>OY726525.1:43619945-43985310 GCA_963383655.1 Bathymodiolus septemdierum
TGTATAAAATATGTTTTATTCAGGACCTTCTGTACTGAAATATCATGTTATTTCAACATTACAGCTTAAGTTTTACAGTCGCCAACATGACCGTTACGGAACATGTGTCACAGATGACCACGGACACCATCCACTTGTCGTAAACATTTTCCGGTCCTTTCCTCATTCGTGACTTGTCACCGGGTTTGTAACTAGAGTAACGCGACGGGTACCACTAGTGGAGCAGGAAGTGCTTACCATTCCGCAGCACCTGAGTTCACCCCCTGTTTTTATTGGAGTTCGTGTTACTCGATCTTTAGTGTTATGTGTAATGTTTTATAGATCGTTGTTTGTCCTTTCTCTTTTGACCATTGTGTTGTCTGTCCTTCGATTTACGAATTTGGATTACCCCATTGCAAATGATAAAAAAGATGCAAACTAAATATACATTGGAATTAAGAACGAAATGCTTTATTTGTAATTTCAAATAATAATTGAGGGTCTTGTGCTGGATTAATTGTCTTCTGACTACATTCCTAACACAAGTCACGTAGGTTCGCATTGTGATACTCATCTGAATTGTCATGATTGCTAGACGCCAACAAGGTCCAGATTTTACTTTTCACGAGTCAGTTCGTTATAAGAAGATACCAAAGGGGTAATCAGAATCCGTAATTCGAAGAAGAACAGACAACGCAACGGCCAAAAGGAAAAATCTACAAAACATAGCACATAAAACTACGAACCCACTAAAATTAGTTGCTTCGCTACGGTAAGCAGTTCCTGCTCTACCAGTGGCACCCGTCGTCTTATAACTGTCCTGATTTTATAATATGTCTGGTAGTCACAGTATAGCAGTAAAATAACCAATACTTGTATAAAATAACAAGGAGAATTATCATAAGTTACATTATAATCATATGTTCATCAAATATACACCTAGAATACATACCAGAGTACGATGGTGTAATTTTGTGGATGGCTTGGAGTACTTGTTCTTCAGAATACCCCATTTCTAGAACACTTCTTGTTGCAACAGTGTCAAGATGGTTGTTAGATTGATGTCCCACACAAGCACTTGTTTGAGAAGCTTCGACGTTTTGTAGTGCTGGTAATTCATATCTCGAATTTTGACTTGTTCCACCGTTTTTTTCTTTTTCCTAGAAATTGTATATTTTGGTATTAGTAAATTGATACTTTATAATAGGAAAAATAGTATAATAAATGCGCGTACATGTACCTAAGTACATATCGGAAAATTATCTGTGTATGTTTGTCGATTATTTGTGCATATTCGTCGATTATTTGTGTATATTCGTCGATTATTTGTGCATATTCGTCGATTATTTCTACATATTCGTCGATTACTTAACGTCAAATTAGTACTATGAAAATCTACCCAAATGCACATACCAATACTCTCCAGAAATATCCGGGTTAGAATAATGCGGTTTGACTATAGTTCTACAGGTACACAATGTTTAAAACAAGGTTATCCTCTCTCATGTAATCTTAGACGATTTTAATGCAGTTTGACTATAGTTCTACAGGTACACAATGTTTAAAGCAAGGTTATCCTCTCTCAGGTAATCTTAGACGATTTTAATGCGGTTTGACTATAGTTCTACAGGTACACAGTGTTTAAAACAAGGTTATCCTCCCTCATGTAATCTTAGACGATTTTAATGCGGTGTGACTATAGTTCTACAGGTGTACGGTGTTTAAGACAAGGTTATCTTCCCTCATTACTTTGCTTCCAATCTTATGACATTGAGCGTACCTGATGATGGTTATTGAGCGTACCTGATGATGGTTATTGAGCGTACCTGATGATGGTTATTGAGTGTACCTGATGATGGTTATTGAGCGTACCTGATGATGGTTATTGAGCGTACTTGATGATGGACATTGAGCGTACCTGATGATGGCTATTGAGCGTACCTGATGATGGTTATTGAGCGTACCTGATGATGGTTATTGAGCGTACGTGATGGTTATTGAGCGTACCTGATGATGGTTATTTTGAGCGTACCTGAGGATGGTTATTTTGAGCATACCTGATGATGGTTATTGAGCGTACCTGATGATGGTTATTGAGCGTACCTGATGATGGTTATTTTGAGCGTACCTGATGATGGTTATTTTGAGCGTACCTGATGATGGCTATTGAGCGTACCTGATGATGGTCATTGAGTGTACCTGATGATGGTTATTGAGCGTACCTGATGATGGTTATTGCGTGTACCTGATGATGGTTATTTTGAGCGTACCTGATGATGGTTATTTTGAGCGTACCTGATGATGGTTATTGAGCGTACCTGATGATGGTTATTGAGCGTACGTGATGGTTATTGAGCGTACCTGATGATGGTTATTTTGAGCGTACCTGAGGATGGTTATTTTGAGCATACCTGATGATGGTTATTGAGCGTACCTGATGATGGTTATTGAGCGTACCTGATGATGGTTATTTTGAGCGTACCTGATGATGGTTATTTTGAGCGTACCTGATGATGGCTATTGAGCGTACCTGATGATGGTCATTGAGTGTACCTGATGATGGTTATTGAGCGTACCTGATGATGGTTATTGCGTGTACCTGATGATGGTTATTTTGAGCGTACCTGATGATGGTTATTTTGAGCGTACCTGATGATGGTTATTGAGCGTATCTGATGATGGTTATTTTGAGCGTAGCTGATGGTTATTGAGCGCACCTGATGATGGTTATTGAGTGTACCTGATGATGGTTATTGAGCGTACCTGATGATGGTTATTTTGAGCGTACCTGATGATGGTTATTTTGAGCGTACTTGATGATGGTTATTGAGCGCACCTGATGATGGTTATTGAGCGTACCTGATGATGGTTATTGAGCGTACATGATGATGGTTGTTGAGCGTACCTGATGATGGCTTTTTTAGCGTACCTGATGATGGTTATTCGATGCACCGTGTGTACTAAATTAGATATCTACGTTTTTATTATTTGTTGGTAATCAATTGCTTAGATTTGTGTATATAATGCTTACCAATTTGGTATGTTTTCCTTGCCCGGCTTCAACAAATTTATCTCCCTTGTTTTGGCGCAAATATGCACACTTCGGGAACCATCTGGCGTGTTCTACCCAGGGATCATCTCCAGCCTCCCAGTTCCGAAGGCCTCCACCACAGAAGAAACATCTGGTATAATCTTGGTAACCAGCATACAGAAATCCAGCTTTAGCCATGTCACGTGGCGTTTGGTCTAAATAAGATGGCCATCCTTGGTAGGAACTAATCCGAACCTGCAGAGGTGCATAATCTTGGTACCTTGGTTTTTCGACGTTAATGCCAGTTGATGAGAGATTGTCTTTAAATGGATGTTTCGTTTCAGAGCTTTTGGAATATTCATTAGGTTTGTTTTGAAAATGGGTAGAGATTCCGTTTGTTGTAAAAGTATCATTTTCACATTGTGGTGGGTCATTATTTCTATTTGCGGAACTTCTATTCTGATTGAGTCCTTCAATTTTACTGAATGACGGGTTCGTTGTAGTATCCGTTTGTGTGTTATTCCTGTCTAAAACAGGTCCATTCCTGGATGCTGAATTGTGTCTTTCATTGTCGGATATCGCAGAAGTGCATTGATTTTGCATGGATGTATTGGTGCGTGAACAATTATATGAATATGTGGTCGAATCAGTTCTCGGAACGGATGTCGTTAGGGTATTATTTGGACTCGACACTGAAAGTTGTCCAGAATTTGCAGATGCAGAGTATGAATGCTCGTCTGTTGAATATAAATTAATCACATGAGAACAAGATGGCGACAACCTTCTATGAATTGCTATCGGATCATCACGTGATGTCCATTTTCTATGAGTTATTCCACACGCATAACAACGCACTTCATCAGAAACACCTGTATAATAAAATCCTGCTCTCGCAAGAAAACTTGTAAAGATGTTTATTTCACGAGGAAAATTATTAAAAGAATGAATTCTTAGTAAATTGTTAGACATGGATTCTTCTAACGTCATTGTATTACCTGAGGATAAACTTTCAAAATAATTCTTCAAACTAACAGGAAATACGTTAATAATTTGGTATGGTATGGTATTTGATCTGAATGAAATGTCACACTTTTTATGGTCTTTTATTTTTGATATTTTAGGAGGAAATTTTAAATATTCAGAATGTTTCATTGTATATTTTTCTGTACCACCACTCTGCTTGTCGAGCTTGTAGAGAATGTACATCATTGTCGACACAATATTTAAAAGAATATTTATATCCCAGTTAAAATTATAATCACAACAAGCAGGTGTGAAATATTTCTTTATAAGTGTGGCAATTTTCTGATGTCTGTCCGTCACATTTTCAAGCTGTTGTTCGAACCCGCTTGGTCTTATGTCTCCTTCTGAGTCCACAATCTTTTGAAATAATATCGATTCCGTGACCCAAAAAGATATCACTTCACAATATTCCCATGATTCCTCGTTTTCTCTATCGGATGTATTTGAACACTTCCTGTTTGGAGGCTTTTTACACATTTTAAAGCCTGATTTTAGTAGTCTGATTTTCTCTGAAATAAGAATACATTAAAAGTTTATCAATAATACTCAGTATTATATTCTAATCTATATAATAGATTTTGATTGGATTAAATTAGTCATGTGATAATAAAATAATTGAGATGTTTTGTCAAAATTTGCGCTGCCGGGAAACAACTCTATTGTTCCACGCCGAACAATATACAATTACGGCCCTCTGTGTAGGGAAACATCCAGATTTGTCAACCTGAGGGGACAGTTCTGCCCACTCGTTTAATCCTTATGCGTACTCGTGGTCTTATTTTGATATTCAAAATCTACGATTAGTTATAAGTTATACTATATTTAATTGGTGATTTTTTTTAAATAGAATATTAAAATATGCATTTAACTAAAATGTAAACAAATGCATAAACATATATTCTAAAATGTAAAAAATATTGTTCGAGAGATTTAGGCGAAACCAAATTATTATGATATACATGAAACAAGGTGAACGAGTAAGTGATCAATAGATAAATGTTTGAAATGTTAGCTTAGGACACTACATTAATGAGTAATTTGCTTGAATGAATTTAGTTCAGTTTCAGGAAAATCTCACTGAGTGAGTGAGTGATTGTTGTTTAACGCCAATTCAGCAAATTTTCAGCTTAATCGGACAAGAACAAGTTATTTTCAATGAAATGATGATGAGGTCCACTTTCTTCTAGACCAACACGCTGAGTTGGATTTTTATAGTGCTAACTCACTGAAACAACAGTCCGAGGCTAGACATGTCGCTCCACTCGGACACATTATTCTGATTCCGAGCCAACCATTCTTTACTCTTACTCATTAATGCTGTGTGCTTAGCGGAGAAGTAACAAATACCAATGTTATAGTCTCTGGTTTGACCCGACCGACCTGGGCTCGCTAGCCATTACGCCAATCTATGCGGTTGAAACACAAATGGTACCAGGTCACAAAATATCATACAAATACTCTTCCGCCTTTCAGTAAGCTAAAACTAGCATAAAATTATTATAATCTTATAAATCTACAAACACAATAATTACCATAAATAACATAGTGATTGAAATACCTTCATATAATATTAAACCAGTAACCACAGCTCGACATGTACAGCAATTCTGTTTATAAATATAAATGAAAAACATAGAATTTATTAGTGATTTTATAGTGATTTTACAAGTCTTCCTGATATGACCACATAGAATTTATCAGTGATTTTATAGTGCTTTTACTGATATATCGATACATATAAATTATAAATATATTATATGGCTATGTGTGTTTAAATATTTCCGTTATATCGTAGCGGTGAGTATAAGAAAGACATGGACTTAGCTAATCTTGTCGTAAATTGCTAGCAAAAAGTTACATCGAGTACACATCCACAAATACGCGAATAGAACCCACAACTTAAAGTTTGAGTAAGCATAATTATCGTGCGAGCACGGTCACAATAACTCTCTATAAATACAGATACACCATCTTTTAATTTATCTGGTTTTCGAATATTTAGACTATCAGCATACCCAAGGAAGGTTACTCTAGAAATGCGTCGTGTGTGTTAATTTAGATAGCTACGTTTTTAATATACAATCTCTATAAAGACAACCTGAACAATTGAATTTCTTGATATTGGCCATAAGACAATATTACAACAATACAATATACTATAACTTGAAAATTATACCTACAAATTACAAAAAATCAAAATCATGCCTGTTTATCACAAATATGTTCTTCGCCTGTTTATATGTAGTGGTGGGGATTTACCGCACATATTTAAAACACTTGACCACATGATTTCACTCTCAGAATGGAGGTTGGATCCGTAAAACCAGTTAACCTCGCCACATTTTATTGAAGTGCCTGTATCAAACCAGAAGAATGACTGGTCATATATATGTGTGTTATGGTATCCAATTTACCTCTGTTTGTACTACGATTTTACCATTGGATTTCGGATCTGTTCTAATGATATGGTATTTTGAATTTCATTTTAGTATATACATCGTGACTACTAGATGTAATGTGACAAAATATTCCGATGGGGATGTAGGGTTATGATGTTTAACGCCACTTTCAACAATATTTCCGCTATATCCAAGTGGTCAGTTTTATTGGTGGAGGAAACCGAAGTACCCGGAGAAAACCACTGACCTGCCACAAGTCACTGACAACCTTTATCACATATAAAATGTTGTATCGAGTACACCGCGTCTGAGCAGGATTTTAACTCAGAACGTTAGTGGTGATAGGCACTGATTGCATAGGTAATTTGTAAATCTAACTACCATACGATCATGACCACGACAGCTCCTGACTTCATGTGAGAAGTCTCTCGGACGGTTATAAAGAATTGATCAGTAAAACCCGCTGTCATGTATGGGTAAATGCATGGAAACCTATATTAAAATGTAGATATCTAATTTGGTGCGTACAATACGTTTCTGGAATAACATGAATCAGGTAGGCTCGTGGTCAAAAGATTGAAAAGCCAAATAACTTAATCGCCTTTTGTAGCAAATAAACCAAATGGACCGAAGAGAATTGCAAAAATCTGCTAAGATTACCTGTGGCTGAGGGAGGAGAACTTTAGTTTTAAGTAATGTTCATACCACGGTGTTCCTAGTTAAACGGTTAAACAATCGAACGTGACGTCATTGCCAGAAATCATGCGTACTTTTGTTCATGAATATTCATAGACCAAATTGCTTCATGTATGACGTCAGCAAATAAAACGTTGAACCATATTTAGAAGACCCTGATCAATATGAACGCTTTTTTAAATACTATTTCATCACAGTTTTGATCACATAAATAACTTCATAATTATTTGTGATCGTATCAAAATTAATTGTCATTATATACAAATGTACTTGATAAATCATCCCACCCCCTCTCCCCAACGTATGAAAAATAGAAATAGCCTTATGTGACTTAAATACTTACCAACTGCATTACATGTAAACTGCATGATGCTGTTTGATAAAGATCTTTAACTAGAACAGGAACAAATGAACACCTGAATGAAATAGTGTTGTAATTAAAGACCATGTACACGTGATGTAGAACTTTGAAAGAATTTCAATGTTTATTATAAATGAGATTGAAACAAGTCACATTTTGATATCAATTCGGTTGTATTTCACTTTGACGATTTCAATTACGGAAAACGAACCGCAACCAGGAAAAAATGAACACCTGAATGAAATAGTGTTGTAATTAAAAATCATGTAACACCGAAGGAATTTCAATAAAGATATTATTATTATGAATTTTATATCCTAATTTTTGATAACCTGACGATGTGTACGCCATGGCGTTTCAACGTATATATTTTTATGCAGCTACGCCCCTGATACATTTTCTATATTTAAACCGGTGTCGACAATGATTGACTATTTTTCAGCAGATAACAATTCGAGTTTTAATGAAAACACACGCTACTCTTCAAGTACCTCTTACAGAAGCTACCATTTCAATCTTCCTGGGAACCGTGAAAACAAATTTTATTCAAATAATGTGTGAAAAAAGAGATAGATCTACACCGGAAGTTTCCGTATTTGGTTCAGAAAATAGTGTGCATCCATGGTAAACAATTAAAAAAATGGTCAGGAGTCGACTAAGATTTGAATTCTGCAGTGATATTCATATTTGAATTCACAGAAACATGCCCTGTTTTTAAAATAGTGTGGGAACCGCGAATAATTTATACATCTAGCTAAAATTTGCTGTGCTTGTTTCTATCGGTGTAATGTCAAATATTTCACCTCAGAAAAATGCCTGCACCCCCGAACAAAATATTTCTTTAAGAAATATTTGTGAAAATATCTGGCTTGAAGAAACCGCCATCTTGGATATGCAAATGAACAAACAACCCATGATTTCTGGATATGGTTAGATTGCTTAACCGTTTAACTCGGAAAACCGTATGTGTGGTATAAATGATTTGAGCATGAAGCCATGCAATACCACATCTAGGTTGTTGATTATTGCACGGCTCTCTGAGAGTAATAAAGCTACAGCCCAGACTTAAAGTGTGCAATCTATCTAAACCAAATCAAACGTATATGCGTGTATTATGTTGCTTACATTCTGGCATATAAACCAAAAAAAAGAACGAAGGAAAAGAATGCATTCATGTTACAATAAAAATTACCTTATTTAGGAGCTGTAAATGCCAGTAATAAATATATAAAATTAACCATGTCAGTGCAGTATTAGGTGTCGATGTGTAAACCTACTTCATGGTATTAGGTTTCTGGTTATAAAAACAGCATTAATAAACAGTTTAAAATGGAAAGATAATACTGTAACTATTATTCTGCTTATCATGAGCGATGAATTGCCTATTGTTGAACAAGTGTCCATTATCTATTACAATGTATATATTATATTAAATTGTATTCATGATCATTATATTAAGTATGTGTATGCATGTGTATAATATGATACATGACAAGTCTATTGTTCTCGTCTGTCGACTTTGTATTCTCATTTGTGATATCACATGATTCTTATTTTTATATATGAGAGATATCATTGTATTGTGGCCTCCGTAAAAGGCAAGCCTTACGCATAGGAGAATGTCCAAGTAACTCTCCATTCCTTAAAAATAATGAAGCCGGGGCCCATTGTTTTAAGGAATGGAGAGATACGAGGACATTCTCCAACTTAAAATCCACCAATTGTACTTTATTAATTTTATTAATCATTAATCTTGTAACAGAAAAAAGTCTGTGTATAGTATTTAAAGTACAAAGAGAACAATAATTTTCCATTGTTCATAACTCTCCATTCCTTAAAGATAATGGAGAGTTTAGACAATAGATTTACATCACAGGTGGATTTTAAGCACTGCTTCTTGTAAAATTACTGTATTAGCAACATTCTTGAGACAGCTTTGTGTCAGTCCCAAGACAACACCATGATTTCCAATGTCAAATGTCGTGGTACTTTTAATGTTCTATGAGTTGAGGTGAGAGGTGATTGTTTGTTTTGTTTATATTGGTGGCATTGTTGACCATCACTGTTTAAACTTTCTTTTCATAATTCTAATTATTTATTTATTTATCCTCGACTGGCAGCCGCAAGTGATAAAGTTTACCAGTTGCTTGTTCATGGTCGGTGGTTCTCTCCCGGTACTCCGGCTTCTTCCATCACTGATACTGGTCGCCATGATATAGCTGAAATATTGCTGAAAGTGGCGTTAAGCACAATAAATCATATCATCATAATCATTATTTATTGATCATTGTCTACCATATATTTTAATCTATATATACAAAAACATTTTAATAATTTAAAATATATATTAGAAGAAAGTAGTTCATCCAAGTTCGAGTAGATTTGTGAGTGTATGGACTAACCGGATACAAAAGTACTATCTCGGACAATACGAATTCTGGAAAACTTTGAATAAAGGTAATAACAAAATTACCGAACTCCGAACAATCTTACAAAGGGAAAGTCAAAACTCATAATTATATAAACAGACAAAATCAGTCAACAACCGGAAAACTGTGAAAACCGTAATGACCCTGACTTGGTACAGGCATTTCTAAAGAAATGGTTGGTTGAATCAGATTTTAAGGCGCCAAACCTCCCGCTCACATAACGGTTCAAAGGTTCCGGCTGTCACTGTAATAGTATTTAAATACAGGAACAAAATAGGTAAAATAGTTGTCAAAGCAGTACCATATTCGGTGACGTAAATGTCAAAAATATTTTTACGTCACACATTGATAAAAAATTCTTGACATTTTTTACTTCTTTATCTTTATACATTTTCACTATATGAAAATGCATCGCTTATAATTTTTTCTGCAGAGACGGAATTGAAACTAGACCTGTTTCGCCGGAAGAGATAATCTCTACTACACGACTAACGACATCAGTGGTGTACTGTAGGCATGATGCGGACACCGTATGTACGCGAAAAGAGTGATTGACACCTCATATTCCCTGTATAAAAAGTTTGAAAATAAAGTAACAGAAAGCCACACATGGGTGTATGACGAACTGCAAATTGTTTTTACTTGGAAAAAGTAAAAGACAACACAATATCTAAGAAAACACATTGAATCTACAAGCATAAATAAAACTGAAAGTGAAATAATGTTTCCCAGAAGGGCTGTTATATCATGCACCCCTAATGAGACAAAGAATGAAAGTGAAATCGTATTTTTCGGAAAGGTTAAGTGTAATGTAGCCTGACCCGCTAACATGATACAAATCGGTTCAAGTAAATGAAATTATAATTGTGATAAGTTCTCCCATAACACATGTCATTCGTTCTTTCTTAACAGCACGATGAGGAATTTTAATAGTAGAACATTTGGACATTTCCGATTTTGATTCTACAATTATACGTCTTACATGAGTTATTTCCCTTTAAAGTAGGGAGGAAAAGGATCCCCTTTCAACCTAAGTACAATGAAAATAACCTATTCTTCCCACAATCTGTTGAACATTCTAATTTGTGATGATATGGATTGATTGCACATGTAGTTGTAAATCCAACTACTATACAATCACGACCACAATTGTGGAAGAAAATATATTCAGTTATGAAATCAGTAAATCTCCCATTGCTATATTATAAAACAACTGTAACAAACAGCCTTTTTAACATTTAGGAGAGGACTATGTTTTGTTTTCTCCTCATCAAGAATTTTGTTTTCCTAATAAACCTAAAATCAGATTTGTTGGAACATGAAAATTCGGTAATTTGTTGCAGGGTCTGATTATTTTTTATTTGCATCTTTCAGGGCAATTTATTTGCATATTCCCCCTCTAAAAGTTAAATGCTCATTCTTTAAAATCAGAAAGTTACTTCATGATTATCGGAGATTCCCGAATTTTCCCGATCTTAGCTACGGAAACCGACACTATTCATAAAGGAAAGGCTTTTATTGACACAAATCAGTTGCTTTACTTTGCAAAAAATATTTTTAGAAGGGTAGCTAGAGTCCACATCACTGTTACATCCAGTATATAACTTCGAACTCACAACATTAGTTGTGATAGGCACTGATTACATAGGTTGTTGTATATCCTACGACCATACGATCACGACCACGACGGCCCCCTTATGAAATTAGTATTTGCTGCTTCTATGATACATTACTGAGTAAGAACAAAGACTGATTTGATTGGAATCAGGATGTGTATCCGCGGACTGCTGTTTCAGTGAGCTCTATGTAGCAACTAAGCATGTTAGTCTACTATAAAGTGGACATCCACCACTATCTTATCAAAATTGAGAGTTTGTCTTCGTCATGATATTGCTGACAAATTACTCACTTGATGTTTAACAGGAACCAATCAACATGTATTCACGCATAGGGTCGTCGTGTTTTTTTTGTTTTTTTTTGGGGGGGGGGGGGTCTTTTTTAGCTTAGCATCTTCTGTATAAACATTTTGCAAATAATCATTTAGCTTAGAAATAAATGATTCAAGGCATTTTAAAATTACTATTATTTCTATGTTAATTTGTCATTCAGTTTATTTATTGAATTAATTTTTTTTATATAAAAAAAACCACACAAATAGTGTTCCCCTAAACATTTATGAAGGATAGGGGAGATAATCGTTTCACTTCCTTATGTAAAATAACTCCTAAATCAGTCCCATGTTGCACAATACTATTTTTAGAATCTCATTTAAATAAATATTAGAAGATACCGAATGGGTAATCAAAAATGGACAATCCAGAGGAATTGGAAACATAGGGTACCCAAGACGAAGAAAAACAAAACAAAAACACAACACAATATGTGATGGATACCACTATACGCAAACATACACAAATAACGCTTATAAGACATGAAGCCTCCTACCAACAACTGGAGGTACAGATGAACCGAACATCGGTGTTATGCGGAAATCGAAACGTTCTATACTAATGAGTCTTAAATATTATATTGTACGTGTTGTTTTTTGTTTTTTTTTTTGTTTTTTTTTTTGCTGTTTTTACACTCAATTTAATTACGTAAAGTTCATAATTTTGTAAGAATTTCATTTCAAAAATATTTAATTTTATTCATTTAATGTATAGCGTACTAGTACTTGAGAACAACTGATAATATACTGAGGATGTATGTCTAAACAAAACACATGTTCGTCTTACCTTGCTGTAACTGTATATATCTGGAAGTGCAGAAAAAAATATCGTTAATGACTTTTAACAATATGTATTCGGAAATCCCATGTCTATAGATAATTAAGAAATTTTCAAGTTATCACAGTCAGCTGAAAATCAACGACCGGTTCTCGGACTTCTTCTACTTTCATTTTCATGTTAGTTTTCAGAAAATCATTGGTACCGGTTGTCTGGCTTCTTCTACTTTCATTTTCATGTTAGTTTTCAGGAAGTCATTGGTTCCTTTGATATTCGATTTTAATCAGTCAAGCTGTAATGTTGTCAGTTATAAGAAAATATATTAACAATGTATTATCTAAAATACTGAAAATAAAAAATAAAAGTCAAAATTAAGTCTATTTTTATGACATGAAAATTTCATTTTGTTTGTAACACACGAAATACTATATCGTTTTATCGAAAACTTATTTCGTTTTTTCGAATTAATACTTCGAAAAAAAAGAATTATTATTTTGCTTAAGCGAATTAGTATTTCGCTTAAACGAATTAGTATTTCGCTTAAGCGAATTAATATTTCGCTTAACGAATTAATATTCCGAGAAAAAAACAAATAACAGTTCGGTTTTTCTTTCGAAATAATGATTCGATTAAGGATGTAGACCTAGGATATGGGAGATAACTCTATTTTCAGTGTCTTCTCAAATATATGGTCATCTGTGCGTTTGAAAATCCACCCTCTATGTCAAGCTTCTTGGCAACACATATTGTTTACATTGGATATGGACAGTTTTAATTAAAAAGTTATCCCTTTCCCTTTTAACTTTCTATAGTTGTGTTCCTTGTCTTTTTATATCTTATTGCTGCCAATAACAGAGTATTATTATCATATTCTTGTATCCACAAAATATCATTGAAATATCTCTTTCCAGAAAAAATTCCCAGTGAAATATGTTGTAAAAAATGACAGGAGTGTAACACATTTTGTGTGACAAACATTTTTCTATTCAATTTCAAGTGTTTGTCAAATAAAAAATATTAAATATATAAACCAGAATCTTACATATTATGAAACTATTGTACCATTGATTTATTTGTAATGAATTAATCAAGTAAAGTCACCCCAAACGACCCCCTACTACCTGAAAATTAAAAAAAAAAGACAAATGCAGTAATTTGATAATTTGGACATCCACTATATGGGTGCCATCCATGAAAAACATAATTTTAAATATTTAAAAATCCGACGGTAAAAGTTTGTAAAATTTGGTGCAATTATGTCTATATGTATATTCTTTACTGTAGCATTTTTTGGTGGAAATTAATCGACAGGATTTTTTTTAATCAGATTTTTAATACCAGGGTGGTGCCTCAGGGCATCCCCCCTTTATTCCAATTTTCACTGTTTGCACTTGATTATCTCCAAACAGGATATTCATATATGCTAGATATTTCATATTTATTGAACAATAACACTGTCAAGTGTACTAAAGCCAAAACATTCCCTTTCAACCAGAAATAAATGCGTATATCTATTAGAAGCTTCAGAAACTAGTATTGCCATCTGGCGTCGGGAATACCCCTAAAATTGCTATCTTTAGGATGTGCTATGGAGAAAACGAAACGGTGAAATTTGTTGAAACTTTGCCAGAAAAGGTATTTAGACATAACTATTCCATGGTGCACATTTAAAAAAGATTAATCGATGGGAAAATTTCGGGGCTACTCAGGCCTACACCCTTAAGCGAAATAATAATTCGGAAAAAAAAATATTTCGAAAAAACGAAATGATGATTTCTTAAAACGAAATAATAATTCGAAAAATGATAATTCGCTAAATCGAAATAGTATTTCGTGTAAAAGAAATTAAAAAAAAATATTTCTCATGTCAGTAAACGGGCTCCGTATATTTTACCTTCACGTACAAATGTAGTTCAATACACTTTGTTTGTACAATGAAAGCATGTTTATTCTAATACAGTAATCTAGCAAAGTCTACTCTACTTACAAAAGATAAATAAAAGTTGATAGATATACAATATACGTACATTGTCGGTAAATATAAAATTTATTTGTACGAGCTTTAGAAACAGGCAGAATAGCGAGCCTTCGGCGAGCTTTTCAGGCCTGTTTCGCAGCGAGTACAAATGAATTTTATATTTAACGACAATGTACGTATATTGTGTTTATCCTGCAATTTAAACAAAAAGGACAGAAACAAGCATCATTCCTCGCCTTTCATAAATGTTGTCAAGGGTGTCTTTCTTCGTGGTCCGGGTTACATTAGTACCAGTTTCATACTTGTCTGCGCCCTCCGCTGTACATAGCTACAGGGTACCGGGAAAGTTTATTCGTAGGCTGAAAAGTTTTGAAAAGTTTATTCGTAGGCTGAAAAGTTTATTCGTCTAGTACGAATAAAGCAAAAATTTATTCGCATAGCATATTTGTACAGCAAATGTACTGATTGCAGGATAAGATGTTTTATTTGGCCATTGAATTGTCCGTTCTTCTTCTATTTATGGCTCGTGATTACACCTTTAATATCTTTTAAGCTTTGCTTACGTATGTAAATGTAAAATGAAAAGAACATAATATTTGTCAGCATAAACAACTAACTATACTGAGGCACAAAGGAAAGGATACGAAATTTTGTATCGTATAAAACTATTTAAATACAGTACCATACTAATAAATCTGCCTTCAATAAATTTCTAAACTTCGCTCTCGATAAAAATGGATTTTGTGTAATTCCACAATGATGCAAAATCACGAAAAACAAGGACAAAAGGCGCTTACCAAAAGACAATAACTTGTGCTCCTACCATTAGCGATTGTTTTGTTTTATTGTGATTTGCGACGGACACGGCAGTTCAGTTCAAATCATGTCAAATGTGCACGATAGAATTCTAGCTTGACATTACATCAACCTCCTGTTGCTGACGAAAAGCCATTCATACGCGAGTAATACGTGGCTTAACATTGTGTTACTGAATCGTTAAAAACCCTGATGCATGGAACTGTGGCTAACATTGTCTCACTCTTCATATCGGACAACAGTTGGCGTACTTTCAACAAAAACTATTTTATGCATTCATAGGAGACGTAATTCCTTGTATTCACATTAACCATCGGGGGGTTAACAAATCTAAATAGGGTCAAGGTTGGGTTATACTATTTATTGCCACATCAAACAAAATTTCAGTTATTTCATGACGGCCAGAATTTTGGAAGAGGACCATCCAATGACTATTCCATCAAAGTTTGGTTCTAATTGAGCTACTGGTTCCATACAAGATGGTTTTTATGTGAATTTCCCATAGGGTCATATGTTAAACTAAGTTCAGCTGTGCAGCCTTCTTGGTCAGAGGGCGGGATCACCAGACACAATTTTGGAAGAGGACCATCCAATGACTATTTTATAAAGGTTTGCTTCCAATTGAGCAACTGGTTCCAGACAAGAAGATTTTTATGTGAATTTCCCATAGGGTCCTATGTTAAGCTAAGTTCGGCTGTGGGGCCATCTTGGTGGAAGGGCCGAACCGCCGGACATATTTTTGGAAGAGAACCATCCAATGACTATTTCATCAACATTTAGTTCTTATTGAGCAAATGGTTTCAGACAAGAAGATTTTTATGGGAATTTCCCATAGGGTCCTATAATATGAAACCGGCACGACCATGAATGCTCGCGCATCTGAAAATTATCTGGCAATTTCACGCTCATCCAGTGCATCAAAAAGTGTCGAGATTTTTTGGGCCGAGATATATTGGGGACGACTTTTTTTAGGTCCGAATCTAGTCTCATACAATCGAGCTGTCGTTCCTTTATTCGAGTTATCGTTCCTTGCGAAATCTCAAAAGTTAACTTCCGCGTAGAAACAAAAATTCTTGTCAGTATGTCGGAAGAGATTTAATAAATTAAAAAATATCAATATAAGTAAAACAAACTAACAAAATGACTTTTATTACACACAGGTTCCGGGTTTCAGTGGTATCGGACGCACGAGAGAGGGTACGAGACTTCAGGATCACCTTTGCGCTTAATGTTAAGAGGATCTTCATTAGTTGAGTGTGTTGGTGTGCTACACGGAGCGTGTTTACAAAGCGTCAAAACCTTTTTTATTCGTCAATAATGCACAGCCATGTTTGTCAAAAAATCCTAAGTACACATTTTATACCATAAAGAGCTCGCTGACGCTCGTATAATAAACTAAGTTAGGCTGTGGCAGCCATCTTGGTCGGAGATCTGAAATGCCGGACACAATTTTGGAAGGGAACCACCCAAGGATCATTTCAGCAAAGTTTGGTTGAGATTGGCTCATTAGTTTCAGAGGAGAAGATTTTAAAAATATTTCATCCCCCCTTTTTTCTATTTTAGCTTGGCGGCCATCTTGGTTGGAAGTCGGGATCACCGGACACAATTTTGGAAGGAGGCCATCCAAGGATCATTCCACCAAAGTTTGGTTGCAATTGGCCCAGTGGTTTCTGAAGAGAAGATTTTTATGTGAATTTCCCATAGGGTCCTATGTTAAGCTCAGTTCGGCTGTGGCGGCCATCTTGATCGAAGGGCCGAACCGCCGGACACATTTTTGGAAGAGAACCATCCAATGTCTATTTCATCAAAATTTAGCTCTTATTGAGCAAATAGTTTCAGAGGAGAAGATTTTATTAAAATTTCATCCTCCTTTTTTTCTAATTTGCATAATCGGTCAAAATCGGCAAAAGTTCAAAGTTCATAAAAAATCCCGTAATATATGTTAAAAAGGTCATCATTATGCTTATACAGTTCAAATTTGGGCACATTCTGGTTTAAAATAGAGCAGATTTGGCCATTTGAAGAAATTTCTATTTTTATTAATGGCGGCCATCTTGGATGGAGGACGTGGCTATCGGACATAACTTTTAAAGTGAACCCCATAAGGATGATTCAGGCCAAGTTTGGTTTAAATTGGCCCAGTGGTTTCAGAGGAGAAGATTTTTGAAAATGTTTACAGACAGACGACGGACGGACGACGGACGCCAAGTGTGTGCTAAAGAGTTGTCGTTAAACTACATAGCACTCACTCACCTAACCACTATCTCTATATGGGTAACCATAAACGTACGAACTATAACATATTTTTTTACTATAAATAAGACTGATAACCACTTATATATAGCTTTCAAAATTTTAGCAGGTGTGTCAATTAGGCATTTCTTTATGTTGATTAAAACATTTTATCAGATTACATTTAGCATATTGCAGTCAGTGGATGGTTACACCTGGCACGGCATGATGTCGGACACCGATTAGTAATCACGTGGTTTGAACACTATTTTCTAACTTTAAATCATTAATTATTATTCATATTTTTTACACGGTATAAGTTTTAATTATAATTATGAGATGTTAATACATGTATCAAAAATGTACATTGTTTTTAAGTATATTTTAAATTAGCAATGCCCACTTGACGTTAAAAAAGAGCCGTCGTGGTCGTGATCGTATGGTAGTTATTTTTACAATTACCTGTGCATTCAGTGGCTATTACCACTAACATTTTGAGTTCAAATCGCACTGATGGCGACGTGTATTTAATGATGTGATCAATATTGCCAATAGTTTGCGACAGGTCGGGGTTCGAACTCACAACTTTAGTGGTATGTGCACTGATTGCACAGGCTGTAGATCCAATTACTATCCGCCCTATCCCCCCAATGAAAATTGAGCTTGTCTTCGTCATGCTATGGTTAAGAATTGCTCACTTGATTCTTCGCAGCTACCAATCAATATACATTTATTTTTTTTATTTTTCATTGGGTGGGGGAAGGGGTCTTTGTTTTTTGTTTGTTTTTTGCTTTGTTTTATTTTCGTTTTTGTTTTGTTTTTGTTCTGTTTTTTGGTGTTTTTTTGCTCTTAATTTAATTACGCAAAATTCATAATTTTTTCAGAATTTCATATAAAAGTTATACAATTTTATCTATTTATGTATAACGTAATGGTACTTGACAATATAATATAACTAGGATGCATGCCTAAGCAGAAACAATTTTGTCTTACCTGGCTGTAACTACAAATCTGGAAATGTAGAAAAAAAATATCGTTAATGACTTTTAACAATATGTATTCGGAAATCCCATGTACTCAGTTCTATATGCAAATGTGTAGATAATTTAGAAATTTTCAAGATATCACACACAGTCAGCTGAAAATCAACGACCGGTTATCTGACTTCTACTTTCATTTTCACAATAGTTTTCGGGAAGTCATTGGTTCCTTTGATATTCGATTTAATTCAGTCAAACCAATCTTTACCAGAGTTATCGTTCCTTGCTATTGAGGTGAAAGCAAGAATTTGAAGATACCAAAGGGGTAATCAGAATCCGTATATCGAAGAAGAACAGAACATACATTGGCCAAAAAAAAGTACAAAAGGACAAACAACGATCTACAAAGTATTACACATAAAACTAAAGACCGAGTAACGCGAACCCCACTAAAAACCGGTAGAGATTGCAGTCAAACTGTACTGTAGTCAGTTATAAAAATACATTTATAACGTCTCATCTAAAATACTGAAAATAAATAAATAAAAGTCGAAATTAAGTAGATTATACCTTGACATAGATAATACACTTTTTTTTGTATATTAAAACATTTATTCTAACTTCTACTTTCAAACTCTACTTTCATTTGCATATTAGTTTTTTGGAAGTCACTGGTTCCATTAATATTCAATTTATTCAACACCGAGTATATTAATCCTCTAGATGTTAGCATAGTCTAATCTACTTACAAAAGATAAATAAAAGTTGATAGGATGTTTTATTTGGCCATTGAATTGTCCGTTATTCTTCGATTTATTGCTCGTGATTACCCCTTTAATATCTTTTAAACTTTGTTTACGTATGTAAATGTAGAATTAGAAGAAAATAATCTTTGCCAGCATAAACAACTAACTATACTGAGGCACAAAGGAAAGGATACAAAAATTTTTATTTCAATCTAAATTATGTATAGTATAAAACTATTCAAATACAGTACCATGCTGATAAATCTGCCCTCAATAAATTTCTAAACTTCGCTCTCGATAAAAACGGATTTTGTGTAATTCCACAATGATGCAAAATCACGAAAAACAAGGACAAAAGGCGATTACCAAAAGACAATAACCTGTGCTCCTACCATTAGTGATTGTTTTGTTTTATTGTGATCTGCGACGGACACGGCAGTTCAGTTCAAATCATGTCAAATGTCCTCGATAGAATTCTAGTTTGACTTTACATCAACTTCCTGCTGCTGACGAAAAACCATTCATACGCGAGTAATACGTGGTTTTACATTGTGTTACTGAATCGTAAACCCTGATTTAATCTGATGCATGGAACTGTGGCTAACATTGTCTCACTCTTCATATCAGACAACAGTTGGCGTACTTTCAACAAAAACTATTTTATGAATTCATAGGTGACGTAATTCCTTGTATTCACATTAACCATCGGGGGGGGGGGGGGGGGGGGTTAAACAAATTAAAATTTTGCATCTTATCATGTTAAATTATAAAGTAAATATAGAATAATCTGTCTTGGCAATGCAGAAGCTGCATGAGCTTATAGAAATATAAGCAACTGATATATCATAGATTAAAAGTTCCCACCGATTGATATATTGTAGTGGAACTTTTACGACCCAATCGTTTATTTGGAAACTGAAAAGGACTTTTCATCCCAGCGGGTTGTCTATGCACCTTTATATTGGAAATGACCCCTTGTGACATTTATTCGGCACCATCATGGTTTCTGTGTTCCAACCCATCGATGTAGATGAGTACTCGACACAACCGTATGCGATCAAGTTAACCGTTGATTTATTGCAGGCTCGTGGGGGTGATGTCATGTGGATATTCAAGTTTCCACAATTATAACGCCAACAGCAGCAATTTAAATTTACTATTGTGATTACGTTTTTTTTGGGGGGGGGGGTTTTGTCACCAGCTGTGCTTACTACGTGCATAAATTGCAGTGAATGAATGTTGTCTAACGCCGATTTTGGCATTTTTCAGCTATACCATGGAAAAAAACAATTGATGGGGGAATAGGGTTAAGGTTGGGTTATACTATTTATTGCCACATCAAACCAAATTTCAGTTATTTCATGACGGCCAGTTTTATTAGTGGTGGAAACCGTAGTACCAGGAGAAAACCAACGTCATACCGCTTGTCACTTATTAACTTTATTACATAACGTTGTATCGAGTAAACCTCGCCATGAGCGGGATTCGCACCTTGGGTTTGACTGGTCCCGGAATCGATTTCACGATCTACTGCACTGGAGACGAGCCTGCTTAACATTTTATCACCGATGCTGTTGAAACTGGAAAACAAATAATCCATTGTACGGATTAAAACTATATATATCGTAAGTATTTTGAAGTTCGAGCCCTTGTCGTGTCAAACAAATGAATGATAAATGCTGCTTCTCTGCTAAGCACGCCGTATTAAGGAGTAAGAGCAAATACAGATTTTGCTTGGAATCAGGATAATGTATTCGAATGGAGCGACTTGTCTATCCGCGGACTGTTGTTTCAATGGTTAAGCACTATAAAAAATATATCTGAGCAAGCTGGTCTAGTACAAAGCCAACACAATCATCATCTCACTGAAACGAAACTTATTCTCGCTCTCATATAGCTGGTGAAATATTACTTATTTTTGGCATTAAACAATAATCACTAACTCATCTTAGTGAGTTAACAAACTAAAATTATTAATAATAATAATAATAATAATAATAATATTATTATTAATAATATACAATTATGGACTTCATGAGAAGTTAATATCCATAATTATTAAATTGAGAAAGGGTTATTTAAATAACCCTTTCGAGATTTCATAATTATGGATATTAACTTCTCATGAAGGTAAATAACCCTTTCGAGATTGAATAATTATGAATATTAACTTCTCATGAAGGACATAACTGTATTATTATACTGAACTAGTATGAGGGAAATAACTAGTTATTGGTTCAATGTGCTGAGGGAAATAACTAGTTATTGGTTCGATGTTCTGAGGGAAATAACTAGTTATTGGTTCGACGTGCTGAGGGAAATAACTAGTTATTGGTTCGACGTGCTGAGGGAAATAACTAGTTATTGGTTCGACGTGCTGAGGGAAATAACTAGTTATTGGTTCGATGTGCTGAGGGAAATAACTAGTTATTGGTTCGACGTGCTGAGGGAAATAACTAGTTATTGGTTCGACGTGCTGAGGGAAATAACTAGTTATTGGTTCGACGTGCAAAAGCGCGCCAATTTCAAACAGTTATTTTGTCCTACGTGCAGATTCCCTCACAGTTATTTGACCTACGTGCAGTTTGCCGCGGGAATAAAACTTTAAAATATCTAATTATTTGTTGCTTGGTTTCTATAGTAAAGTATAATAATAATAATTATTATCTATTAATTATTATTATTATTATTATTATTTTTTTTTTTTATTACTATTTTACGTGATAGTAAGGAATGAAATCAACATTTATGTATATTTTTCTATATATTTATTAACAAAATATAACAATAAATAACAAGTAAAGCTTACTCATAATAGAGTTATATAAACAAGATATAACAATTAACAGCCAGTAAAGCTTACTCATAATAGAGTTATATAAACAAGATATCACAATAAACACTCAGTAAAGCTTACTCATAATAGAGTTATATAAACAAGATATCACAATAAACACTCAGTAAAGCTTACTCATAATAGAGTTATATAAACAAGATATAACAATTAACAGTCAGTAAAGCTTACTCATAATAGAGTTATATAAACAAGATATAACAATAAACACTCAGTAAAGCTTACTCATAATAGAGTTATATAAACAAGATATAACAATTAAGTCAGTAAAGCTTACTCATAATAGAGTTATATAAACAAGATATCACAATAAGCACTCAGTAAAGCTTACTCATAATAGAGTTATATAAACAAGATATAACAATTAACACTCAGTAAAGCTTACTCAAAATAGAGATATATAAACAAGATATAACAATTAACAGCCAGTAAAGCTTACTCATAATAGAGTTATATAAACAATATATAACAATTAACAGTCAGTAAAGCTTACTCATAATAGAGTTATATAAACAATATATAACAATTAACAGCCAGTAAAGCTTACTCATAATAGAGTTATATAAACAAAATATAACAATTAACAGCCAGTAAAGCTTACTCATAATAGAGTTATATAAACAAGATATAACAATTAACAGCCAGTAAAGCTTACTCATAATAGAGTTATATAAACAAGATATAACAATTAACAGCCAGTAAAGCTTACTCATAATAGAGTTATATAAACAAAATACAACAATTAACAGCCAGTAAAGCTGACTCATAATAGAGTTATATAAACAAGATACAACAATTAACAGCCAGTAAAGCTTACTCATAATAGAGTTATATAAACAAAATATAACAATTAACAGCCAGTAAAGCTTACTCAAAATGTAGTCATTGAAATTAAAATATTGTCTAATAGCCTTACTAATATAATTCTTTCAATTTTACAATATCCTATGTATTGTCTGATTGTCCATAAATAATTGATAATATCAAAATATCCTTCAAGTGTTAAGATCAACTAATACAATATTTCTTTGCTAATGTTCAATGTTAATGTTGTATACAATGTTAATGTTGTATACAATGTTAATGTTTTATACAATGCTAATGTTTTATACAATATTAATGTTTTATACAATATTAATGTTTTATACAATATTAATGTTGTATACAATGCTAATGTTTTATACAATATTAATGTTTTATACAATGCTAATGTTTTATACAATATTAATGTTTTATACAATATTAATGTTTTATACAATGCTAATGTTTTATACAATGTTAATGTTGTATACAATGCTAATGTTTTATACAATATTAATGTTTTATACAATATTAATGTTTTATACAATATTAATGTTGTATACAATGCTAATGTTTTATACAATATTAATGTTTTATGCAATGCTAATGTTTTATACAATATTAATGTTTTATACAATATTAATGTTTTATACAATGCTAATGTTTTATACAATATTAATGTTGTATACAATGCTAATGTTTTATACAATATTAATGTTTTATACAATGCTAATGTTTTATACAATGCTAATGTTTTATACAATGTTAATGTTGTATACAATGCTAATGTTTTATACAATATTAATGTTTTATACAATTTTAATGTTTTATACAATGTTAATGTTGTATACAATGCTAATGTTTTATACAATATTAATGTTTTATACAATGCTAATGTTTTATACAATATTAATGTTTTATACAATGTTAATGTTGTATACAATGCTAATGTTTTATATAATATTAATGTTGTATACAATGCTAATGTTTTATACAATATTAATGTTTTATACAATGCTAATGTTTTATACAATATTAATGTTTTATACAATGCTAATGTTTTATACAATGTTAATGTTTTTATACAATGTTAATGTTTTTATACAATGTTAATGTTTTTATACAATGTTAATGTTCATAATCATCTAAAGCATGTAACGAATTTCTGGTAAAGTTCAGGTATTCATTTTTCTTGCTGTATATTCTCAGTCTCTGATCGTCATTCACCCCCATTTAATCCTCAAACATACACACACCCTCGTATGTTATGTTGTTCGTGTTTTCTTTGCAGTGTTTCGTCCTTTCATGTGTCTTAAAGTTCTGAGTGCTGTGTTGTGATGTCCGTTACGATTTCCGCATAAAAACGATGTTCGGTTCGTCTTTACCTCCTGTTGTTGTTTGTAAGAGGGCTCATGCCTTATTTACGTTATTTGTGTTTAGTTGCGCATAGTGGTATCCAACACTACTGTGTTGTGTTTCTGCTTAATTTGCCTTCGTCTTGTGTCTTGTGTACCCTATATTGCCAGTTTCTCTGGATTGTCCATTTTGCATTGCCCTTTCGGTATTCTCTAAAGTTTATGTATAGATCATTGATTGTTCGTGTACCCTATTTTGCCAGTTTCTCTGAATTGTCCATTTTGCTTGCCCCTTAGGTATTCTCTAACGTTTATTTGTAGATCATTGATTGTTCGTGTACCCTATTTTGCCAGTTTCTCTGGATTGTCCATTTTGCTTGCCCCTTAGGTATTCTCTAACGTTTATTTGTAGATCATTGTTTGTTCTGTTGTCCTGTTTTCTTATGGCCATTGTACTGCCTAATCCTTCTTCTATTGGTGGGCTTCTGATTGTCGTATTTGAAAAAATGTTGGTAAATTTTATGACAGTTCAAACCATGAATGTTTTGACGGTGCCCTTCACATGTCCTCTACATATCGGACATTTTCGCATTGCTGGTGCACAGTCAGAGCAACAAACAAGATGGCCGCATGGTAGAAATGCAATGGATGCGTTGAAGTCTAAGCATATTTTACACAATTGCTGATCCTTTAGCTGTCTGTTTTCCTCAATCAAAAATTCTGCATCTGAAATTTAATGAATCAACACATTATCATTTTAGCCTAATAGACAAAACTGCACGATTTAAACCTTAATAGCAATATATCGAAATCAAGTGAGTCACAATTCTGATGGATAAGACAAATTCAGGGAAACAAAAGCATAATATTTAAGAAATAGATAAAAATGAAATTCAACTACAGAAACATTCACATTTTCCTTTGTATCTTCAAATTATGCTTATCATGTTTAGTGCAGACACACGCTTTTGCTTACAAACATTCATAATATAATAAGCTAAGTGGTTGGTTTATGATGTTTAACGTCACTTTCAACAATATTTCAGCTATATCGTGGAGGTCAGTTTTATTGGTGGAGAAAACCGGAATACCCGGAGAAATCCACCGACCTGTCGCAAGTCATTGACAAACTTTATCGCATAATGTTGTATCGAGTACACCTCGACATGAACGGGGTTCGAATTCACAACTTTAGTGGTGATAAGCATTGATTGCACAGGTAATTGTAAATCCAACTACATATGAGCACGACCACGAATGCCCCTAGAAGATAATTGGTTATTATTAGTTGTCAATCAGATTCTTTTATAACTGTATATATATATATATATTGTCTTGTCTAATGTATATTTGATGTGTGACACTAATAAAATATATTATTATTATTATCATTATCTAATACATACCGTCTAAATTTGAATCATTAAGAGTGAGTGCCATATCTGTACTTCCATTTTGTGTTCCGTTGAATGACGAAGAAATTCCATTTTGTGTTCCGGTGCATGACGGAGAACTTCCATTTTGTGTTCCGGTGCATGACGGAGAACTTCCATTTTGTGTTCCGTTGAATGACGAAGAAATTCCATTTCCTCCTCCGTTAAATGACGATGAAATCCCATTTCCTGCTCCGTTAAATGACGAAGAAATTCCATGTTCGCTAGTAACCGTCGCTACAGAAGATTCTGGTCTATCTCTTACTCTATTTTCATCGTTGTTTTCTTCTAATAGAACGGACATTATGTCAGTTGCTGATATTGTTCTTCCATCTGAATTATAATAAAATGCATAATACTAGTAATAGTAATAATAATAATAGTAACAACAACAATAATAATAATAACAACAACAACAACAATAATAGCAACAACAACAACAACAATAATAACAACAACAACAACAACAATAATAACAACAACAACAGCATAATATTAAAACCAATGGTCTGTGATCTTCAAACATTTGATCTAATATTTTGTTAAATCTAATCTTTAGAGAATAATACAATGCATCACGAAAACATACCAATAACACACAAGTACGGACAGTGTATATACATAGATATTGTAGATTACAAGTAAAAACACGGAATATGCGAAGTAAAACGTACGAAATTAGACATTATACAATTATTGCCTGCACTTAAGGTGAACATCATAATAGTTCATCCGAGGGGTGAACATTTGCCTGCACATAAGGTGAACATCATAATAGTTCATCCGAGGGGTGAACAATTATGATGTTCACCTTAAGTGCAGGCAATAATTGTTCTATTATACCGAAACTATATGTACAATAATGTAGGATGCATATACACTTATTTGTGTGTTTTTATCTTGTGTTTTCATAAACTTCATATTTGCGTTTTTAACTTCCGGTCAAGATTGTAATTCCGGAATGCAAAAACGGATACATTTCCGGACAGACATGGAACATAACATGTGTCGACCGGTGAACAACAGTGATGTTTCCCTGTGGTACCAATTTTGTTAAAACATCACTTTTATTTTATATATAATATATAATGTAAGGTATGATAAATTTAATTATCAATATACTAAAAACGATATTTGGTGCTCTAGCTATGGACTGATTATGACTATATCTGTTCCATTTGTAGGTCCGTTTATCTCAATCGGTGTGTAGCAGAGGTATTAAAGAATGTTAGCCACCGAATGCATGCACATATATAATAAATAGGACAACAAGACCAAATACATACCAGGATTTGAAGACATTATTTGCTGGATGGCTTGGACAACCTGATCGTCAGAGTAACCCATCTCTAGGACACGTCTTGCTGCAACAGTGTCAAGATGCTTGTTAGTTTGATGGTTTCTTCTAGGGCTTATATTAGAAGGGTCTGTGTTTTGTAAAGCTGGTGGTAATTGAAGCAAAGAATTGTGGGAATTGCTTGGATTTTTTTCTTTTTCCTAGAATACATTTAATGCACATGGTAATGATATCATACATGTATAAGTCTAATAAACACAACATGTTAATATATATGTATATGTATGTGTGTGTGTGCATATGCCATGTCATCTTAATACAAAATAACCTATTAAAGTCTTACCAGTTGGTTTTGTTTTTCTTGCACAGCTTTAATAAATTTATCTCCCTTGTTTTGTATCAAATATGCACATGCTTTAAACCATCTGGCATGTTCTACCCAAGGATCATCACCAGCCTCCCAGTTCCGCAGTCCTCCACCACAGAAGAAGCATCTAGTATAATCTTGGTAACCAGCATACAGGAACCCAGCTTGAGCCATGTCACGTGGTGTTTGGTCTAAATAAGATGGCCACCCTTGATAGGAACTGATTCTCACCTGCAAAGATGCATACCTGGGGTATCTCGGTTTGTCAACGTTAATACCCATCGGTAAAAGATCGGATGCAGTACAGTGATTAGAGGTTTCGCAGTGTCCAGTAGCTCCGTTTTGATAATGGTTTGGAGTACTATTTTGGGCGAAAGTGTCCTGATGAGAATGTGATGAATTTGTGTATTCATTTGGAGAGCTAATATTCGGATTGGACTTGGACGAGTTCATATTTAGGTTGGCAAAGTGTCCAGTTCCTGCTATTGAATTATTCTGTTTTACGACATTATGACTTGTCGAATTATTTGAATTCATTGTGCCATTAGCTATCAGAACTGACGATGTTGATTGGTTATTTGAAGTTGCAGACGGTTGACAAGAAGCTGTCTCTTGTAGAAAATTCCTAGCAGATCCGTGTACATGTTCACTTGTTGCACATAAACTGTTCACGTGAGAACATGATGGAGACAATCGTCTATGGATTTCTATTGGATTATCACCTGGCTTCCATTTTTGGTGAGTTATTCCACATGCATAGCATCGTACCTCATCTAAATTTCCAGTATAGTAAAAACCCGCTTTTGATAACGAACTTGTAAATATGTTGACATGGCGGGGAAAATTACTATACGATGAAATTCTTAGTAGATTATTTGACATTGATTCGCTTAAAGACATTGAACTACCGGAAGTGACGCTGTCGAAATAAGAATTTAAACTAACAGGCAAAACTCTTATGATTTGATTTGGAATTCGCTGTAGTTCGAACAAAAAGTCCAAGTAGCCATGCTTACCTGGGATTTCCATGAATGTTATCCGTCGTTTTTGATCACGTGGTAAATGGAGGTCACGTTTTACACTGTGTTTGGGTTCCGTTGAACTTTGTGATACTAACTGGTACAACATGTATACGCATGTGAACACATTACCTAATAAATCAATGATCTTTTGATCAGTACCATGGAAACATGAAACGGTTTTGAAATATTTCTTATTCTGAGGGTCAAGTTCTTGCTCATCCTGACTTTTATTTGACCTAGTTACCATGGTTACTAGTGTTTTTATGTCAAAAGTTCTATTTTGCATTCGCTCGTTTCCCGTTTCATCAAATGTAGACCTTGATATTCCAACGGGACAGCTCTGGGACCTGTCAATGTGGTGCCTGTTATTGTAACTATGACTTTCATCATTCCTTATTTCCTGTACATCTGTGTCATTTTCTCGAACCAAGACTTCCGTCTCTGATAAAGACGCGCGGTTTCTTTTATGTGGTTTACACATTTGGGTGGGTTCAGCTGTTCTGATTTGTTCTTCTGCAACATAAAGCAAATATCAATATTATACATATTTGAAAACAAAATGGCTTTAAAGGACAAAGGTAAAATTAAAATGCAAATGAGACGAAATAATTTTAAAAATCACAATCGGAAGAGAATGCAAACCAACGTAATCCAAATAAATAATAAAATGTATATAATGTCTCGATATCGGGTCCTGTGCAGTGCCCGGTGGGACAAAGCCCCCATTAAGCTCCTAAGAATTCGTTATTAAACAAGGTAAATAGTTAAAAGGTCAACCCTTCCTAAAGGGGCACCTCCTACATACCTAATGACCGTCTATAAAGGGCAGTCTCATTTTCCCCATTAATGAATGGTGCATATAATTTTAACCTGTATATAAAGGAGAACTGCTCATTAAGACCACATTTTCAGGTTCCCTTGTGTGGCCTTTATATATAGGTTTGAATGTAGTATTGTTTAATTTTACTATCGGCATCCGTCTTTGCAGACGAGCGCACATAAAGTGCACATAAAGTGCACACACTGCTGAATCCGCATCTGCAACTTATTATCTATTAATTATTTATGGCTGCATAGTAAACACATAAAGGTGGCTATCTTGGAACAGAACTTACAATACTTACAATATAATAAGTAAAGGGCAACTAACAGTGATGTCAGTCGTTTTTGAACGGCTTAGGTTTATGGTGTTTAACGCCACTTTCACAAAATTCAACTATCATATGATCATGGCCACGATGGCCCCTTCATGATTACAATAAAGCTATTGTTTAAGTGCACCACGTTAACCTTTGAACTTGTCCGATGCATTCTTTGTTAGAGAGAGGATCATATACTAGCATAAATATTCAGAAATAGGTGTTTATTTGATCCGTTCGCTTGTTTCTAAGATTGTATCGAGCATGTCACTAGTCCTATGTTAAACTGTGTTCAGCGAGAAATTCTCTAAAGACACAAACTACAAAATGTTATTAAATCTTGAAATAATTATTTTCCTATGAACATTTTTGACATAATTAATTCGGTTGTTCAGATTGGACATTCATGCAATGTCAACATAACCCTATGTTGAACTGATTTATAAGCGGTGCGTCTACAACCGTCTCATCTCCATAACATAACTCCTTCCTTCAAAATACAATGGAGTTTTTTTTTAATTTTGTACAAAGTATTTATATCCGTGAAATACTTATAATTTTCTTCCGGGTTTGAGTTGCATAAATAATAAACAATGCTAATAAGAGTTTAACCCCGCCACGTTTACCTAAGTGCCTATGCCAAGCCAGAAAAGTGAGCGGTTATGGGTATCGATGTTGCCTCTTTCTATTATTTTACATTTGCATTTTGGAAGTGTTCCGAGAGTTTTGGTATTTTATTTTCATAATTTTATTCATCTATCAAGTGGGTGTCAATGACTAGAGACTGTTGTTTTCTCTGGGTACTACTGACCGCACATTATAACTGAAATATTGTTGAAAGTGGCGTTAAACACCATAAACCTAACCCTAACCCCATCAAGAGGGAATTGCTACTTGTAGTAGAATGTCAATAAAACTTTTATTTATTGTGCTTTCACGGTGCAGGTCACGTTTTATATATCTCTTAATCCTGATATTTTATGGTTAGGGTTCAAAATTTAGGTCAGTAATTTCCGTAAACAATCCCATGCTTCGCGTTTTATTGTTTAATCGTTTAACCAGGTAAAAACCGTGGATTAAGCATTATATAAATTTGTAATACCTATATTGTATTTACCTTTAAATCTTCGGTGTTTCCTCGATTATGATTCAACACTAGTCATGTTATATACATATTTATATCAGATATTGAATGACGCACGAATGTGAGTGCGTCATAGAGATCATTACATCAATAAATATAAATAGGGAGTGACCATTTCCGTTGTTATGGGTAACGGAAGAGGAGTAAACAAAGAAGTTGTTTCAGATACTGTTTATTTATCTAGAGTAACATTGTCCTAGATTTGTAAATGATTGTGGTAATTTAATTGACTTTTTACTATTTTGCTGTTTATTTCTGTATCTGATATATTTGTTGCAAAAGTACCTCCTTGCGCCCAAGAAAAATTAAATGGTTACTCCATTATGACGTCATTCAACACTACACAATAGTGAATAAGTTATACGTAAATATTTATAATATCTATATGCAACAATAATATTTTGTTGCCCTGACATATATATTTTTGCTTCACCAAGATAACAGAGTTTGTTTTATATTTGAATAATATAATTATTATTCTATTAATTCAAATATGTTTGCTTTCTCTTATTTTAATTCAAATTATTAAATTATTATGTTAAGATACACTTATTATTATGTGTGTCAATGGTTTGATCTATTTTTAGATATCTACAGGGAATACCATTGCAAGCTTGTTTACGTTCCTACAAACAACGAAATACGAATTCTTATATCTAATTAGACATACTAACAAGAGTCTAAGGATACCAAAGGGGTAATCAGAAGGCGTAAATGGAAGAACAGACAACACAATGGCAAAAAGAAAAGGACAAAAGGACAAACAACGATCTACAAAACATTACACGTAAAACTAAAGATCAAGTAATCCCTTTAAATAATTTATTGCTATGAAAGTTGAAATCTTGACTGACCACTGATAGTTGTTTTTAGTATATATAAGTGGCCAGTCATAAGATTTCAACTTTCATAGTAGAAAGTTGACAATTTGTGTCACATTTGAGGCAAATATAATTTATTTAAATAAATAAATAAATGTTTGGAAAGCAGTTCAACATGTTCAAGTTACAATGTACTTGTATTTAAAACATTATATAAAAATCTGTTTAAGTTATCCCTCATAACTCTAGTGGGTACACTATTGAATATGTGTACTAGTTATGTGGCAAGAGATCATTGTATATTTATAAAGGAAGTTGGCTGGAACCCAAATAGAACAGTAATGAATGAAAATAGTATATAATGGCACAAGGATGTCAGAAGGAATTTTGCTATACAATTTTTATGTACATAGGTATCATCTGGGGGTACAAAAAGGTCAACAAAGTCATCTTCAGAAAAGAAATGAAGATGTGTAGCATAAAAAACGATTACTTCACTATGAGTCTCTAGTCGAAAAATAAAAGATCTTTTACACAGAATTTCTTTGGAATTATTTAGAAAAAAATATTTTTGTTCAGGTAAGATAAGTAATCTTAAGCTGGATAAATGTACATTGTTCAACCAAAAAAAGAAAAAAATATATTGTTTTATATTTTATTATTTTTATTCACATCTGTGTTAAAAGTTTGTTATTTGAAAATGGATTGTTAAAATAAAATGAAAAATAAGTGAAAAACAAAGATTCAGATAACTAAAAGAAACAATTTTATTCAAAACATTAAATATAAATAATAAATATAACAAGAAAATAATAATTTAATATTCATAAACAAAAGAACAAGAAAGTTTTGAATTAATTTATATTATTTACAGAAAAATTGAAATTTATTGTATGATTTTATATACTGCTATTGTCTGTAAAACTTATTTATTTATTTATTATTTATTTACTTAATTTATTGTAAGAGTCGAAAAATAAACGATCTTTTGCACAGTATCTTTTTGGAATTATTTAGAAAAAAATATTTTTGTTCAGGAGCAGACCGCCATTCCTGAAGCTAGTTCCCCAGGCAAAAGGCAAATAAGACCATACTACTTTTACCACACAGGGCCTTTTGTCACAGTAAAATGAGTTGGAGTGTAACACCAGCGGACAATGTTATATACACAAAATTGTTATACAAAATTGTTGACAAGCATAAGTCAATCCAAACTAACATGGAATTTTTAACCCAACACCTTTTTATCTTGGAATTTTTTGTACTTGCAAATAGATATGTGTGTACTTTATATGCCTTTATATGTTTCCCTCATCTTTGAGGGTCGATATCTCTGCTGGTGGACTATTAGTCCCCGAGGGTATTATCCGCCCAGTAGTCAGTATTCCAGCACTGACATGATTTATAAGATATATTTTTTTTTTCTTAACTTACAGTTCTTAAATAATGTAATTATTATCAAAAGTAAGGTGCTCCTCCCTCAGGCATAGATGTGACCTTAGCTCTTTTTGGCTATCTTACTTTGGCCCTTTAGTTTTCTCCCCCCCCCCCCCCCCCCCTCCCAAAAAAAAAAAGACTTAAATTATTTGGCTTTCAAATATTTTGGTTTTGAGCGTACCCGATGAATGTTATTCCACAAACGTCTCATGCGCACTAATTTTGATATCTACTTTTATATTTATTATGTTTGTATATATAATATTTCCGCTCTCAAACTAAGCTAGCCTGCGTTCATAAAAAATGCCAAGACATGAGACACAGTAACTTGTTTATGTAATGGTTGGTATATAACTATCTTTAGGTGGAAAATTTATAAAGACAAAACTGATGGTGGTTTATGGTGTTTAACGCCACTTTCAACAATATTTCAGTTATATCGTGGCTGCCAGTTTTATTTGTGGAGGAAACCGGAGTATCCGGAGAAAACCACCGACCTGCTGTAAATCACTGACAAACTTTATCACATAATGTTGTATCGCCCGAGTAGGATTCGAACTCACAACTACCATACAAATACGACCACGGCAAAACTGAAGCCGTCTCTTTTGTCATAGAGCCTGGTAGAAAGTTTACAACTGGTGTCATATTTAAGGTTAACGTCAAGAAATGAGGCAGAGGAAGCTGTTTCTTTGTTACTTTTATCGCAAATTATCTGAGGATCAATTAATGAAATCTAATTAGCAACGTCTACATTGATATTATGTGACAGAACATCATTAATATACCTGAAATTGGTTAAATGTGGCGTTAAATACAATAACTATAACTCTAGCCCAAACAATTCATCATGCAAATAAAAAGAAAGCACCTCGTGGATGACATACCTTATATTATCAAGCAATGTGTATTACAAAGTTACTAAGGTTGTTGTTTTATACGTGAATCGTTTCTATAAATAAACTGTACTTTCATTTTCTATCATTATGCCGAAATGGGAATTTACATTTCTTACAACGGAATGTCCGGTCGGATTGTCCGAGTGTTGTTATATCAAATATGTATGGATAGAGTTTGACAGGTAAATTATTTTATGAAAATAACCATTTCCCGATAGTTACTTCCTGGAATTTAGTGCGAATTAAAAATAGCGTCCAATTCACTACTAAAGTAATAATTTTTTGATTAGAAAACGGAAAAATCTAAATATTTCGTAAAGCGTAGATTTTTTTTTAACGCATCCAACGAGAGTTTTGTCAGGAATTTTACTACCATTTTGGAATTGTATAAATATTTACGGTTGAAATTATTCTGAAGGCCCTGCTCATCTGAAAAATTACAAATTTTTGGCGTTATTTTGGTCTTTATTTCAGGCTAAGTTCTTCAAAATAGGCCAAGTTTGCTCGTTAAATGTGACAGCCAACTCACCGTGGACGTAATCCCATATAACAATAGGAACGACGGTGGTCCCGCAGCTGGTCTATTGTCTCTCGTCGAAGTGCCGGAGAAGGCTATTGTTCCCTTCATGGTTAATGCATTTGACTACGTGACATTTATACACATGCTTACCTGAGATTTACCTCGAAAATTTTGAAAAAGAAGTAAAATCATAAATTTCCATAATTACTGATTTTTAATTTGACCAAGCTATTTCAATCTTTCGGAAATAATTCGAAAAAGAAGGTCTTTTCTGCTAATAAATTCACTGAAGTTAGACATAGAGTACACAATTATTGGATATGAATAAAATTTTATAGGTAAAAACGTTATGTACAATCTGTCATTTACAACCGGTATACCCGTTCAATATGTAATCATGTTGGACTGGATTCAGCTTTCCTCGTCGCTGGACTCGTCGTCATCAAAATCAATTATTATCTCACTCCTATCAATGCAATTCTCTTTCCCATACTCCTTTTCTATTTTTAATACATGGTCTTCTGCCTTCGCCCAAACTTCCTTTGTAATTCTGCCAAACCCCCCATAAACAAGTTCTTTCACATCCTTCAAACGAAAAGTTGTATTGTTTTCTGCAACAAACCCTTTAACCTGTGCCCAAATAAGTTCTATGGGGTTCAATTCGTAATGGCGAACAGGGGTTCTTAGAACTTCGTGACCGTGTAGGTTGGCAATTTTATCAGTTTTAAAAACGGAAAGGAGTTTCTTAAATTTGATTTTTTCATAAAGTTGTTTTTTAGTTTCAAGGGGCTGAAAAGGAATGTTGTGTTTTGAAAGATAATCTTGTAAGACAGCTTTTCTCTGATTAAAGTTTGGCACAACAGTTTCTTCAGTCTTGATGTTGTGATAACTGGCATTATCTAAAACGATAACACTTGGGCTTTTAAATGCTGGCATAAGCTGATTTTCGAACCAGTTTAGAAAGATGGGCCCGTTCATTTCTTGGTGATAATCCCCATCTTTAGCTTTGGCAAGAAAAACCAAATCACACCCATCAATTAAACCCTCCTCACGATTACCAGCGTGCAAAACTATCAACCTTTTACCTTTTCCTGAAGGGATCTTTGGGGCATCAGAACCATCAACTGGTAACCGCATGTAGTCAGTGGCATGATTCTGATTAACCCAGGTCTCATCCAAATATACAATTTCATACCCATCCTCTCGAAACTTCCTGATTTTTCGGAGGTAATTACACCGATCATTTATTACTGACCTCTGATCATATAAAAGTCTCCTATTATCGCCGGATTTTTTGTACTTATAACCAAGATCTAATAAAGTTAAAGTAAGCGTTGATTTCGAGATTTTAATTGTATCTTCAATTTCTTTCTTAATTTTTGAGACTGTTGGGGCAATTTTCCTGTTGTACATGCTATGAACGGTCCGTTTAATAACGCAACGGTCAAAATCATCAAGAGTTTTCTTTCTTTCTTTCGGTCTGTTGGATTCAGGAGGACTTTTACCGTTTACAACTCTATACACAGAACTGTAAGATATGCCAGCAGCCTTGCATGTTCTTTTAATCAAATTATCTGGGGAATAAAATGGTCTTCCCCTGGCCTTCTCAAGCTGAAAAAACTTGAATAGATTTAACACAATGTTTTTACAATCTTTTGACAAGTCCTTTGTTTTACCCATTCTTGCGATGTTTATATATATGTTAAGATGTCAAAAAATAGGTTTATGAAGAAATTTTATGTGAACTTTTAGAAAAATTTTAAAGTTTAAAAATGGAGTGTCAAAATATGCCTGTACACGTGTCTCTGTCTCTATCAAGGTAAGATTTACCTGGCTGCTACCTCTAGTTAGTTTACTCCCACCTCTATTTTGGCGGTAAAAATCGGGAGAAATGTCAAATTTCAGATGAGTGCAGCAATAATGAAAGGTTATTGTTAGATGAAATGCATATTTTAAAAATGGTAGTAAAATTCTGCACAAAACTCTCGTTTACTGTGTTTTAAAAAAATGTATTGTTTTCGAGAAAACTCAAATTTTCCGTTTTCTAATCAAAAAATTATTACTTTAGTGGAAAGAGACAAAATTGTTAATCGACATCTCTAACACACAAATACATGACCTCTCACTTACCTGGCTTCATTCAGGCACTTCAATATAAATAAAATGATTGACGTTAAACTATTAATAAGGACTCCTTCTTAGTGAAATGATGTGGAGAGAAGTTTGAACAAGAAAGTTATGTTATGTTTGATTTAAATAAGACATTGATCAAACCAAATATATGAGAGACCGCAGCTATTCAAAATTAAACAAATACAAATTTGTTAGTAGTTTCATTGGTAATTTAAGTAAAATTCCTGTCCCATACCTGTGCGGTTTTTGGATTTTATTGTTTTTAACTGCATGTATTCTATTTGACTCTTATCAATCAGATTGACTCTTATATTTTAGTGGTATGCCAGACAACTCAGCCCGCGGACAACTCGGACCGAGTCAACTCGGACCGTAGTAAAGGACTAGTCGGACCGTAGTCCAAGACTACTCGGACCGTGTGTTAAGATAACTCAGATCGTATTGAGGATATATAATACGGTCCGAGTTGTCTTAACATACGGTCCGAGTAGTCTTGGACTACGGTCCGACTAGTCCTTTATTACGGTCAGAGTTGTCCGCGGTCCGAGTTGTCTGGCATACCAATACAATGTAAGAGTCATATTTATGAATGGATGCCATTAATTTTATATTGTAAATGAAGCGAAGAGAAATAAAAATGGATATAGGGGAGTCTCAAGGGATAGTTTAAGTCCAGTGCAGGGCTAGAGTTGAAGAATAATCCTTCATGAATAGACCGGTAGGTGTTTGCTTTACACAAAACTCGAGAAATCCTAGAATTTCCAGCGCATACAATTTTTTTTTATAAAAATGTCCAAATAATAAAAAGGAAATATATAATGACAAATACAGACACACAAGAGACAGATTATTCGGTCTAGAGGGAAGAGAACCTTCGCTTTATTGATAATTACATTATTTACGAACTGTAAATTTCAATAATTTATAAATAAGTAATTTAATTATATTAAAAGTTGAAAATGTTATTAGTGTATTTGTTCTGTTGGGCTACTCATAATTGTTTAAAAAAAAACAACAACAAAGAACAAACAAGAATACAGGGAGATATTACTGAAATACCGTTAAATCACCCGGATGGTGAAGTGATGTTTACATAATCAAGAATCCGGATATGGACCACATGTTCCAAAAAAACATATGTTCTATTTGTAGATTATTTTCTACACGAAAGGCGATGAAAATAATCTACCCACAATACGAAAGTGTTTCATGAGGAAATGTTGTGAGAATTTTTCTTTAGATTATCCAGTACTGAAATGTTATTTTGTGTCTGATCGTCGAAAAGTATGTGTAGATAGAAAATATTATCATACATTGCATAATATTTTACTATATTAAAGTAATTTTTACGGAAAATTATCGGACGAGGGAGACAACGCGGTGAACAACTCAAACATTTAAAATGTAGAGGGAAACAATAGGTTATCACCCGGTCTACAAAATGCATGTTGTAACCCGGTCTACAACCCCTGTTAACCGGAAGTGTTTTGAAAATCCAGATTTCTTTCAGTCTCTTTCCGTAATTGTATTTTCTATACCGGAAATTATTTTGTTGTCTTCTGCAAAACAAAATATTCATATTCATGAACATCATAGAGTAGTTCCGGTATAATAAACAGTTATTGCATTCATATAAGATGAACATCAAGTTGTCAACATGAGAATTTGTTTTCCTTCGTGCAAAAACATTCGCACATGCACCGGTGAATGTGACTCACATTTCCATCGGCAGCATAAATTGTGTGCGACATTTTCCGCAAACGTAAATATAAATTACCGTCTTCCAATCAAAGTATACTACCATATTTGTACTCTTAGACATATCAGAATCGAAATAAATCATGGAAGTCAGAATGTATTTTGAGCTTTAACATGGGATGGCGGATATTAGTAAATTGTATCCCTGAACTCTGGCTCGGGATAAAATACTAATATCCGCCAAGGCATGTTAAAGCTCAAAACACATTCTGGCTTCCATGATTTATTCCTTAAGCAATTGATGATTGAAACAAAAAGTCAAAATAAAAAGCAAAAACAAAAATAATAACTATTTCACGTCATACGTATATATATATATATACGTCTGAAAATTAAACCAAACAGTGTTAGAATTAGATTTTAGAGCTGTCAAATTTTTGTTCTTCCCTCGACGGGATTTGAACCCACATCATTGATACACTGCAGCACCATTCGCTTAGCCCTAGTCCAGCGCTCTAGACCACTCGACCACATCGACCATATATGTTATTGTATATTGTTAATTGTTTGTTCGTGAGTGAGTGAATGTTTGTTGTTTAACGCCAAATGACAAATGTTCAGCTATATAATGGCGAGAACAAGTTACTTTCGATGAGATGATTATGATGTCCGCTTTGTACTAAACCAACACGCTGAGTTGGATTTTTATAGTACTAACTCATTGAAACAACAGTCCACGGGTAGACATGTCGCTACACTAGGACACATTATCCTGATTTCGAGCCAACCAGTCTTTAATTGTTCTTGATCCTCCATACTGCGTGCTTAGCGGAGAAGCAACACATACCATTTTTGATATCCTTTGTTTGACCCGACAGGTGATCGAACCCATGATATACTGCAATCAGGGCGAGCACGCTAACCATTACAGCACCAATGAGGTTAAATGATTGATTGATTGATTGATTTATTTTTGGTGTTTAACGCCACTTTCAGCTATATCAGTTTTAGTGGTGGAAGAAGCCGGAGAGAACCACCGACCATGGGCAAGCAATTGGTAAGCTTTATCACTTGCGGCTGCGAGTCGAGTGCACCCTTTTTTGTAATTTACAAAGTCGGGCGCGAACCCACGTCGTATTGATGATAAACTTGTATGAGGTGCTAGGTAATCCAACTACCTAACTCATTGAGCCACCCGGTCCTTCTGATGAGGTTAAATTGGTGTGTACCTTGGAATGTATACTGTTAAGTCTGTGTGCTATTGTAATTACAAAGGTCTATAAGAAATAAAGATATATTTAATGATTTAAAATATTTTTAATGTTCATAGAATCTGTCAAGCTTAACAAATCAAAACAAATAAATAAAACAAATATTGGAATTATAAAACATTACAAAAATATAATTTAGAATATTTAATTAGCAAAATACATTTATAACAATGCATAAATAGAACAATATATCATTTATTATTGAAATAAAGGAAATTTAAACATGTTCATAGTTATTTTGTCCAATAATACAGTAATTACTGTACGTTGTTTTGTGTAATCTATTAATTGGAATTTTTACGAAATGTAAATACAACATAATACTCATTACCGCGACTTTTACGAAATATTAAATACCTAATATTTACGAAATGCTAAATACAGCACGATGCTCACTACCACGACTTTTTACGAAATATTCAATACGCGACTTTTACGAAATATTTAACACACATAATGCTCATTACTGCGACATTTACTAAATATTCAATATGTAACTTGTTCGAAATGTTCAATTCCGCACAATATTAGTTATATAGGCTTTAGACAGGTAATACGGGCTCATATAACCTGTCTGTGTTTTATATTTCCTGAGCCTTTAGTTGAATTTCGGATATCTCGAAATTTTGCAACGGTCCCATGAACTTCGAGATAACGAGATTCATCTGTATTAAACTCAAATAACAAAAAGTTGTAATAAAATAAATCTTATTTTTCATTGACCACGAGGCAATATTAGTTATATAGGCTTTAGACAGGTAATACGGGCTCATATAACCTGTCTGTGTTTTATATTCCCTGAGCCGAAGGCGAGGGAAATATACAACTCAGACAGGTTATATGAGCCCGTATTACCTGTCTAAAGCCTATATAACGAATTTGTCATACTGCAATACCATGGGTTCATATTACCTGTGTAAAGCCTAAATAAAGAACATGACTACTATACATGTATTGTCTCATGAACATTTAACCCCAGCTATGACTTTGCTTTAAAGAAGAAATTAATTCTTCAACATATTTAATAAACAACTTAACAATTTTAACAGAAAAATAACAAATGATTTAGAATTGCCTCAATATCGGCGTCAGAGTGACAGGCGAACCTGGGGGTCGCCATCTTGATTACGTATGATTTCAAAATGAGTTATCTTTCTTGGCACGTGCTTTCATATTACCGGCTAGAGCCGTATAATATGGATTAGTAAAATCGAGTAAATAACCAATCGGATCACTTAGATTTTCTATTGCAGTATGACAATATACATTACTCTGACGAACAGTGGTACATTACCACAAGTATTAAAATAATTTAATACCGCATCCTGCTGACCACAGAAAAATGGAAGTGAATTTTCTCGTGTCAAGATTGTTGTCAAATCATTCCACTAAATCCATTAATTTGAAAGGCCAGTTTTCGGTTGGTATCATTTCCATTTTCAATACATCTTATATGCTTAGTAGTTTTTGTATACTGTTATCCTCAGTTAGGTCGAATATTTGATATATAGAAATATGTATATATATCCCTGAGCGACTGCGGTCGACCACTGACTATTAATGTATCGATACAGTCAATGTCTTGTCTTGTAAAATCCATATGGTATCAAAATGTATGAACAAATAAAATACGTCTGCTGCTATTTCTTACATTTATTAAAGAGACAGATAAAACAGAAAACAAATCCGTACAACGTACAAATAAGGGTAATAACAAAATTACCGAACTCCGAACAATCTTACAAAGGGAAAGTAAAAACTTGTAAGTATATAAACAGAAAAAATCAGTCAACAACCGGAAAACTGTGAAAACCGTAATGACCCTGACTTGGTACAGGCATTTCTAAAGAAATGGTGTGTTGAATCAGATTTTAAAGCGCCAAACCTCCCGCTTTCATTACGACTCAAAGGTTCCGGTTGTCACTATAACAGTATTTATAACAATACTGGAACAAAATAGGTAAAATAGTTGTCAAATCAGTACCAAACCCAGTGAAGCAAATGTCAAAAGCAATTTTACGTCACACATTATCTTTGTATATTTTCACTATTTGAAAATGCATCGTTTATCATCGTCTCTGCAGAGACGGAATATATTTCGACAAGATCTTGGTATCGGAATATAAACTTTCTAAGAGATCGAATAAAGCGAATCTTTTCATAGCCCTGGTCCAGTAGCCTGTTGCTCAGATGAAGATGACGTTCCAGGAAATCAGAATAATTGCTACTGGCCCTTGCATAACTAATCAATTGCGAGATGTAAACACAGAGACAACTCTTACACAAACTTACGAGACCATACACACAACTACATAACAGCACCGTCTTTTAATGCTGATCACTATCTCAACATTTCAATATACAAATACAAATAATAGTCAGCTACACTTATCGTAGAATGTATTATTAAATATTCATAACGGGAGGAGGGAGGAGACAATAATTTTGTTGACTGCCAATCAAGCATCTATCTGAAGTCATCAGAACACTGTTGCAGTTCAAATAAAGGAACATTGCGTACTTCATTGACTGTAAGCCAATTATATTTCTATATCCACATCCATTGATTGTTGGAAGGCGGCTGCGGACCAATCAACTTTCTACTTTCAATGGGAACTCCCGATAACATAGAATGTATTGTTCAATATTTATAAGGGAAATGGGACCGAGAGCTTCTTCGGCTTGAAGAGGCGTCAGTCGGTTGCGCGGGATGTATAAATTCACAACCAACCGGTCCTTCGGATGAGACGTAAATAAAACCGAGGTCCCGTGTTGAGATATTGCTACCCTCTTCGCACGTTAAAGAACCCAGTGTAACAGCTCAATATCAGCATTATGCTCATGATGAGTGGTCCATAAGAAACCCGTTGCACTGGCTAAATTAACCGTCCCTACCCACCACCTTACCTTGTTTCGAGTCCCGTGGTGTTTAAAATTTTAAATGGTCTCGTCCTGAATATAGCTGAAAAATTGCTCGCTGGACGTTAAGCACCAATCAATCAATCAATCAATTTATAACGGATAAAAGAATCGCCAACATATTTTTTTACTACAAATTAAACATCAACAATATACGATGCATGAAAACGCCACTGACGTTCAAAGTTTACACGTACAAAGAGTTCTCTAATGATTACCATTCCGTGACAGCATGCATGTAGGTACATTCAGAATGAGTTAAGATTTCCGCATTAAAACGATGTTCGGTTCGTCTTAACCTCCAGTTGTTTGTAGGAGGACGTGTGTCTTATGTACGTCGTTTGTGTTTGTTTGAGTATAGTGGTGTTCAACGCATATTGTGTTGTGTTCTTGTTTTGTTTTGTTTTTTGTTTCTTCGTCTTGTGTACCCTATGTTGCCAGCTTCTCTGGATTTTCTATATTTGATTGCCACTTCGGTATTCTCTAACGTTTATTTTCTATGGTATGATTCGCTAGGCTTGTCTAATAAGAATGTAGATCTAATATTTAGTGCACACGGGGAGCTTCTGGAATTCCTTTAATCAGGTACACTTAAGGAAAAAAAAAGTAAGATCAGTCACATGAATTAGTTTGTTCATAAGGGATTTCATGTCCAAGTTTAAGTCATAGGCTCAATCTCTACTTTCCAATATCTGGTTAAGAGAAATTAATGTTCAAGACAGGTATCACACGTTCGGAGTACTAAATCTTTCGTTATCGCATTATAAGGTGCCACTAGTGGATTGAGGTCTCCCTTCCCTTACGGAGTTCATCCCCTGTTGTTCGGGCTTTGGTTTTCTGTCTGGTGTGTTGTCGCCTATTGTTTTGTCCCTTTTCTTTTGGTAATTGTGTTGTCTGTCCTTCTTAGATTTTCGATTTCTGGTTGCCCCTTTGTTGTCTTGCCAATTAGACCAGAAATGTGCCTTTCACGTGCCTTCTACAAATCGGACATTTCCTTATCGCTGGTGCACTATCAGAACGCCGCCGATTTTTGGTGGATGTGTTGTTCGGGCTTTGATTTTCTGTGTGGTGTGATATCGCCCATTGTTGTGTCCTTTTTCTTTTGGCCATTATGTTGTCTGTCCTTGTTCGATTTTCGGCTTCTGGTTGCCCCTTTGGCGTCTTGACAATTAAGCCAGAAATGTTTTAACTGTACCTTTCACATACCCTCTACAAATCGGACATTTCCTCATCGCTGGTGCACAATCGGCACAACACACAAGATGTCCGCATGGAAGGAAGGCTATTGATGCGTTTAATTCTAAGCAAATCTTGCACAAACGTAGATCTTTTAACTGTCTGTTTTCTTCGACTAATAATTCTGCGTCTAGAATAAAAATAAATAAACTGATGCATGTAGACATTGTTTTCTGATTTTAATTGGATTTGCATCGGAGAAGCACATAGCTTTTTAATAAGGCAGGAGAAAAGTTATTAATACGGTTGGTTGGTTGGTTTTATGGTGTTTAACGCCACTTTCTACAATATTTCAGTTATTTTGTGATGGTCAGTTTTATTGGTGGAGAAAACCAGAGTACCTGGAGAAAATCACCGAAATGTAGCAAGTCATTGACAAACTTTATCACATAATGTTATACACCTCGCCCTGATCGAGTTTCGAACTCGCAACATCGGTGGTGATATGCACTGATTGCATAGGTAGTTGTATATCAAACTACTATGCGATCACGGTCACAACGGCAATCTAATGTAGATTTCTGGTTATCACGCTTTGAGAGTTGAATAGATAGCTAATTGCTAAAAAAAAATGTAATTATTTTATTACCGGTAAAATAAGTTTTGCTGAATTTAGATATACAATGGAAATATTTGTAATCGCCTTTTCAAAATCCCAGAAAAAAGTTAAGAAAATTTACTGAAGGGGTAAAATAGACATCCCGATACATATATACCTAACCAATCGTCCCTAGTTTGGTCTTCCTCTTCCATAAAAATGGCGGAGTTAAGCTAGTTTGATGGATCCAAACCTCACATCCTAGTGACATGCTGTGGTCATATGATATTTCGTGTCCAGCATGATATATAGAGTTTAAAATTATATCCACATTTTTAAACAGAGTGCAAATAAAAACATAAATATCTAATTTTGTGCGCACGGCGTGTTTCTGGAGTAGCCTTCATCAGGTACGCTCAAATTCAAAAGATTGGAAAGCCAAATAATTTAAAGTTTTGGGAGCAATAAAACCAAAGGGTCTATACAGGATAGCGAAAATCGGCCAAGGTCACCTATGCCCGAGGGAGGAGAACTTTAGTTATATCAATAATTACAATATTTAACAGTATATACATTATTTAGTAAGTGTAAATTACAATGATATATTAATATAAAATATACCAGTACCGAAGCTCTGACTATTGTATCGTGAATAAGGGTAATAACAAAATTACCGAACTCCGAACAATCTTACAAAGGGAAAGTCAAAACTCATAAGTATACAAACAGACAAAATCAGTCAACAACCGGAAAACTGTGAAAACTGTAATGACCCTGACTTGGTACAGGCATTTCTAAAGAAATGGTGGGTTGAATCAGATTTTAAAGCGCCAAACCTCCCGCTTTCATTACGGCTCAAAGCTTTCGGCTGTCACTATTACAGCATTGATAACAATACTGGAACAAAATAGGTAAAATAGTTGTAAAAGCAGTACCAAACCCAGTGAAACAAATGTCAAAAACAATTTTACGTCACACATTGATAAAAAAATATTTTTGACATTTTTGTTGACTTCATTATCTTTATACATTTTCACTATATGAAAATGCATCGTTTATCATCGAATATGAGTTTGGTAGTGGTAAGTGTGCTTAGCTCAGCTTTCAACACTATTTAAATTATTTTGTTATTTTTTATTAATGCAAGAAAAGGAATAAACCCGAAAAAAATTATCCAACTGCCACATATCAATGACAAACGTGACAACACCTGACTTTACTATATATATGAGTAACACGACGGGTATCTTATAAGAAGCAGGAACTGTCTACTCTTCACGAGCACCAGAGTTTTTTTTTGTGGAGTTCATGTTGCTCATTGTTTATATTTCTGTGTAATGTTGTTATTTGCTTTTGTTTTCGTTTGTTTGTTTTCGACCTGTGTCTTGTGTGTCCAGTGTTACCGATGTCTCTGGATTGTACATTCTTGATTGCTCCTTTGGTCTTCTCTAATATGTATTGATAACACATATATCTATCGAATACACATCACAACAGAAGCAAATAGATCTTGAATATGAAAAAAAAACGAAATTATTGTCTGATTCATACCATCTAATTTATAATCATCAAGGTTGAGATTTTCAACAGTAGTAGTATTATCTGTTCCGTTGGCAGACGTCGTGGACGGTGACATTGATATTCCAGAATCTGTGGTCGATGATGAGGAAGCTGTATCTTTATTTTCATCGTTTAATAAAATTTGCATTATATCGACAGCTGTAATTGTATTTCCACCTAAAAACAAAGGAATGACAAGAATACTATAATACAGTCAAACCTAACTTATAGGGCACTGTATATAACAAATCACTTTCTATAAAAAGCAATATCATTGTTCACATTAACGAATTGTGCATATAATTTCAACCTGTATATAAAAGACAACTGCTCATAAAGGGCACATTTTCAAGTTTACTTGAGTGGCCTTTATATAGAGCTTTGACTGTACTACCTCGCATAGCAATCAAACACACACTACTACAGAAGTGTAACAATTCGTTATGAAATACACAAAAGCTATGTATTTTTGTACATGGATATGTGTGTAACATGCACTGTATAAAACTGTTATTCTATTACCCTGGTAAGTTTTATTATTTCAAGTTATTTATTTTCATGTTCAATGTGGTATTCTTGTTCGCTTACCTTTTTTTTCTCGAATGATCAACCGCGTTTTGGGTAATGGCTTGTATGCTCTCCTCTGTTGCAGAAGATGAAGGATTGGGTCAAATAAGAAACTCAAAATTGGTATTTGCTGTTTCTCTGCTAAACACTCAACATTATTACGTGCATCCTAGTGGAGCGAGATTTCGTCGAGCGTGTACAAAACAGTTATCATCATCTCATTAAATAGTGACTTGTACTCGCTATGATATAGTTGAAAAATGTTTTCGAGAGTTATCTCCCATCTTATAAAATCACTGTGTATGAAATATGTTTTATTCAAGACCTTCTGTACTGAAATATCATGTTATTTCAACATTACAGCTTAAGTTTTACAGTCGCTACCATGACTTGGTTAACCGTTACGGAACATGTGTCACAGATGACCACGGACATGATCCACTTGTAAACACTTTCCGGTCCTTTCCTCATTCGTGACTTGTCACCGGGTTTGTAGCTAGAGTAACGCGACGGGTGCAACTAGTGGAGCAGAAAGTGCCTACCATTCCGGAGCACCTGAGTTCACCCGGTTTTTATTGGAGTTCGTGTTACTCGATCTTTAGTGTTATGTGTAATGTTTTATAGATCGTTGTTTGTCCTTTGGTCCTTTCTCTGTTGACCATTGTGTTGTCTGTCCTTCGATTTACGGATTTGTATTACCACAATGCAAATGATAAAAAAGATGCAAACTAAACATACACTGGAATTAAGAACGAAATGCTTTATTTATAATTTCAAATAATAATTGAGGGTCTTGTGTTCCAGTAATTGTCTTCTGACTACATTCCTAACACAACTCACGTAGGTTCGCGTTGTGATACTAATCTGAATTGTCATGATTACTAGACGCCAACAAGGTCCAGATTTTACTTTTCACGGTTCAGTTTGTTATAGGAAGATACCAAAGGGGTAATCAGAATCCGTAAATCGAAGAAGAACAGACAACGCAACGGCCAAAGGAAAAAAAGACAAAAGGACAAACAACGATCTACAAAACATAGCACATAAAACTACGAACCCACTAAAATTAGGTGCTCCGCTACGGTAAGCAGTTCCTGCTCTACCAGTGGCACCTGTCGTGTTATAACTGTCCTGATATCATGATATGTCTGGTAGTCACAGCATAGCAGTAAAATAAAATGACCAATGATTGTATAAAATAACAAAGAGAATTATCATAAGTTACATTATAATCACATGTTCATCAAATATACTCCTAGAATACATACCAGAGTACGATAGTGTAATTTTGTGGATGGCTTGGAGTACTTTTTCTTCAGAATACCCCATTTCTAGAACACTTCTTGCTGCAACAGTGTCGAGATGGTTATTAGATTGATGTCCCACACAAGCACTTGTTTGAGAAGCTTCGAAGTTTTGTAGTGCTGGTAATTCATATCTCGAATCTTGACTTGTTTCACGATTTTTTTCTCTTTCCTAGAAATTATATATTTTGGTATTAGTAAATTGATACTTTATAATAGGAAAAATATTATAATAAATGCACATGCACCTAAGTGCATATTGAAAAATTATTTGTGCATACTCGTCGATTATTTGTGTATATTCGTCGATTATTTGTGCATATTCGTCGATTATTTGTGCATATTCGTCGATTATTTGTGTATATTCGTCAATTATTTGTGCATATTCGTCGATTATTTGTGCATATTCGTCGATTATTTGTACATATTCGTCGATTACCTAACGTCAAATTAGCAGAGCCACATTAATGGTGCAATGTAATGATTAGTGCGCTCGACACGACCGTTATGACATACCTTCGGTTTCCGTGTAAGGAGTAAGAACTAAGACTGGTCAGAATAATGTGTCAAAGTGGAGCGACCTGTATATGGGCAAACTATTGTTTCAGTGATCTAGCACTATGAAAATCTACCCAAATGCTAACATACCAATATTTACTCTCCAGAAATATCCGGGTTAGAATAATGCGGTTTGACTATAGTTCTACAGGTACACAATGTTTAAAACAAGGTTATCCTCTCTCATGTAATCTTAGACGATCTTAATACGGTTTGACTATAGTTCTATAGGTACACGTGTTTATAACAAGGTTATCCTACCTCAGGTAATCTTAGACGATTTTAATGCAGTTTGACTATAGTTCTACAGGTACACGGTGCTTAAAACAAGGTTATCCTCCCTCGGGTAATCTTAGATGATTTTAATGCGGTTTGACTATACCTCTACAGGTACACGGTGTTTAAAACAAGGTTATCCTCCCTCAGGTAATATTAGACGATTTTAATGCGGTTTGACTATACCTCTACAGGTACACGGTGTTTAAAACTATGTTATCCTCCCTCAGGTAATCTTAGATGATTTTAATGTGGTTTAACTATAGTTCTACAGGTACACGGTGTTTAAAACTAGGTTATCTTCCCTCAGGTAATCTTAGACGACTTTAATGCGGTTTGACTATTGTTCTACAGGTACACGGTGCTTAATACAAGGTTATCTTCCCTCAGGTAATCTTAGACGATTTTAATGCGGTTTGACTATTGTTCTACAGGTACACGGTGTATACAACAAGGTTATCCTCGCATATGTAATCGTAGACGATTTTTATGCAGTTTGACTATAGTTCTACAGGTACACGGTGTTTAAAACAAGGTTATCTTCCCTCAGGTAATCTTAGACGATATTAATGCAGTTTGACTATAGTTCTACAGGTACACGGTGTATAAAACAAGGATATCCTCCCTCAGGTAATCTTAGACGATTTTAATGCAATTTGACCATAGTTCTACAGGTACACGGTGTTTAAAACAAGGTTATTCTCCCTCAGGTAATCTTAGACGATTTTAATACGGTTTGACTATAGTTCTACAGGTACACGGTGTTTAAAACTATGTTATCCTCCCTCAGGTAATCTTAGACGATTTTAATGTGGTTTAACTATAGTTCTACAGGTACACAGTGTTTAAAACAAGGTTATTCTCCCTCAGGTAATCTTAGACGATTTTAATGCAATTTGACCATAGTTCTACAGGTACACGGTGTTTAAAACTATGTTATCCTCCCTCAGGTAATCTTAGATGATTTTAATGTGGTTTAACTATAGTTCTACAGGTACACAGTGTTTAAAACAAGGTTATTCTCCCTCAGGTAATCTTAGACGATTTTAATGCAATTTGACCATAGTTCTACAGGTACACGGTGTTTAAAACTATGTTATCCTCCCTCAGGTAATCTTAGATGATTTTAATGTGGTTTAACTATAGTTCTACAGGTACACAGTGTTTAAACAAGGTTATCCTCCCCCAGGTAATCTTAGATGATTTTAATGTGGTTTAACTATAGTTCTACAGGTACACGGTGTTTACAACTAGGTTATCCTCCCCCAGGTAATCTTAGATGATTTTAATGCGGTTTGACTATAGTTCTACAGGTACACGGTGCTTAAATCAAGGTTATCCTCGCATAGGTAATCTTAGACGATTTTAATGCGGTTTGACTATAGTTCTACAGGTACACGGTGCTTAAAACAAGGTTATCTTCCCTCAGGTAATCTTAGACGATTTTTATGCAGTTTGACTATAGTTCTACAGGTATACGGTGTTTAAAACAAGGTTCTCCTCCCTCAGGTAATTTTAGACGATTTTAATGCGGTTTAACCATAGTTCTACAGGTACACGGTGATTAAAACAAGGTTATCCTCCCGCAGGTAGTCTTAGAGGATTTTAATGCGGTGTGACTATAGTTCTACAGGTACATGGTGTTTAAAACAAGGTTATCCTCCCGCAGGTAGTCTTAGAGGATTTTAATGCGGTGTGACTATAGTTCTACAGGTACACGGTGCTTAAAACAAGGTTATCTTCCCTCAGGTAATCTTAGACGATTTTAATGTGGATTGACCATAGTTCTACAGGTACACGGTGTTTAAAACAAGGTTATCCCCCCTCAGGTAATCTTAGACGATTTTATTGTGGATTGACCATAGTTCTACAGGTATACGGTGTTTAAGACAAGGTTATCTTCCCTCGTGTAATCTTAGATGATTTTAATGTGGATTGACCATAGTTCTACAGGTATACGGTGTTTAAGACAAGGTTATCTTCCCTCAGGTAATCTTAGACGATTTTAACTATACTGTTTAAACGCATTGGTTTTCTTGCTTCTAATAGCTTTTAAATTACTTTGCTTCCAATCTTTTGACATTGAACGTACCTGATGATGGTCATTGAGCGTACCTGATGATGGTCATTGAGCGTACCTGATGATGGCTATTGAGCGTACCTGATGATGGCTATTGAGCGTACCTGATGATGGTTATTGAGCGTACCTGATGATGGTTATTTTGAGCGTACCTGATGGTTATTGAGCGTACCTGATGATGGTTATTGAACGTACCCGATGATGGTCATTGAGCGTACCTGATGATGGTTATTGAGCGTACCTGATGATGGTTATTGAGCGTAACTGATGATGGTTATTTTGAGCGTACCTGATGGTTATTGAGCGTACCTGATGATGGTTATTGAACGTACCCGATGATGGTCATTGAGCGTACCTGATGATGGTTATTGAGCGTACCTGATGATGGTTATTTCGAGCGTACCTGATGATGGTTATTGAGCGTACCTGATGATGGTTACTGAGCGTACCTGATGATGGTTATTTGATGCAACGTGCGTACTAAATTAGATATCTACGTTTTTATTATTTGTTAGTAATCAATAGTTTAGATTTATGTATATAATGCTTACCAATTTGGTATGTTTTTCTTGCACGGCTTCAACAAATTTATCTCCTTTGCTTTGGCGCAAATATGCACACTTCGGGAACCATCTGGCGTGTTCTACCCAGGGATCGTCTCCAGCCTCCCAGTTTCGAAGGCCTCCCCCACAGAAGAAACATCTGGTATAATCTTGGTAACCAGCATACAGGAATCCAGCTTTAGCCATGTCACGTGGAGTTTGGTCTAAATAAGATGGCCATCCTTGGTAGGAACTAATCCGAACCTGCAGAGGTGCATAGTCTTGGTACTTTGGTTTTTCGACGTTAATGCCAGTTGATGAGAGATTGTCTTTAAATGGATGTTTCGTTTCAGAGCTTTTGGAATATTCATTAGGTTTGTTTTGAGAATGGGTAGAGATTCCATTTGTTGTAAAAGTATCATTTTCACATTGTGGTGGGTCATTATTTCTATTTGCGGAACTTCTATTCTGAGTGAGTCCTTCATTTTTATTGAATGACGGGTTCGTTGTAGTATCCGTTTGTGTGTTATTCCTGTTTAAAACAGGTCCATTCCTGGATACTGAATTGTGTCTTTCATTGTCGGATATCGAAGAAGTGCATTGATTTTGCATGGATGTATTGGTGCTTGAAAAATTATGTGAATATGTGGTCGAATCAGTTCTCGGAACGGATGTCGTTAGGGTATTATTTGGATGATAATAAGTAGAATTTGGACTCGATACTGAAAGTTGTTCAGAATTTGCAGATGCAGAGTATGAATGCCCGTCTGTTGAATATAAATTAATCACATGAGAACAAGATGGCGACAACCTTCTATGAATTGCTATCGGATCATCACGTGACGTCCATTTTCTATGAGTTATTCCACACGCATAACAACGCACTTCATCAGAAACACCTGTATAATAAAATCCTGCTTTCGCAAGAAAACTTGTAAAAATGTTTACTTCACGAGGAAAATTATTAAAAGAATGAATTCTTAGTAAATTGTTTGACATGGATTCTTCTAACGTCATTGTATTACCTGAGGATAAACTTTCAAAATAATTGTTCAAACTAACAGGAAATACGTTAAGAATTTGGTATGGTATGGTATTTGATCTGAATGAAATGTCACACTTTTTATGGTCTTTTATTTTTGATATTTCAGAATGAAATTTTAAATATTCAGAATGTTTCATTATATATTTGTCTGTACCACCACTCTGCTTGTCAAGCTTGTAGAGAATGTACATCATTGTCGACACAATATTTAAAAGAATATTTATATCCCAGTTAAAATTATAATCACAATAATCAGGTGTGAAATATTTCTTTATAAGTGTGGCAATTTTCTGATGTCTGTCCGTCACATTTTCAAGCTGTTGTTCGAACCCGCATGGTCTTATGTCTCCTTCTGAGTCCACAATCTTTTGAAATAATATCGATTCCGTGTCCCAAAAAGATATCACTTGATAATATTCCCATGATTCCTCGTTTTCTCTATCGGATGTATTTGAACACTTCCTGTTTGTAGGCTGTTTACACATTTTAAAGCCTCGTTTTAGTAGTCTGATTTTCTCTGTAATAAGAATACATTAAAAGTTTATCACTAAGTACATATGCATATTCAATATCAGCAATACTAGTACATATAATCTGACTCGATCTTTAGCTTTGTGTGTAATGTTTTGTAAATAGTTGTTTGTCCTTTTGTTTTTCTTTTGGTCACCCCCGATTTTTAGTGTGGTTAGTGTTGCCCGATCTTTAGTTTTGTGTGTAGTATTTTGTAGATCGGTGTTTTGTTCTTTTTCTTTTGGTCATACGCCACAATATAGCTGAAATGCTGCTAAAGTTGGCGTTAAACATCAATCAATCGACCTTTTGGCCATTGTATAGTAACTTCAAACATTTCTTATGACATGTGTTTTGAGATTTTTTGTCTTTAAAGATATATGTTCAATGACATTCAACTGACTGAAAATTAATACATTTCCATTAGGGGTAATATATTTTCCAATACTTATTCCATGTAATATTAATCCCCTCGGATGGCGGATAGAGGGTACCCTCTCGATGGATAATAGTTGGGAGCGTGTTTGGAAAATACAACTCTCTCGATAAGCAATAAATCAATATAATTATTTGATTTCAAAGAATGATTTTCTATTCAATCATTTCAATAATTCATTTAAACTCTCAGTTATTTGGTTCCTAAGAATGAGTATCTTTTCTAATCAAATTTATAAACCAGTTAAAAAATAAATATTTATGTTTATGAATAATAAGAAGTCTGTTACCTTCTGTAGTCTTTCGTCGTTTCTCCAGGTTGAGAATGGGGACGAAAATAGTAATATTATATTGGTGTTCATGTAAGTCGTTAGGCGAAACAACAACAACAAAACACACAGATAGTATCCAAAATAAACCAATACAAACATCAAACATGTGTTCAATGTTTATAGTGTCATTTTTATACAAGAGTTAAAGTGTACTGTAAATAAGACAAAACGTAGATATCTAATTTAATGCACACGACGAGGAAGATATTTAGGGCATATTTGACAAGCCAGGCTACACAATGGCCAAAAGAAAAAGTACAAAAGGACAATCAACGATCTACAGCACATACACATAAAGCTAAAGATCGAGTAACACGAACCACACTAAAAACTGGGGGGGGGGGGGGTGAACCCATGTGTTCCGGAAGGGTAGACAGTTCCTCCTCCAAAAGATTGTCCGTATGTATGTATAGACAAGTATGGGGCGAAGTCGTTAAGAATACGGTTGTTTCGAATCATTTCCATTCCGTCAAAAAAGTTTTATTTTCGTCTGCCAAGCCACATGATTTTGATGGAATGTTAGGCACTGGATTCCGCTGTCAATGTACATAACGAAAACTCCAATTGATATAAGTGCCGTTTTAACGTTCCGCAACTTAAAGAATGTTTTGCATTTTCTGTAAAAGACAGATATCGATTAAATTATTTTATTTGTATCAAAGACTTCAATGCACAGACAATTACTTTTAAAGTTAAATTTGTTTTATTTACTGCTGTCAGCATCATAAAAGGAAAACGACCTGTCTTGATATATTTCTGTTATCAGACAGACAGTGAGGTACAGAACACAAGTATTTACTCTGCCGTTTTCTTGGCGTCTCCATATTACAATTACTTATAATCTACCGCATCTACGACTATGATATGTTGACGTTGTCACAGTAATAGCATAAACAGCGGGATTAGTCTGCCTAACATTTCAGACGTCATGACACGAAAAAGGCGGAGAGTGATCGGAATTGACATGATTCGAAACATCCGTATTGCATCATACTTCACATCACGCATTATGTCTGCGCGGTGTATTCGGATGTGACGAATATTTCGTGATTTTCTTATTGTTGACGTTGTACAGGTGCAAAACGGGAGGAAACACTAGCACCGATCACGGTATAATTCTTAAATATAATACAGCCTCAATTTAAACGGGACGACTTCAATTTTAAAATCATAAATTTTCCAAATATGTGCAGCAATATACCAGCTTCTCCTGCATATGGTGTTTACATCTCGCAATTGATTCGCTATGCAAGGGCCAGTAGCAATTATTCTGATTTCCTGAAACTTCATCTTCATCTGAGAAACAGGCTACTGGACCAGGGCTATAAAAAGATTCGCCTTATTCGATCTCTTAAAAATATTATATTCCGATACCAAGATCTTGTCGAAATATATTCCATCTCTGCAGAAAAGATTATAAACGATGGATTTTCATATAGTGAAAATGTATAAAGATAGGGTGTCAACAAAAATGTCAAAAATATTTTTCTATCAGTGTGTGACGTAAACTTATCTTTGACATTTACTTCACTGAGTTTGGTGCTGCTTTTGACAACTGTTTTACCTGTTTTGTTCAAGTATTGTTATAAATATTGTTATAGTGACAGCCGGAAACTTTGAGCAGTAATGAAAGGGGGAGGTTTGGCGCTATAAAATCTGATTCAACCCACCATTTCTTTAGAAATGCCTGTACCAAGTCGGGTCATTGCGGTTTTCACAGTTTTCCGGTTGTTGACTGATTTTGTCTGTTTATATACTTATGAGTTTTGACTTTCCCTTTGTAAGATTGTTCGGAGTTCGGTAATTTTGTTATTACCCTTATTCAAATAGAAAGATGCGTTGCGCTCTACTTGTCTTGATATATGAATATTCATGATATATATCAAGTCGGTGAATCAGTTTTATTGGTGAATGAAACAGGAATATCTACCCGACAAAACGCACCGATATGTAAAGTAACTTGTAAATTAGGACAAACACTGGCTGGATCAGAGTCAGCATTATATGTATGAGTGTAGCAACATGGCTTTCTGTGGGTTGTTGTTTCATTGAGCTAACACCATGAATATCTAACTTGTAAATTTTATCACATAAGTTGTATCAAATACAGCTTGGCAAAGACCGAAAAGCAAGGATGATGGCCATACGAGGTCGGACACGGTGATCCCGACACATGATGATTAGAATTAGTGAAAAAGGTAATAAATTACTACAAGACGGATATGGTCACACAATACAGGTTAGTACACGGAGAAAACCCACCGATCTGTCGCAAGCCACTGACAAACTTGATCACATAATGTGATATCGAGTACACCTCGCCTGAGAGGGAATAAACAAAACAATCAAGAAGGAACTTATGTTAATTGGTGATTTTTTTTTTAAACAGAATATTAAAATATGCATTTAACTAAAATGTAAGCAAATGTATATACATGTACATATATTTTAAAATGTAAAAAAAATTGTTCCAGAGATTTAGGCGAAACCAAATTATTATGATATACGTGTAGAGTGAGTGAGTGAGTGAGTGAGAGTTTGTTGTTTAACGCCAATTCAGTTATTTTTCAGCTTAATCGGGCAAGAAAAAGTTATTTTCAATGAAATGATGATGAGGTCCACTTTTTTCTAGACCAACACGATGAGTTGGATTTTGATAGTGCTAGCTCACTGAAACAACAGTCCGAGGCTGGACATGTCGTTCCACTCAGACACATTATCCTGATTCCGAGCAAACCAGTCTTTGCTCTTACTCCTTAATGCTGCGTGCTTAGCAGAGAAGCAACAAATACCAATTTTATAGTCTTTGGTTTGACCCAACCGACCGGGGCTCGCTAGCCATTACGCCATCGATGCGGTTGAAGCACAAATGGTACCAGGTCACAAAATGTCATACAAATACTCTTCTGCCTTTCAGTAAGCTAAAACTAGCATAAAATTATTATAATCTTATAAATCTACAAAAACAATAATTACCATAAATAATATAGTGATTGAAATACCTTCATATAATATTAAACCAGTAACCACAGCTCGACATGTACAGCAATTCCGTCTATAAATATAAATGAAAAACATAGAATTTATTAGTCATTTTATAGTGATTTTACAAGTCTTCCTGATATGACCACATAGAATTTATTAGTTATTTTACCTTCCCTGTTCTATTTAAATCTCCCATAACATCCGAAAGGGAGTTTTTTTTAATCAGCTGAATCTCTAAGAAGGAAGTTTTGATATTTACATAGATAAGTATAAATTATAAATATATTACATAGCTGTGTGCTTAAGAACAATATTTTCGTTATATCGTAGCGGTGAGTATAAGAAAGACATGGACTTAGCTAATCTTGTCGTAAGTTGCTGACAAAAAGCTACATCGAGTACACATCCACAAATACGCGAATAGAACTCACAACTTAAAGTTTGAGTAAGCATAATTATCGTGTGAGCACGGTCACAATAACTCTCTATAAATACAGATACACCATCTTTTAATTTATATGGCTTTCGAATCGTTAGACTATGGGCATACCCAATGAAGTTTATTCTGGAAACGTGTCGTGTGTGTTAATTTAGATATCTACGTATTTTAATATAGAACCTCTATAAAGACAACCTGAACAACTGAATTGATCACAAGACAGTATTTAAAAAAACACAATATACTATGACTTAAAAATTATCCTACAAGTTAAAAAACTCAACATCATGCCTCTTTAGCACAAATATGTTCTTTGCCTGTTTATATGTAGGGGTGGGGATTTACCACACACATTTAAAACACTTGACCACATGATTTCACTCTCAGAATGGAGGTTGGATCCGTAAAACCAGTTAACCTCGCAACATTTTATTGAAGTGCCTGTATCAAACCAGAAGAGTGACTGGTCATATATATGTGTTATGGTATCGAATTTACCTCTGTTTGTACTACGATTTTACCATTGGATTTCGGATCTGTTCTAATGGTATGGTATTTTGAATTTCATTTTAGTATATACATCGTGACTACTAGATGTAATGTGACAGAAAATCCCGATGGGGATGTAGGATTATGGTGTTTAACGCCACTTTCAACAATATTTCCGTTATATCCAAGTGGTCAGTTTTATTGGTGGAGGAAACCGGAGTACCCGGAGAAAACCACTGACCTGCCACAAGTCACTGACAAACTTTATCACATATATAATGTTGTATCGAGTACACCGCGCCTGAGCGGGATTCCAACTCAGAACGTTAGTGGTAATAGGCACTGATTGCATAGGTAGTTTGTAAATCCAACTACCATACGATCATGACCACGACTACACCTATCTTAATGTGAGAGAAAATCGCGGACGGTTATAAAGAACTGATTGGTAAAACCCGTTGTCATGTATGGGTAAATGTTTGGAAAACTATATAAAAACGTAGATATCTAATTCAGTGTGTACAATATGTTTCTGGAATAACAATCATCAGGTACTCTCGTGGTCAAACGATTGGAATAACACTCATCAGGTACCTCGTGGTCAAACGATTGGAATAACATTCATCAGGTACCTCGTGGTCAAACGATTGGAATAACATTCATCAGGTACGCTCGTGGTCAATCAATTGGAATAACATTCATCAGGTACGCTGGTGGTCAAACGATTGGAATAACATTCATCAGGTACGCTCGTGGTAAAAGGATTGAACAGGCAACGCCTTTTGCAGCAAATAAATCAAATGGACCGAAGAGAATTGCCCAAATCTACTAAGATTACCAATGGCGGAGGGAGGAGAACCTTAGTTTTTAAACCACGAGTTTTCCTAGTTAAACGGTAAAACAATCGAACTCCCAGTGTGAGATTGCTTAACCGTTTAACCCGTAAAGCAGTGGTATAAATGATTTGTAACATTAAGCCATGCAATATCACATCTAGGTTGTTGATTATTGCACGGCTCTCTGAGAGTAATAAAACTACATCCCAGATTTAAAGTGTACAATATCTCGTATCTATGTGTATTAATTCATAGTTCTAGTGCTTACATTCTGGTATATAAACCATCAAAAGAACAAAGGAAAAGAATGCATTCATGTTACAATAAAAATTACCTTATTCAGGAGCTGTACATTCCAGTAATAAATATATAAAATTAACCATGTCAGTGCAGTATTAGGTGTCGATGTGTAAACCTACTTCATGTTATTAGGTTTCTGGTTATAAAAACACCATTAATAAACAGTTTAAAATAGAAAGATAATACTGTAACTATTATTCTGCTTGTCCAGTGGCTTATTGTTGAACAAGTGTCCATTATCTATTATATATCATATTAAATGTTATTCATAGTCATTGTATTAAGTATGAGTATGCATGTGTATCATAGGATACATGACAAGTGTATTATTCTTGTCTGTAGACTTTGTGATATCACATGATTCCTATTTTAATATATGAGAGATATCATTTTATCCTGCAACCAGTACATTTGCTGTACAAATATGCTATACGAATAAATTTTTGCTTTATTCGTACTAGACGAATAAACTTTTCAGCCTACGAATAAACTTTCCTGGTACCCTGTACAGCGGATGGCGCAGACAAGCATGAAACTGGTACTAATGTAACGCAGACCACGAAGAAGACACCCTTGACAACATTTATGAAAGACGAGGAATGACGCTTGTTTCTGTCCTTTTTGCTTAAATCTAACAAGTTTTCCGACTTTTTTGACATTACATGATAAACACAATATACGTACATTGTCGTTAAATATAAAATTCATTTGTACTCGCTGCGAAACAGGCCTTAAAAGCTCGCCGAAGGCTCGCTATTCTGCCTGTTTCTAAAGCTCGTACAAATAAATGTTATATTTACCGACAATGTACGTATATTGTATATGTATCGTGGCCTCCGTAAAAGGCAAGCCTTACGTATAGGAGAAAGTCCAAGTAACTCTCCATTCCTTAAACATAATGGAGCCGAGGCCCATTGTTTTTAAGGAATGGAGAGATACGAGGACATTCTCCAACTTAAAATCCACCCATTGTACTTTATTAATTCTTATTAATTATTAATCTTGTAACAAATAAAAGTCTGTGTATAGTATCTAAAGTACAAAGAGAACAATAAATCTCCATTGTTCATAACTCTCCATTCCATAAAAATAATGGAGAGCTTAGACAATAGATTTACATCACAGGTGGATTTTAAGCGCTGCTTCTGGTAAAATTACAGTATTAGCAACATTCTTGACACAGTTTTGTGACAGACCCAAGACAACACCATGATTTCCAATGTCAAATGTCGTGGTACTTTTAATTTTCTATGAGTTGAGGTGAGAGGTGATTGTTTGTTTTGTTTATATTGGTGGCATTGTTGACCATCACTGTTTAAACTTTCTTTTCATAATTCTAATTATTTATTTATTTATCCTCGACTCGCAGCCGCAAGTGATAAAGTTTACCAGTTGCTTGTCCATGGTCGGTGGTTCTCTCCGGGTACTCCGGCAACTTCCACCACTAAAACTGGTCGCCATCATATAGCTGAAATATTGCTGAAAGTGGCGATAAACACAATAAATCGATCATCATAATCATCATTTATTTATCATTGTCTACCATATATTTTAATCTATATAAATCTATGCAAAAACATTTTAATAATTTTAAATATATATTAGAAGAAAGTAGTTTATCCAAGTTCGAGTAGAATTTTGAGTGTATGGACTAACCGGATACAAAAGTACTATCTCGGAAAACACGAATCCCGGAAAACTTTGAAATTAGACCTAAGCTAAGCTCTACTACGCGACTAACGACATCAGTCGTGTACTGTAGGCATGATACGGAAACCGTATGTTCGCAAAAAGAGTGATTGACACCTCATATTCCCTGTATTAAAAGTTTTACAATAAAGTAACAGAAAGCCACAAATGGGTGTATAACGAACAGCACATTGTTTTTACTTGGAAAAAGTAAAAGACAACACAATATCTAATAAAACACATCGAATCTACAAGACAACGCGAACTTCAAACATAAATAAAACTGAAAGTGAAATAATGTTTCCCAGAAGGGGTTGCTATATCCTGCACCCCTAATGAGACAAACACCAAAAGTGAAATCGTATTTTTCGGAAAGGTTAAGTGTAGTGTAGCCTGACCCGCTAACATGATACAATATCTCTTCAAGTAAATGAAATTATGATTGTGATAAGTTCTCCCATAACACATGTCATTAGTTGTTTCTTAACAGCACGATGTGGAATTTTAATAATAGAACATTTGGACATTTCCGATTTTGATTCTAAAATTATACATTTTACATGAGTTATTTCCCTTCAAAGTAGGGAGGAAAAGGATCCCCCTTCAACCTAAGTACAATGAAAATACACTATTCTTCCCACAATCTGTTGAACATTCTAATGTTATAGCAACTTGTGAAATTTCTATTTGCTATGAATACATCCTCTGACTTTTACAAGGTACAAATCTCACCAAATAATGAGAAAATTATACTCAAAATTCGTTGTTCTTTCCCTATTGCTAGACCGGGTAATCGGAATTGTGCAAAAGATCTATTCATGACAATTATACTGAATGTTATAAAAATCTGTTTATATTAAACTTCAAAACAGCCTCTAATTTCAGTAAAATTTCTCTTACTTTTAAAAATGGGTTACGGTTTATGTTGTTTAACGCCACTTTCAACAATATCTAAGTTATATCGCGGCGGTCCGTTTTATTGGTGGAGGAAACCACCGACCTGACGCGAGTTACTGACAAACTTTATTGAGTACACCTCGCCATATAAATTCAACTTCCATACGATCACGATCGACGACAACGGCTCCTTTTTGTGATGGAAATAGGTAAATAAAGCATAAATGTTAATACATACATTCAAAATTATAGCTGTCGAAAATGCATTGTTATAATTACCTTAAATATATTATAAAGTCCACAACGTGAACCACACAGTCGATTGTACCAATATTTCTAATATATATATATATATATATATATATATATATATATATATATATATAGATCTACCTTAACCAAAACGGAATTTTAGGTTTCGTTATCAAAACATAACACATTAACAAATTTTCCGAAAATCAAAATCCGTTGAAATTAGTCGTTCATTATTTAGTTTAAACAATATTTATTAAGAAAAACAGGCATAAATAATAGCATACACTAATACTTATATTGGGATTTGGAAACAAGATGTCCTTATGTAAATCCGTCTCCCCAAATAAAGATAGTAATAGGAACAATACATTGTGAATATAAGTAATACAACAACTAACAAACAAATTACCTACTTAATTGACGCGTTATCATATATATGCACTCAGACAAAAGTTAAGCACCACCCTATATTTTTATCGATTTATTTTTTTTACATCAATACTGTTAAAACAATAAAATAGATATCACCATTTTTCTTACACTTCTTAAAAGACTACATCAAGGACTCTAAAATTACCAATCTACGAAGTATTTATCATCATGAAAGACGTGACTATGACGTGGCAAAAATGGGGTTCAAAACAGGTGCTGGAAAAACGAAAAACCAGTTTGTCTTTGATGGAAGTTTTTAACATTGCATTAAAATGCAGAGTCTTCAGATTTTAAGAACTTTTCAATGCATCTATTGTGGGTATGTGTAAGGCATAAACATCAATAACGAGTATATCCACCGCGTTTATTGTGAAGTTCTGTAACACACTTCGTCATGCTTGGCACAAGACGCCTAAGCCGTTCTTGGGAGAACTGTTGCCACTCCTGTAAGATAGCAGTTCTTAATTCGTCAATATTTTGACATTTTGGATATTAGATATAAGATATATAAAAAAGAAAAGAACACACTCAAGTTTTGTAATTGGCCAGTCCATATTCCGGGTCGTCATATTCGACGTACCAGTAAATTCGAGATATTTAATTACAGACCAAAACTCCCTGAATCAATAATAAATGTCTGGACAGTTTTGAATATATTCTCGTTTTCCTCTGTATTGGATGATTCGCTTCCATATAACAGAGTTTGGAGATTATATTTTCTAGCTAGATATTTAAAATGTGTATATTTAAAACCTGTATAATACCGGTACTTATATTGCAATTAGCATACTCTAATGAACTATTTTGTTTTGTTATACAAATATGCTACTCTCCGTGCAGGTAAAAGACAATTTGTATCGACTTTTAATAAGCAATAAACAGGTGCCACTAACGGGATAGGAACTGCTAACCCTTCTGGAGCACGTGAATTCACTCACGGTTTTAAGTGGGGTTCGTGTTACTCGATCTTTAGTTTTATGTGTAATGTTTTACAGATCGTTCTTTGTCTTTTTTCTTGTGGCCATTGTGTTGTATGTCCTTCTTCGCTTTACGGAGTCTGCTTACCCCTTTGGTATCTTCAAACTCTTCTTGTTAGTGGTCGTTGGTCAAATTTTACGACCCTATCCATCGCATCCTCTGTTTGCTTGTCATAATCTATATACATGTATATGTTTTGCACTCGTACTCAAAAACAACCCAACAAAGCATGGTATCCGGTGTCCAGATTGGGTGGTTTTAAAGTACACTTTCAACAATAATCACAACCAGTAATTATGTTATATACCGCCTGCTTTCACTACAGATAATTTTGTTATACCGACTGGACTCACATTTAGTAATTATGTAGTGTACAGCCTGCTCGCATTACAGGGAATTTTGTTATACCGCCGCTTGACCTCACTCAAAGGCAGTAATTATGCTATATACCACATTCCATCTCACTACCAGTAATTATGCTATATATCACCTTCCATCTCACTACCAGTAATTATGTTATTCATCCTGGTCCCTCTTGCAGTATTCCTGTTACACTGCTAGGTTTAGCTCTCAGAAATTTGCGTGTTTGTTTCACTCCCAATTATAATGCTTTTCAATCCTGATCTTAGTGGTCTCAATCCCAGTAATCCTGTTATTCCACCCTGGTATGACTTCCGGGAATCCTGTTATTCCACCATGGTCTAACTGCTAATAATCCTGTTATTCCACCATGGTCAAACTCCCAATAATCCTTTTATTTCACCATGGTCTAACTCCCAATAATCCTGTTATTCCACCATGGTCGAACTCCCAATAATCCTGTTATTCCACCATGGTCTAATTAAGAAATAATTGATGGAAGCCATATGTATATATTGTTTTTACCACGGGTACACCTTTATGTCACGAAGTAAAAAGCTGACATAAAGGCCTACCCGTGGTAAAAACGATATATATATATGGCTTCCATGAATTATTTCGATTCTGATATGTAAAAAATGGTAAAATATCGTTATAAATTGCCGATGACGTCATAAATTACAATGGGTGTAGGTATATATTATTTTTACCACGGATTTGGACTGAAAGCGTCTGAAGGACGTCATATTAGAATTCCCAATAATTATGTTATTCCACCATGGTCTAACTCCCAATAATCCTGTTATTCCACCATGGTCTAACTCCCAGTAATCCTGTTATTCCACCATGGTTTAGCTTCCAATAATTATGTTATTCCACCATGGTCTAACTCCCAGTAATCCTGTTATTCCACCATGGTCTAACTCCCAGTCATCATGGTATTCCATCCTGGTCAAGGTCCCAGTAAAGCTGGCATACCGCCTGGTCTTAAACCCACATATGTCTGTTTTCGGTCGTTTCTTCTTTGGTTTTTAACTTGTTTGTTATTTTTTAGATTATGCCATATCTGGAGTTTCCATTATTATGACTTCGTTAACCGTTACGGAATATCTGTGTCACAGATGACCACGGATTTGTTCTGTTTGGCGTAGTCAAAATCCCGTTTATTCTTCCTCTATTATTAAATATCATTGGATTTTTAAAAAGGTTAACACGACGGAGCCACAGATAGAACGGGAACTGCCTAACCTTCTGGAGGACATAAGTTTGCCCCTGATTTTCAGTGTTGGTGTATTCATTTTGTCCAATTACATATCTATACGTTTCTAGCTCCGTATTATGATGTTCACTACGATTTCTACATTTGTTTTATATGGGTTAGAGGAAGCTACTGAACCAATAGTTTCTATTAGATAAGTTGAAGTAATCACTTCGAAAGTTTTATGGTCGCCACCATGGCTTGCAATTGGTTAACCCTTAAGGAATATATGTGTCACAAATGACCATGAATATGTTCAACTTGTCGCAAACACTTCCCGGTCCTTTCTTCATTCATAGTTTATTACCGGGTTTGTAACTAGAGTAACACGACGGGTGCTACTAGTGGAGTAGGAACTCATAACTCTCTCAGAGCACTTAAGCCTTTCAATCCCGGTTTTTAGTTGGACTCTTGGTTATTAATCTTTAGTTTTCTGTGTAGTGTTTTGTGGATTATCGTTTGTCTTTTTGTTCTTTTTCATTTTGACCATTGCATTTTCGATATTTCTGTTATGTACTGCTTCTAATTACCCGATTGATTTGTTTTGTTTTTATGGTGTTTAACGCCACTTTCAACAATATTTCAGTTATATCATGGTGGTCAGTTTTTTATTTTTATTTTTATTTATTTATTTTTTATTTATTTATTTTTTTTGGTGGAAGAAACCGAAATAGCTGGAGAAAACCACTTGGTATCTGTAAGCTTTTCGTACTTTGTATTATACGTGATGTACATGTCATATTTGTATTTCAAACCGGAAGGTCAGACTTAATTAAACCACATGATCATACTTTAGATTCCGGACACGTTTTTGTATTGGATGATTTAAATGACATTTAATATTTGCTTCCTCTTATTACAAGCAAACACACATAGTACAAATCATGTGCAGAATTATTATAAATAGGAGTTACCATTCATATCCTGCATGTAATTAAAAGCATGAATGACAGTTTTTGGATATAGATTGAAATGTACCCGGAGAAAACCACTGACCTGTCGAAAGTCACTGACAAACGTAAACGATTTGGAGTTTTATAATAATAATTCTTTTTTTAAAGAAAGAAAGTAGAGAAATTGCCTAAGATATCATAGTCATAAAATTAATATGCATAATGTAATATTGAATTTTAGAGAATATGTGTTCCATTTCTATTAAAGAACTAAATTATTATACATTTATCTATTAAGTGAGTGAGTGATTGTTGTTTAACGCCAAACGAGCAATTCTTCAGCTATATCATGGCGAGAACAAGTTAATTTCGATGAGATGACAATTGTGTCCTCTTTATACTAAATCAATCCGCTTAGTTGAATTATTACAATGTTAGCTCACTGAAACAACTGTCCGTGGGTAGGCATGTTGCTCAACTCGGACACATTATCCTGATTCCGTACCAACGTGCCGATGCCATTCCTTCTTAATGCTGCGTGCACTTAGCGGAGAAGCACCAACTAACAATTGTATTATCTTTTATTTGACTCGACCGGGGCTCGAACCCACGATCTACCACACACGAGGCGAACATATTAACCTTTACACCATCGATACTGCTCGTATCTTTTAATGCATATGCACATTTTCTCTAAAACAAAGGATACTACCAAATAAATTGTATAGTCAAACGTATATTTTTTGAAAATAAGTGACCGACATATGAGAGATAGGTAAATACTTGTTTTATGAAACGGCTATAAATAAACCTTAGAAAATACCGAAGGGGCAATCGAAAATGGACAATCCAGAGAAACCGGCAACATAAAACATAAATATTTGATAGCAATAGTTTTGTTTCGATTTATGCGATGTCCTAAATAGATATGTGAAAATTTTGGAGGAAATGTCCAATTACAGGAATATGTTCCTTGGGGTTTTCCCTTTGTTATATGTTAAATTTTATATGTTATATATTATTTCTTACCTAGAAACTTGTTCGCTGGGAATGTAGTAGATGCATAAGAAATTAATTTATTGAAATTCTTATTTTTATTGCATATTAGCTTACGATAAAACATACATGTATTGCGTAACAGTTGGATTTTGCTATAAATTTGAAATACTATTACTTTATGTATTATCCGTTCTAGATTTTGACATCATAATGTAATTGTTCAAATCTATTTTTAGATAACACACATGTGGACATTTAATAAATCTATTGTGCACATGTATTTTGACATGTTAATTGGTAATTGCGACATGCTTAACACTTAATATAAATATTCTTTTGAAGAAGAATTTATATGAACAATAACATAAAGAACAATTAGCCATGTAAATTATGAAATAGCAATTAATGCAATACACGTATTGTATAGAATTTCGGTCAATTTGGGATAAATTAGAATTCCCTACGAAATTCGAACCTTGACCGAAAGGGATCGAAGGAAAGTTTCATGAGTCAAAGATAAAATGTATTTACAAATATATATATAATTATGATAGAGAAAAAAAAACACAAACGAAAGTGAAATGAAATTGAGTAACAAAAGATTGTACTAGCAAAATTTTAAACACAAAATACCACACTGTCGAACCAATTCCAAATACAATCGAAAAATCAAAGAAACTGATTTAAAATCGATAACCCAAACACACACATAAGACCGCTCCCTTTCCACGATACTTCGAAAGGCACCAATGGCACCATTTTATAAAATATATTTCATATGAAATGAATTGTTATAATATGTTTCTAGCTCCAGGGATGAACGCTTAGCTTAAGCCAATGTGGTAAATAATATATATTGCACATATATCCGTTTTCACGTTGCAAACTGTGTGCTGGTGAATGTTTTCGAGGCTTAAACCCATAAAGCTGCTCGGGGCGTCGCCAGGTGCCAGATAGGGGGTGACCTCTCAATAGGCGTTTTGTCATGCTATGATACGAAAACCATGACGTACCACTGGCAATGGTTAGCAAATTGTGTGGAGAGTACCAGGCCCTATGCATGTTGAATTTCTAGTTTTCTAACAATAGCAGGCACTGCAAAAAATAAAAGAAGTGCAGTGTCCTTGTCCATAAAAGGTGAATAAAATGGAATCTCTGACATAATATAAATCTGTTATTGTAATAAAAAAGTTAACTAAAAATTAATCATTGATTATTCCATATGTACAAACACACATTTCTATCCTTTATCCTACAAAAAAAATGAATATCCATAATTGCCAAATTTCGACAGAGTTATTTCCTAGGTAGTTTTTCTCCGGGTACTCCGGTTTCCTCCACCAGTGAAGCTCTAACCCTCAACCCTTCGGGCTTTGGGAAATAACTCTGTAGATCGTTGTTTGTCAGTTTGTCCTTCATGTCCTTTTATGTCATTGTGTTGTCTGTCCTTCTACGATTTACGGATTCTGATTACCCCTTTGGTATCTTCAAACTCTTCTTATGGATATGAATTTTTCATGAAGGTTATGATACCATAATAAGCATACCATGTCAAACTATATTGTACACATATTCTAGGTTACATTATTCGTAATTTATGGTGTTTATTCAGAATTTTCAAAAAAAATTACATACTGTAAAAGTACTTTTATTCATTGGGACCAATATTAGTGTTTTCTACAAAATGCATGGATCCCCGGGTTTTTGAACTTGTGGTTTCAAACATTACAGGCAACAAACAATGGGAAAATTGAAGTTGAAGTTAACCACGAAATCAGCGAAAATTACAACCTCGCATTTAATAATGATTTCACAGTATAAGGACTTCACGAATTGTCTCTCGCAGGCAGTGCCGGATTTAGGACAAATGAGGCCCTGTGCTAGTTAAGTTATGAGGCCCCTTACTTGGGCCCAGAAGGAGGTAGACCCGGTAGGTCCACACAGGCAATCAGACATCAGGGGCGTAGCTATCCCAAAATGAAGTGTACTCAAATCTGTTTAAATGTCTGGTGGAGGGTAAATGGTGCAAAATCCTGCATTCTTGCAATTTCCTGGCACCAAAAATGATCCCACGGAAACCCAACTTTCATGAGCAACAAGTCAACTTTTGAACATAAATTTTGAGAAATAAAATATTAAGTAGAGCAATATAATACAAATATGTAGTTGACTTAGAATTTTTATTTTGTCAAATGTGTAGTGGGTTAAGCTTGATTTGGAATCGAATACAATTAACATATGGGCCAAAGAATCTACACGGTGCACAGTAGACACTATCTTGAGTTTTTGAATATTTCATCCAAGTGTGTTCAAGAAACCATTTAGCCTTTGCTCTCCTTGTAGAATTCGAGATTACCCTGAAAAAAATATTAACTAGTCTTCACTATTTTTACGCAAATTTTATTTCAAAGGAACATTTCTCGAATAGAAATAATTTATACTCTCTGTCAATGGTATGATAATGTATAAACATGATAAACTGTAATCTCAATCAATTCGAAACTATGTCGATGTGCAGGGGCGGATCCAGGATTTCAAGTTAGGGGGGGCTCACGTAAAAAAATTGCGCCGTGTGGAGGGAGGCGCGAAAATTTTTGGGGTATTTCGTGTGAAAAAATCACGATTTTACGCCAAAAAATCATATTTTTTCCAATTGCGGAGGGAGGCGCGAAAATTGTTGGGGTATTTCGTGTGAAAAATCACGATTTTACCCCAAAAAATCATATTTTTCTCCAATTTTAGGGGTGTGTGCCCCCCCCCCCCCCCCCCTGGATCCGCCCCTGGATGTGCACCGGCTTTACAGACTAGAAAATGCAAATTCCATCCGCGTTAAACCAATACTTGTTTTCTTATTCCGGTTCGTTCCATATGATACGTATCCACGTTACCAGAAGATTTTAAAAGTTTACTAAAAGTAAACTAATATCAATATGCTTCCAATAACGTTAACGATCCCATGTGCTATTTGTTCTTGGGTGTGCGTTGTGGTTTTCCTTTAAAAAGAAATACGATTAGTTTGTTTGTTCAAGCAAAATAAAAAAACATGTATACCTTAACAACAAATCCCCCACCCCAAACTCCATTCCTAAAACATGTGCACGATCATCGATCGGTATTGCACTTATATAACACACACCGTTCTATGCTGATTCCGTAAATGATAAGCGTAGTTTCCGGAATTGAATATAGGTACATTAAGTAATTATTAACATGTTTGTATTTGTTTGAATTTGATTTAGTTTATTAATTTAGTTTTATTCTACCTTATGTTCTAGATTTACCATGTTTTCATTTTTGTCAAAATTTTCGATGTGTACTCAACTGCGTTTTTGCGTACGGGTGCTACGCGCCTGGACATACATGCTCAGGAAATTTAGGAATACATTGTAGTTAAAATATATAGTAAATAGTTCATGGCACTGAGGGTCATATGGCAGTATATGGACCGGTCCGTCACCAAAAAAATATTATATGGACCGAAGCTTCTGAGGTCCATATAATATTTTTTTGATGACGGACCGGTCCATATACTGCCATATGACCCGAAGTGACATGAACTATTTGCTAAATTATACTTTTTATTTAAAATGATAATGCAGGTACCGTTCCGGAATCGAATCGAAAACGAGGCAGTCCAGTCCCGGTCCATATAACGTTATATTGACCGGCTGCGCTAGCAAAGACAAATAGGGAAAATAAAAACGTAAAGCATAATATAACGTTATATTTGGTCAGACATGTACACTGCGTCTGCAACAAACTCGAAGCTACTATATATTTTTTTGACAGGAAGATGAGACTCCCTGGCCAATTGGGCCCTGTGCTTAAGCACACATAAGCACAAAGTAAATCCGACACTGCACCCATGACAAAATGCTGGTTTCTTTAATAGAACTGTTTAGTATTCTGGTATTCTATTGCAGTTCGGGTTGTCATTTCCATAGCCAGAAATCATGGGTGATTTTGCTCATGAATATTCATAAACCAAATCGCGTCATGTATGACGTCAGCAAATAAACGTTGAACCATATTTGGAAGATGTTGATGAAAACTCGTATCTATTTATTTTAAATAATATTTCATCACAGTTTTGATCACATAAATAACTTCATAATTATTTGTGATCGTATCAAAATTAATTGTAATCGTATGTTTATTAGGAATCCGATGATGTGTGTAAAAGATCGAAAATATATTTAATGGTGCTTACGCTTCAAAATTTGAAATTGGGTGGGAACCTTGAGTTTTCATGGTACAGCTGTAATATTTTGAGATATTGTTCAAACCGGTGCATAGTTTGATTTTTTATCCCGGAAAATTGTCCGGCCCAAGCTAACAGAAAGTTTCCCGTTCAACTATATGTTAAAATCCAAATTCTCTTTGAGCCGTCATTTTGAATATGCAAATGAGCAAATCACCTATCATTTCTGGCTATGCATTTCCTTATTGATGTTATATTTTACCGGTAGCATTGTGTCGATACGAATCTGTTTTATGCGTGTTCCCGGTAGTCTACCGTTATCTTAAGTATGCCTTCCGAGTACAACAGTAGAATCATATTCGGAGCGGATACAGAAACTGTCCCGAGTTTGGCATTCTGTTTTATAAGTTTCCTCGATATTCTATCGTTATCTTAAGTAGGCCTTCCGAGTGCAACATTTATATAATTGTTACGACTTGTCTCATGCATGGAAAAATGGCTGGTCTACTGGGAATTTATTGTAGTTCGGATTATTGTATTAATTTCCTATTGATACTATATTTTATCGGTAGCATTTTCTCTTTACTGATCTTCCTTAAGTGGGTTTTCTCGGTATTCTACCGTTATCTTTTAAGTATGTCTTCCGGATCTGTTTTCTCGGTATTCTACCGTTATCTTTTAAGTATGTCTTCCGGATCTGTTTTCTCGGTATTCTACCGTTATCTTTTAAGTATGTCTTCCGGATCTGTTTTCTCGGTATTCTACCGTTATCTTTTAAGTATGTCTTCCGGATCTGTTTTCTCGGTATTCTACCGTTATCTTTTAAGTATGTCTTCCGGATCTGTTTTCTCGGTATTCTATCGCTTTCCGTGTGTAACATTTGATTGTCAAGTGTAATTGAACGTGAGAACGAATATCATATCCTGTTGATCTTATTATATATATAGTATAATGAAATAAGAAAGCATATTTTTTTCTGAAATAAATTTTCTGTCTCCATTTTCTTTTCTAAATTACATATAGATAACTACATTTTTATTGATATCACTGGTTCGATATAATTTTGCTGCTGGTGGACTATTAGTACTTGGGGGGGGGGGGGGGGGGGGGGGGGTTCATCCGTCCAGTAGTCAAGTGTTTCGACACTGACATGGTTTATAAGATATTTATTGAAATTTCCAGTTGAGTTGAAGGAACAGTTGCTATATTTTTAGTTTAACTTTTATAGTTTAAACATGTTTTATTTTCCATTTAAATAGACAAAATAGATCAGATACAAGTTAAACACACTTATGAAGTCTTCTTAAAAGTACAATTTGTTACATTAACAAGTACATAAAAGGCATGCGTTACTATATAAGGCAATAATAACGAATCAATGATGAATTTTTACAAACAAAACAACAACAAAAAACATTTTTTGCATAGTAGTATCTCTGACGTGAGTTCTTAAATTTCACCTTTTACAAATATATCTAGTTTAACAACATACCGATGAATGACGTACATATCGTTTCATGTTTTATGAATGAATCAATATATGAATGAATGTGTATTACAATTTAAATACCTCAATGTCATGGCGTGTGACATAATACCGTATATGGTTAAAATTTAAATGTATTTTTAAGTAATATTTTGACAACGTAACGTTATAATAATGCAAGACATTTTAAACCATAATTTATTTTCATCTTTTCAATAAAAAAGTGGCGGGGTTAAGCTATTGTAATGGGCCCAAACTAATTCACACTATACAGTTAAACCCTTCGCGAGCACCTGAGTTCACCCCCCGTTTTTTTATGGGGTTCGTGTTGCTCATCGTTTTAGTTTATTTTGTATTGTCCTATCATGTGTCTTTACGTTCTGAGTTCCGTGTTGTGATGTCTGTTACGATTTCCGCATAAAAATGATGTCCGGTTCGTCTTCACCTCCATTTGTTTGTAGGAGGACTAATGTCTTATTTACGTTATTTGTGCTTTCTTGTGTATAGTGTTGTCCAACACGTATTGACTGTGTGAGTAACATGGCGGGTGTCTTGTGGAAGGTATGAACTGCTTGTCCCTCCCGGACGTCTGTATTCACCCCCGGTTTTTAGTGGGGTCCATGTTGCTCATCTTTTTAGTTTTCTGCGTTGTGTTTTTTTTTGTTTTTTTTTTTGTCTTCATCCTGTGTCTTGAGTACCCAATGTTGCCAGTTTCTCTGGATTTTCCATATTTGATTGCACTTTCGGTTTTCTCCAACGTTTGTATGCAATATTGCTAGTTTGCTTTACGTTCCTTCCATATACAGGAGGAGACCAAGTTGAATATTATGTTGAAATAAGGGAAGAGTTGTGACAGCAGAGGTAACGATGGTCACTGACAAAGCATGCAGAGCTGGGCAGGAACGGGCTATTTTTATCCTTTTGTACAGCAATGCTCTTACCATAATGATGTACAATTTGGCTTATTGTAATATCTACGATTGGATTGTGACACTGCGGTGTCTGCAATTTTCAAAACTATGATCTATATTAGCATATACAACATGCATCTTTCCTAATGACCCGGGTGGCTCAATGGGATAGGTAGTTGGATTACCTAACAACTCATACAAGCCTATCACCAATACGGCGTGGGGTCGCGCCCGGCTTTGTAAATTACAAAAAAGGGTGCACTCCACTAGCAGCCACAAGTGATAACGTTTACCAGTTACTTGCCCATGGTCTGTGGTTCTTTCCGGGTACTGCGGCTTCTTCCACCACTAAAACTGGTCGCCATGATATAGCTGAAATATTGCTGAAAGTGGCGTTAAAACACCAAACATCAAAATCATCATCTTTCCTAACGGTATACAATAAGGATGTTTTTGGCTTGGTTAATCACCATAAAACCAAACCAAAAAAGTTATAATTGTATACATCTTAATTGCCGGAATTTAAAATGACAATTAATTCAACCGAAATTAAATGAAATACAAATTAATATCAATCATGAAATATTCGAGGTTATTTGGCGAGGTGGAACTCCAAGGAGACAAGCCTTTGTACTGGTCTTACATGTATATGTAAACCAAATTCTGAAATTCATGAAACTGGTGGAGTTTGACACAAAATTTTGCAATTTGAGACATTTAGTAGTAACGTACAGGGTCCTATGCAATTGACAAATCTTATATTTTTGGCTTCTTAGTTCAAATTTTCCATAGTAAACAAAAAATGATCACTTTTGTCATGCACGCAACTGCAAAAATGACTGAAATCGTTACAAATGAACAAAAACATTTGAAATTTGGCAGCAAAAAGACTGAGAACGTCAACAAAAACTATTATTTATCGGAATGTTGACGGACACATTGATGTTTTGAATTGTATGCAATTATATGTCAACAATTCATCCAGCTTATATATACAGTCAGGCGATTAAAATCTATTTTAAATATGAATATTTATGAGCAAAGGTATCACCAATCCCTGGATATGTTGAATAAGTCGAAATAACGATCCCTAATAGTAGTAGTTGTAAGCTATAATTACTCCAGATTACTCAAATACTCTGTTAAGTCAAAGTGAAGTAGGAGATGTGTAGCGGTGTAAAGTGTTTTAAAAGTGGCTTGTGAGTAGTTATTGAGTGTCTAATCTACACTTTAACATACATATGCATATGTCTGGCTATAATACTTAGAATGCCAATTTGATTAATCAAAAATGTGTCATTATCGTGTGCTGTTGATAGTAGTACAGACTGAGTGTATTTAAATTATTTCGTCATGGCTACTCTGTGTAGATTCAACATAATTTATCTATCTTTGATAAATCAGAAATGTCGGGGGAAAGCAACCTCCTTTCTATGCTTGGTAATTAAAATATATATAAATCCCTATATTGAAAGTTGGCGTTAAACACCAATCAATCAAGCAATCAACTAAAATTGATTACAATAGAGGTCTGAATTCGCCTCCTCTAGATCGCATTGTTATTGGATTTACATCGTAATATGGAATCAGTACTCTCAAACGCTAAGTTCTGTGGATACAAACTTATTTGATAAAGTTTGTAAGAAATGTTTGAAGGTGCCATTGGAAGAGATAATTCGAAGAAGGACAGAGAATACAATGACCATTAGAAATACAATGACCATTAGAAATACAGTGACCATTAGAAATACAATGACCATTAGAAATACAGTGACCATTAGAAATACAATGACCATTAGAAATACAATGACCATTAGAAATACAGTGACCATTAGAAATACAATGACCATTAGAAATACAGTGACCATTAGAAATACAATGACCATTAGAAATACAGTGACCATTAGAAATACAGTGACCATTAGAAATACAATGACCATTAGAAATACAATGACCATTAGAAATACAGTGACCATTAGAAATACAATGACCATTAGAAATACAGTGACCATTAGAAATACAATGACCATTAGAAATACAGTGACCATTAGAAATACAGTGACCATTAGAAATACAGTGACCATTAGAAATACAATGACCATTAGAAATACAGTGACCATTAGAAATACAATGACCATTAGAAATACAGTGACCATTAGAAATACAATGACCATTAGAAATACAATGACCATTAGAAATACAATGACCATTAGAAATACAGTGACCATTAGAAATACAATGACCATTAGAAATACAATGACCATTAGAAATACAATGACCATTAGAAAAGGGACTAAAAGACAAACAAAGGTTGACAAAATACTACACAGAACAGCAACACGAATCCCATCTAAAAACGGGGATGAAATCATGTGCTCCAGAATGATAAACAGTTCCTGGTCCAATAGTGGCACATGTAAGGAGAGTTTGAAGATACCAAAGGGGTAATCAGAATCCGTAAATGACTTGAATATTGTTGATATATTATTTGAACTAATTTGACGGATTGCATAGATTGTATGACGATCATTTATTTCATTTTGGGGATTGGTTGTTGTTGTTTAAAACACAATTTTCAACAATACATCAATTATATCGTGGCGGTCAGTAATATTGATGGAGGAAACAGGAGTCTTCAGGGGACCGCTTAAGACCACCAGGGTGTCCTGGTAGGGTGCACAGGGGGCCTTAAGCTCTGGGGATTTGAGGAATTACATACATTTATTTGAACGACAATTTTGAACCAACCACACCATTTTTATCAGACCAAAAAAACTTGACTTTGAGTCTTAATTTTGTCGGATAATTGTTAACAGTATGTTTTTGTCAGATTATAAGAACCTAAAGTAAAACTTTTTTGAACAACCGTGATGCGAATTGTTCAACTCATGACTGATCGATCACGATATGTTAACCCTTCAAAGAACTATTGGTATAATTTTAACGCATTCCTCATTTTACTAATTGTTCTGTACTTTCTGTGCTTGTCCTTTCGGGTGATTCTAGTTAATATTGCCCCATCCGGGTGGAGCTTTTCTTTTCGTCGTTTGATTCATTCATTGAAAACGTATGATTCGACCGTTCTTGTTTATAGACAAACAAAAGCGGAAATTGTCAATACATGAACTTGTTGTTGATTTCTGATTAGCTAACCTAACTAAATTAGATGATCAGAATCGTTTCATGCAGCATTAATGGTAACATATTCGCCTTTGTATGTCTATAAACAAGAACGAATCATACGTTTTCAATGAATGAACCAACGGCGAAACGTAAAGCTTCATCCGGACGGACAGGATGCTGATCATTTATCAATGGGTAGAGCTTTTAAGAATGATATCCCAAATTTACTCCTAATATCATTACTATTCATTTTGACTTTTCAACAGTTTCAGATAAGATTGCTACCACAGAATAGGGATTCATTTTGGTCAAAACAACACAAGCTTTTTATTTTGAAGTTACAAATTTAACAAAAATATCAACAACAAAAAAGAATGAAGAAATAATTTTTAATTAGCGTGAGAAAATAGTTGATGTCTGGTACCTCGGAACCAATCAGAATGGAATTTTTTTGGAACTATTGACGGCGAATCCATAGATGAATCAGCGAACACACCCAACGTGTATTTACAATGTGTAGGAATGTTTTACTACAGGTCACGAGTTAACCATTCATGAAAAAGTTGTTTGTTGAACTGCTTAATTAACGTTGTATAACATATGCTTTGCGCATTTTAGGGGGGCGCACGCCCCGCACGCCCCCTCTAAATCCGCCTCTGACACTTACCGCAAGTTACTGACAAACTTTATCACGAACGACGGTAATTGAACTCACAACCATAGTGGTATTAGACACTGATTGCATAAGTGGATGTAAATCCAAATCCTATACGATCACAGGCACGATTGATAGGAACTGATGTTGACAACTTGATATTAAATTTATAGGCGGCTTAATTTTTATTTTTTTTATTTACTGTATAGAGTAGTGGTCTGAAACCAACATAGAAAAGGTTGAAGATGCCAATGGGGCGACTAGAAACCGAAAAGGGATAGACAATACAAAGGCCAGAAGAATAAGGACAAACAACGATCTACAAAAGACTACACAGAAAACTAATGATCGGGAACACGAATCACACTAAAACCACGGGTGAAATCATTTGCTCTTGAAGGATAACCATTTCCTGTTCCACTAGTGACACCCGTCGTGTAACTCTTGTTAGTTTACTTTCTAAATTAGCAGTTTGTTAACAACGATGTGAAGTTGTGTAGATTTGTAATTGCTTGAATCTAGTTATCAAAAGAGAAGGATTGGGATTCCATTGTTTTATTGGTGGAGGAAACTGGAGTACACGGAGAAAAACAACGACCTGTCGTAAGTCACTGACAAACTTTTTGACATAATGTTACATCGAGTACACCTCGCCTGAACGGAATTCGAACTCACAACGTTAGTGTTGATAGGAACTGATTACACATGTAGTTGTAAATCCAACTACCATACGATCACGACCACCACGGCTCCTGTTGTGATATGGCAGTTTAAGTTGAAATCTAGTGATTGTTCATACGATTGTTTGTCTGTCGTTACTGTAAGACATTTTGATTTTGTAAATATTGTAATAAAGGAGAGAATGAATTATTAAGTATATTAAAACGAACAAAGAGAATCAAATTCATGTAATATTTTTAAAGATTTGCGTATACAAGGTTTAAAAAAAATCAAATTATTGCTTGCGAATCACAAATACTATTATTACACTATATAAATAGGACAAAACAAAAACATAATTATATTCTATATTATAACACGAATAATTAAAACAAATCCACAATTGTTTAACTGCAATACTGAATTCAACTGAGCGCACAATTTCCTCTCCCGTTGTATAATACTATACAATTGATATGTACCCGGAAGCTTTGTCACGGGACTTTAGTCATACTATTGTCACAATTTCTAAATTTAGCACTTTTTATTTAAAAATAAATCCCCTTGAAAACAAACTATGTCATTAAAAAAGTTCCCAGTAATGATCTGTCATATCATATTATTATCACATGGAAAAAATCACAAGATTATATATGATTTTGCATTTATTTGACGACCTATGATTGGATCAAATCATTCCTAAAAATAACGATAGAAGGCAGAGCCATATATGGAAATCTAGAGAATAAGATTAATACGCTTTACTGGCCAGTGGAAAGTTCCATTCATGAAAATAACGATAGAAGGCAGAGCCATATATGGAAATCTAGAGAATAAGATCAATACGCTTTACTGGCCAGTAGAAACTTCCATATGCCAGGTGACTGCAGCATTGTGTAATCTATTATTACATAATTTGACCTTGACGCTGTCCGAAATAAAGAAATATTGTAATCGATAACTGAGACGACGTATGCCAAGTGTACTTGACCAGGCTCACTATATATATGTGTGAGTATTTTGATTTAGCATAACTAAACACAACTGCAAGAAAGAGGATGATTTATATTTTCTTCTAAAATAACTGGAGTAAAAAAACTCCTCTCGAGACACAATAAAAATGAAAGAAATTAACGCAAAGTTGCCGCCGCAATAATCTGTTTAATGGCTTTTTGTGCATTCATTTTAAGTCTCTTTTGTTCGATTTCTTCATCGGTAAATTGAAACAAATCTCCTCTTTTTCTCCATTGTGTTACGTTAGTCCGTTACACACCGATGCAGACGATAGATAAACGTGCAGTTACGAAACGATGCAGACGGAAATTACAGAAGGTCAGTGGGCGGTGCTTAATTATTTCTAGTGACCATTACGTCTTTAGCCTTAGAACTTCCAAGAAAGTCCGTCAAACATAGTTCGTGGAAAAAACTTAGTTACTGTTTCAAGTTATAAATCAGCAACATCATACAAAAATGTTCTAAGCTCCCGTGACCGACTATGATTATTTGGACGGTAAGTAAATAGTTGAAGGGTTCGAAGCGCGAACCCTTCAACTATTTACTGACCTTCTAAATAATCATAGTCGGTCACTAGGGAGCTTAGAACTTATAGTATCTGAACTTAAAAGGAATATTAAAACGTTGGTTTGATTAATGTATATATTGTATTTTGTAGTCCGAGAAATGAATAATGTTTCTATAATTTTTCACTGCCTTATATGGCTTCATGAAGTTTTTATAAGATTTGTTTATGAAGTCGTATTTGATTTCATTATTTTAAATGAGAATGAGTGAGTGAGTGATTGTTGTTTAACGCCAATTCAGCAATTTTTTAGCTATATCATGACCAGAACAAATTAATTTTCAATGAGATGATGGTGAGGGCCGCTTTGTACTAGACCAACGCGCTTAGTTGTATTGTTATAGTGTTACCTCACTGAAGCAACAGTCCGCGGGGAGACATGTTGCTCCACACGGATACATTATTCTGATTTCTTTGACTTGACCCGATCGGACCTCGAACCTACGATCTACCGCCCTCGAGGCGAGTACGCTAACCATTACACCACTGATGCGGTTCAAATAAGAATGAAGTAATACCTTCTAATGAACGTACATTCTAGATAATCATAGATAACGTTGTTGTTTTTTGTTTTTTGTTCTTTTTAGGTTTATGGTGTTTAACGCCACTTTCAACAATATTTCAGTTATATTGCGGCAGCTAGTTTTTATTGGTTGAGGAAACCCGAGTTCCCGGAGAAAACCACCGACCTGTCGTAAGTCACTGACAAACTTTATCACATATGTCGTATCGAGTACACCTCGTCATGAACGGGGCTCGAACTCGCAACGTTAGTGGTGATAGGCACTAATTGCACAGGTAGTTGTAAATCCAACCACAATACGATCACGACAACGTCAGTCCCGATCAATCTTTTTATGAACTCGTATTTGATTTAATTATTAAACATAAAAATGAAGTAATAGCTTCTAACGAACGTAAATTCTATAGATAACAGACACAACAACAAAACAAACATGTATTCTATTCACATTATATTAGGGAGAGTTCGTCTTGTAATACATTTTCGAATCCCGCTCATGGCGAGGTGTACTCGATACAACATTATATGATAAAGTTTGTCAGTGACTTGCGACAGGTCGGCGGTGTCATCCACCAATAAAACTGTCCGCACGATATAACTGAAATATTGTTGAAAGTGGCGTTAAACACCATAACCCTAACCCTTGTCATACATTTTTACTCTTTACTTCTATAAAGTACAAATGTACTAATCTATTAAGTCGGATTTTTAAATGTTCTTCTCATCTTATCTTTCAATTTTTATTTCCGGTAATATCATCTTAAGTAGGCTCAAAATTAGTTCATTGTTTTCTATCATGTCTTCCGGTTTCTATGTGTACTTTGAATTATGACTAATAACATAGGCTCCTTTTTGTAGAACTATTGTGTCACAATGATTAAATATAATATGATAATAGGTGTTACCTAACTTGGGACGAAGTTCAATAAAAAAAAATAAACAATAATATGAGACAGGTGCTACCTGTAGTGCCAGCGAAGCACAATCCACATTATCTAATATTTAAATCATGTAAATCCTTGGGATTATTGAAATAGAAATTTTACTTATTTTTGTGTACTTTTTGGAGTGTACTGTAGTACAATGTAATGATGCTCTTTCCATCTATTGAAACAGGCACGGCCATGAATGCTCGAGAATCTGAAAATTATCTGCCAATTTCACGCTCATTCAGTGCATCAAAATAGTGTCGAGATTTTTTGGGCAGATATATATCGGGGTCGAGGATGATTTTAAAATTAATAACCGGAAGTAGTTCCAGATTACTGCGCATCCGATTTTCTGCAGATTTAACCATGTATTGGCTTCCGGTGTGTCAATTCAGGTGCATGAAATTTAAGCCATTAGTGATATGGATCTGGAATCAAAATATTGCTATTTCTACCATAGTTGGGACTTCATCCCATATTATGGATGATTTTCAATATTAATATGATAATAGGTGCTACCTAACTTGGGACGAAGTCCAATAACAAAAATTAAACAATAATATGAGACAGGTGCTACCTGTAGTGCCAGCGAAGCACAATCCACATTATCTAATATTTAAATCATGTAAATCCTTGGGATGATTGAAATAGAAATGTTACTTACTTTTGTGTACTTTTTGGAGTGTACTGTAGTACAATGTAAGGATGCTCTTCCCATCTATTGAAACGGACACGGCCATGAATGCTCGCGAATCTGAAAATTATCTGCCAATTTCACGCTCATTCAGTGAATCAAAATAGTGTCGAGATTTTTTGGGTCGAGATATATCGGGGACGACTTTTAACATTAATAACCGGAAGTAGTTCCAGATTACTGCGCATCCGATTTTCTGCAGATTTAACCATGTATTGGTTTCCGGTGTATCATTTCCGGTGCATGAAATTTAAGCCATTAGTGATATGGATATGGAATCAAAATATTGCTATTTCTACCATAGTTGGGACTTCGTCCCATATTATTCAACGTTATTTATAACAGCGCTGGTCATCCAGTTATATGCGAGGATTGGTATGTGGAGTCTCCCATTGTTCTCAGATGCACATTGTTTGCACTGATTTATATATATGCAATATGTTTCTTTTATTTGCAAAGCTCGGTAGGAATTCCAACACTGTGCAATCGGTGGTATATGCCATTGTACAGTGGATGGAATTTGGGCCGAACCCAGTAACAGTATTACTGAATTAGAAGCATTTTCAATACTGTGTCTTGCTTTATATTTTCTTTAATATTATTGATTATTGTTTATTGCATTATTAACTTTATTTGATGTTTGATTGTTATGCTCATATGGGCCGATAATTCGAAAATAAAAATAAAATCTTATCTTATCTATCTTGGTATTTTACTCATATCTGGAAAATAACCCCATGACCATATCATTTCACTAAGAGGAGAAGTTTAGGTCCATAAAACTAGTTTATCCCATCACTTTTTATTGGAGTGCCTGTAACAAGCCAGTTAAGTGAACGATCATATATACCGGTTACATAATTCCAGCAATAAAATGAATAATCCAAACTGAAAATGTAAAAACATACAATGGATGCCCCTAAGACACAAATACATTACTTCTTCGGAGGCACTTCAAGTGACGATTTTAGCTACTTTTATTGGTCGAATAAACTCGCGTAATAGGGACATGATGCGGCCATGCAAGTATTTCCCACATGTGAGTAAAATACAGAACCTCATATTCTCATAAAAACATTGAAATTATACCATCTGTTTTGTTGCCACAACTTTTGTGAAATTTCTCTGTTTAAAACGTGTTTGATTTTAAAGTAGCGTAACAAAAAATATTGAAAAATATGTATATCTTGAAATATGGTAGCTAATAAATACATTCCTGTGTCATGAATAGAGATTAATAATATTATGTTGCCGACACATCACTAATCATCAAGTATGTATGCATGGATGGATGAATTGCTATGGTTTGTAGGGTTTACCACACGCCTAACACCATTCAAGTGGTTTTGAGCACCAATACATACGCACATCAGGGTAAAAGGGTATCCTTCCATACACGTATACAAGGCCGAGTTACTCCAGTCAGTTGGTTAAAGCTACCATTCCTTATAAAAATTGGTAGTCACGGTAAAGCTGCAAAAATGTCGAAAGTGGCCATCAATACACGAAGATACCAACCATCCGCCTTATCGCAAATTCAGAGATGTATGAAATTGGTGATATACGTCATGATCCAGAAACTACAATTTGTTTCCCCATATTTGACACGATTTTTTTCAGGAATAGTTACATTAGTAAACTATATATATATGTCGATTATATTTGCACACGACACGTTTCTGGAATCCCCTTCATCAGGTACGCTCAAAACCGAAAGATTGGAAAGCCATATCTTTTGGAGCAACTAAACCAAAGGGCCTAAACAGGGTAGCAAAAATCGGATGAGGTCACTTATGTCTGAGGGGGATAAACTTTAGTTTTATTAATAATTACACTATTTAGGAACAGTAGATTTCAATAATAAATATATCTAATACATCATATCAGTGTCGAAACACTGACTACTGGACGGAAAAGAGTTAGAATGACAATATTTCAAATGTTCACTATTCTAAGATGTTAGAACACATAGAGAGTAAACTATTGAACAATTAGTTGAAATAAAGTTGTTAGTATAAATATGTGACTTCTTATGGCAATGATAGACTTCATTGTGTGACATACACATTTTAGGACACACCAATCCCTAGATTTTTAGAAAAGCTGGTCCAATTATGTGAAAATTCCAATCCTATCTTTTTCAATTATGAAACGATATATCTAATTTTATTGCACACAACATGTTTCTGAAATAACCTTCATCCGGTACGCTCAAAGTGAAAAGATCAGAAGTCAAATAATTTAAAGGTTTTTGGGAACAAGAAAGAAGGCCAAAGTTGCCAAAAACAGGATATGTATAAAAAGGGAAAATTAGGAATGACGAAATTCTGGTTAATATTTAAATTGAATATTTATAAAAGATTATATTTGATCAAGGTCACTCCTCTATTTAATATTTGTTAACGTAATTTTCCTAAAATGGACAATTGAAAACCGAAAACTGATTTGGAAATGCTCAAGATTTCTCTGAAATGTCAAATAAGTACATTTTAATAAATCGTATATATTTCTTTAGCAAAAGGAATTTTATTGTTCTCGTTCTATTAGCAAACAAAGGTGGTATATTCTGAAAATCGTATTTGATAAATTTCTTAACGAAAGGTAAATAAACGTTAGAGAAAACCGAAAGGCAGATCAAAAATGGACAATCCAGAGTAACGAGCAATATTGAGCACACACGACACAGGACAAACAAAACACCAAAAAACAACATAACACAGACAACTAAAAGGATGGGCAACACGGCCCCTCCAAAAACCAGAGGTGAACCCAGGTGCTCGTGAATGGTAAGCATTTCCTGCTTCTTTTAAGACCTACGTCGTGTTACTCATATATAAGTTCTGTAAATATAACATGAAAATCCACAACTCCTTATACATGACAAAACTAGGCGCGAATCCAGTTTTTGGAGGGAGGAGTGGCGTGAAATATATAGGACTGGGGTCGTCTATATGTAGGTCTCCTGTGGGTAGAAGGAAGAGCCCAGCTTGAGGGAGAATGAAAGATTCGGAGGTTTGAGAAATTACAGTCATTACCATTATTCTGATAAATTAAAGGCTATATGAGATCTGCATTGCGAAATGTTTGGGGATGTGTACTCCCCTGTTTAACTACACATTTAATAACAATCACATGTGGAGCAGGGAGCGCCTACCCTTTCGGAGCACCTGAGTTCATCCCGGTTTTTGGTGGGGTTCGTGTTACTTGATCTTTAGTTTTATGTGTATCTTTTGTAGTTCATTGTTTATCCTTTTTTCTTTTGGTCATTGTATTGTCTGTCCTTCGATTTAGGACTTTTGATTAACCCTTTCAACGAAATTGTAAAAACGAGGTAAAAATCATTTCTCTTAAAACACAGCAATCGAAATCTCCATATTGTCAATGACATAGAATGAACAACCTATTGACTCATAAGCAAGATAGATAGACAACGTGCCAACCAAACAGTAGACAAGTACAATTGAACTTTGATAGTATCGAAAGAGGGTTTTCAATTTAGAACAAATATAAATTTTATCAAATATTAAGAATCGTTTTGCTATGTTGTTTTATAGAAAGTATCATATTTTACAATTGATTAATTGACTGTTAATTGTTTTGTTTTTTTGTCATGTCGAACCGCAAATATTTCATGCATATTCAAAGCGCGAACAAATTCAATAATATATAAAAACAATACTGAAATAAAGGTGAGATGGGAAAACGACTTTTGGCTGCCATTGGAAAAGGTATGGAAAGTTAGGTACAGACGATAAATTTTGATATTTCAAGACTTTTACCGAAATTTACTGTATATACATTTTTTGTATGAGTAACAATGCGGGTGTCTTATAAGAAGCAGGAACTGCTTACCATTCGTGAGCACCTCAGTTCACCTACGGTTTAATGGTGAGGTACGTCCTGTTCATTGTGTTAGGGTTTTTCTTGCGTTGTCCCATGATCTGTCTTTACGTTCTGATTTCCGTGTTGTGATGTCCGTTACGATTTCCGCAAAAAGACGTTCAATTAATCTTTACCTTCAGTTTTTTGCAGGAGGAGTCATGTCCTATTTACGTTATTTGTGATTGCTTGTATATAGTGGAGTCCAACCCATAGTGTGTTTATGTTGTGTTTTTCTTCGTCTTGTGTACCCTATGTTGCCAGTTTCTCTGAATTGTCCATTTTTTATTGCCCCTTCTGTATTTTCTAACGTTTATTTCGCGAAATCTACAAAGAGATCATTAACGTGCAGAAAGCATGGCACTCTCCAACCACGTTACCCACTATGGTACCCGGTCACACTTTCCGTTACACAATTTGACAGCACCCATTAAGAGGACATCCCTTAATCATTACATTCTCTGAGGATTGAGCCTTGGGAACCGTTACCAATACCCAGTTAAAAAACAATAATAAACATGACAAAATTACGTCATTTGTGTTTGTTTGTGCATAGTGGTGTCCAACACATATTGCTTTGTGTCTTTGTTTTGTTTTTCTTTGTCTATGTTGCCAGGTTCTCTGGATTGTCCATTTTTGAATACCCCTTTGGTATTTATCACAAACAGCATGTTTGCAATCTAAAAATAATACATTGTACTATTTTGCTTGTCATGTGTGCAATACATATAAAGATATTGAATTCACTTTGTCACGATCTCGTACCCTAGTGAGAGTGGTAAAATACGTAACGCTTAAGATCAATATCTAGTTTTTTTGTACTTGTGACCTGAACCCAATTGAAAACCTATCACGTTTTAGTACGACATTTATAGGATAATCGTGTGATATCAATTGAAATAATAACTCACATGTATATAGAGGTTGTATGACCGCAATCATTTCACTAGGGTTATGGTGTTTAACGCCACTTTCCACAATATTTAAGCTATAGGGTGGCGGTCGGTTCTATTGGTGGAGGAAACCGGAGTCCCTGCAGAAAACCACCGATCTGTCGCAAGTCACTGACAAATTTATCACATTTCACTAAAAGAGGGGGTATGGCCCGATAAAACTAGCTAAACTCCGTCACCGTTTATTGTAGTGTCTGTATCAAGCCAGGAAATTCAGCAGTCATGTATTTGTGTTACAGGTGTCGATTTAGCCTCCTTCTATGATTTCTGTATATGATTTTAGAACTATTCCCATAGTGTTGTATTTTTTTGTTTTTCATTGATTGAAAATGTTAGACAGAAAACTACTGCGGAAATATGAAAATAACATAAAAGACAAAAATTTACCACCCAGTCAGAACAGTTCCAAATGAATTGTAAAATCGTAGAAATACGTACAAAATCGATACCCTTAAAACACATATATACATGACATCTGACATTCCTGGCTTGGTAGAGACATCTAAAAAAAAAGTGGCGGGGTCAAATTAGTTTTAAACTTAAACGGTCAACTAGTTCGAAATGACGACTGTTGATTTTTTGTAGTGATGACATTAACCTCGGAGCGACGTAGCTTTGTTTTTATCAAACAGCGGAAACACATTATCAGTATAAAGGTTACCCTTTTATGAGTTTACATGTTTAAATGTAGCCATGGTAGGGAAGTACAAACATAATATTTTATTTAATTATCACTTAATTATAAAAATAAATGATTCGTGTATACTGGTATGTATAATATTTCGGAAGGAAATAAGAAATGAAGTGTATCTTATTTTAACATCTGAAAACGCCTCTGAGAGAACAATTTAGACATTTATATTATTTTATAAGCGGGGGTGTTGATTTATTAAAGGGCGGTATAGTAGATATTATAATATAGAGTACACTCAATACTGTACCTGCAATTTAACCACATTTTGCACTTTGGTGCATATTTGTTATATAAATCATTCATAACGTTTCTTTGTTGTTTGTTTGTTTTTTTTTTCTTTTTTTGCAAGAACGTCATCTTGGACTTGATGCGACACCCTATGTAGCTTAATCAAAATAGTTTGTATATGAATGAGGCTATATACTTTTAAACTTTGTCATTTAACATATTTTTGTAGGTGGCGATATTTATAACATTTGGTATTCAAAATTGCATGGTATGAAATATAATCTACCCCTTAACTTGTATTAACATACAGATGTAAGTGGGCACGTTATTGTAATAGTTTGAATATTTGGCATTGGTTATATTCCTCTGGAAAAAAAGGGGGGTTCTTTAAAAAAAAAATGATTCGGTTTCCGGTTTGACTAAAGCAAATTTCTACAGCATCAATATCACCTTTATACATGCTCTTTATTAACTTTGAGATATAAAGTCGACAGAGGCGTAATAAAAATTTATGTAGGAACAAGACACCCCCCCCCCCCCTTTCTAGAAAAAGACGGTTCTTCCCTTATAACTGTAATCGTTAGGTCTAAAACTATTATATATCTTCAAGACGATCACAAAGTATACCTGTCCGAACAGATGTCTGTTGCACAGCATGCGGATCACCTATGATTAAATTGTGCTTATGTTATACACAAAAATAAAACGGTATTAAATAAGTGATTGATTGTTGTTTAATGCCAAGTGAGTAACTTTGTCAGCTATACAATGGTGAGAACAGCTATACATTGGTGAGAACAGCTATACATTGGTGAGAACAGCTATACATTGGTGAGAACAGCTATACAATGGTGAGAACAGCTATACATTGGTGAGAACAGCTATACATTGGTGAGAACAGCTATACAATGGTGAGAACAGCTATGCAATGGTGAGAACATAGTTACATTTGATACAATGATAATTGTTTTATTGTTAATATTCTAAATGTTGTTTATGCAATAATTGTTTGTTTACCAATACACAATAAATAAAATAAACCAAGAACAATCTGTATAATAGACAAAAACAACATGTCCAATGTAACATAAAATAAATATAAAATTAAACAGCAATAAACGTGACACAATACTTCTAAATGTTCCATGTAAAACACCATTCCTGCAATCGCCATTTACACCTTCGTTGTATAATACAATCAAAGAAGGTGTTATAGTTCTGGGGATCTTGTAGCTATATTATGTCAATCAGTTCATGATAATCACTATGACACATGTTGAGAGGAACTGCTACCCTTCCGGAGCACCTGCGTTCAACCCGGGTTTTAGTGGGGTTCGTGTTATTCGATATTTAGTTTTATGTGTATGTTTTGTAGATCGTTGTTTGTCCTTTTCTCCTGTTTCTTTTGGCCATTGTGTTCTGTTCTTCTTCGATTCACGGATTATGGTTATCCTTTGGTATCTCCAAACTCTTCATCTGTATAACTATCATACGACTCCTGTGAAACGATCTTTTGTATTTCCATTCTAAATTTCATAGACAACGACTTTTGTCAAGTAAAGAGATTGATACTGAAGTGAGTTCAGTTAAAATGAGAGGCGATTGTTGGTTTTGTTGATATTGGTAAAATTATTGACCATCACTGTTTAAACTTTCTTTATGTGAGAGGTGATCGTTCGTGTTGTTGATATTGGTGAAATTATTGACCATCACTGTTTAAACTTTCTTTATGTGAGAGGTGATCGTTCGTGTTGTTGATATTCATCCAATAAGTCTACATTATGCAAGGTACGTCTTCACTGTGCCTTTGACGTGTGTCCTACAAACTGGACATTTGCGCATGGCAGGTGCGCAATCAACACAACAGACTACATCTCCACACGGTAAAAATGCAATAGTAGATTCTACTTCAAGACATACTTTACACAGTCTCTGTTGTCGTAGCTGTCTATTCTCTTCCATCAATGATTCCATTTCATCTATAACAATAAAAAAAAGATACATCAGCTACAAATACATTATTTAACCAAGTAATAACATGAAAAACAAACAATCACGAAACAGTTCCTAAATCTAATAGAAAATCGTAGAAAGAAGCAAATTCTATACTCCTCGCACATGCATGACCGCTCTCTTTTGCCGGCTTGGTACAGACATCTTAATAAAAAAAAAGGTGGCGGAGTTAAACTAGTCTTATCGATCCAAACCTGAAAGAATGATAAATGTCTCTATCACCTAAATCCATACCGAAGACAGTTTCCGGACTTAACTCACGGGGCTGTCCCGGTAACGGATATGGAATGTCCTCTCAGTAGGTTTGTCAGGCTATCATATGGAAAACCTGACCGTGGACCATAGTGGCTAACATGTTTGGAGTGTGCCACGCTCCTTGTACGTTACAATATCCCTTTTGGAAAGTTAGAACAAGAGTGTGTGCATTGTCGTCGCTACAAAATACTAAATAATCCGTCCGTACACAACACAACTCACGATAATTGTTCAGTGACAGTCAAAGTTGTTACCTCTGTTGTCTCATTCCTCTCTCATTTCTGTATATATTGTTTTATTATTTTATCTACTATGTTCTTGTCCTGGATATGTATGAAATATTAACCGTTGGACGGTATGCAACCGACAATCAACCAAATACGTCATAGATATTCTTAGAACGTCACGTGAGCAGTATTCCAGCTATACAGATGACTAAGTTATATCTACCTTTCGTTACAAACAACAGCTCGGGTAGGTAAAGATATCGGATATTTGACTGGGAAGGGAGCGTGGACACGTGGTTTGATTGCCACAATAATAAGATGAGATATCGGATAGGGTCGGGGATATTTGCACTGAAACGGGTCATCAAAAACCACACCCAACAACCAAACAAAATTTCTCATTGATTCCTTGCTTGCTTGCTTGCTTGATTGCTTGATTGATTGTTAAGTGTCAGATGAAAAGTGTGTCAGTACTATTCATGTCGATAACAATCTTAGAACCAAGCTACACATGTGTCATTGTGATTGGCCTATAGGGGCGATTTACATTACCACAAGAAAGAAGTCTATAGTGGAGAGAGTCGGATTGTTATTTCATTGCAAAGGACCATCGACCACTCCACAAGGTATTGCTCATTATACATGAGATACTGGAGGACAGGTGGCATTCTCCAAACACACGTCACTCGTTTACGTTCTGTACTAAAGGCTAATCCTGCACAACCAGGGGTTTGTTCGCATACCATACAGCGATGACACTTGGCCTTATTCCTATAGCCCAGTGTTCCCTACATCATTGTACATTAGGAGATGCTACAAGGCTTATTTTCTAAATTAGTGCGTCATATTTGTAGAATGCTACGCTCCTAACACCTAAAAAAAAGCCTTGTAGCCGCTCTTTATTACATTGGGCGAGTTATAAATTTAATTATTTGTCCCACACAATCCTGGGGAGGGGTCCTCCTTTCCAGCGGGTTGTACTCCGTAGCAGTTAATCTAAATCCTATGTCTTTACTCCCAAGGTTCCCATGGGGAGTACTATCTATCAAGATATGATTATTACTACCTAATATACAACATTTAAGCTTTATGTTCCTCTCGAAGACAAAACATTTTTTGATGATTTTCATTATGACAAACAAATTGTGCTTAAGTACAAAATGCAATGTATCAATACGTTGTTTTAGAAACGCGTCGTGCGCACTTAATTTGACATCTATGTTTTTATTAAATCTTTATTGTGCGTAATGCGTTTCCAATGTTTGTGGTAAAACCAGGAAATAGCACTAACAGTATATACAAAATGATATTAATATGTGATATCATATGACAAACTTCCAAAAATTTATTCTTGGTATTTAAATTTAATTAAAAAAACAGATTAAGGAATATGTCACTCAACCTACCATCCATGATTGTTAAACTTGTCATCTCATTTTGAACCTGGTCAGATTTACGTGTGTCGTCTGATAAAACATCACCGGAAGCACTTTGTGTAGAACCGGAAGCACCTTGTGTAGAAGATCCCGCGTCATCATTTAACAGAACATTTAGAATATCTACTGCTTTTATGTCAACATCATCTGGAAATCATAAATAAATCAGTCATTATTTTCTCAAGTATTAAATATAAAATTATGGAAATTAATTATGAAATTGACAACATTAAGTACTATTACGTCTGAACAGCACCAAATTTCAATAGAAAAAAATAGTTTAAAGAGTCAAAATCGTTACCTATAAACATATATACATGTCCGCTCACTTTTCTGGCTTGGAACATGGACTTCAATATAACGTGGCGGAGCTAAACTGGTTTCAGGGGCACAAATCTTCCTTTGCAGTGAAATTAGGAGGTAGTGTAAGTGTTTCTATATACGAGTAAAATGCCAACCTTCACACATAACCTCACATATGAATATGACAATAAATATACCTTGTCTTGATAGATTAATCTTCTGAAGAGCAGACATAATTTGTTCGTTGGAATAACCCATCTCTACAACACTTCTAACAGCAATACTATTCATCTGACTGTGATATCCTTCTGTACAATTTGACTGTGTGTTGGTATTTGACGAACCCTGCTGTGGTGTATTTCCCGTCTGTTTATCATTCTACAAATAAAATATATGCTGCAAATTCCATGCTTTAGTTATAATCGTATCAGTTTAGTAAACCCTGATGTTCCGTTTACGGACGCCTCACACTCATTGACATTTTGATGTAATACAAAAGATGTCACAAAAGACCTCGCAGAGTATCTGATATAAAGCAAGAGATGTCACAAAAGACCTCACAGAGTATCTGATATAAAACAAAAGATGTCACAAAAGACCTCACAGAGTATCTGATATAAAACAAAAGATGTCACAAGAGACCTCGCAGAGTATCTGATATAAAACAAAAGATGTCGCAAAAGACCTCGCAGAGTATCTGATATAAAACAAAAGATGTCACAAAAGACCTCGCAGAGTATCTGATATAAAACAAAAGATGTCACAAAAGACCTCGCAGAGTATCTGATATAAAACAAAAGATGTCACAAAAGACCTGGTAGAGTATCTGATATAAAACAAAAGATGTCACAAAAGACCTCGGAGAGTATCTGATATAAAACAAAATATGTCACAAAAGACCTGGTAGAGTATCTGATATAAAACAAAAGATGTCACAAAAGACCTCGCAGAGTATCTGATATAAAACAAAAGATGTCACTAAAGACCTCGCAGAGTATCTGATATAAAACAAAAGATGTCACAAAAGACCTCGCAGAGTATCTGATATAAAACAAAAGATGTCACAAAAGACCTCGCAGAGTATCTGATATAATACAAAAGATGTCATAAAAGACCTCGCAGAGTATCTGATATAAAACAAAAGCAACAAACTTTTTAATTTTCAATGTTTACATCAGTTTCAGGTGGATTTTTCTTACTATTCAAAAACATGAAAATAATTCCTTATTGAATAGTTGTAGGTGCTCGAGAATAGGAGTTAGGGCTGTGGTGCTTAACAATATTTAAGTTATATCGTGGCGGCTACTTTTATTGTTGGAGTAAACCGGAGTACCCGGAAGAAACCATTGATCTGTCGCAAGTCACTGACAAACTTTGCCACATAATGTTGTATCGAGTTAACCTCGCCATGAGCGGGATTCGAATTCACAGGGTTATTGGTGATAGACACGGATTGCACTGGGAGCTGGCAACCCAACCGTCATGCGATCACAGCCATGACGTCCCCCAAGAATAAGATTTTATTTTACCTATACAATATTACATGTACATACCATATCTTGTTGTTTTCTTAACACAGTCTTTATAAATTCTTCTCCTTTATTCTGTTTTAAAAAAGCGCACTGCGGAAACCAACGTGCATGCTCTACCCACGGATTATCGCCCGCCTCCCAGTTACGTAAGCCTCCACCACAGAAGAAACATCTGGCATAGTCATTGTACCCAGCGTAAAAAAATCCAGACATTCCCATGTCACGTGGTGTCTGGTCTAAGTAAGATGGCCATCCTTGGTATGAACTGATTCGTACTGGAAGAGATGCGTAATTAGGATATCTAGGTTTTTCAATGTTAATTCCCAACGATGAGAAGTCAGAATTGTGATTAGAAGATAAGGTTTCTGAAGATTCAATTTGGGTAGATCTGTCTTGAGATGAACATCTTCCCGTATCATTGGTGCCCCCGTCAGCATTAAAGGTAGACCCAGCTGAATTATTTGTTGTAACATTATTGCCAATAGATATTCCTTGTAGATTGTTACTTACACTAGGTAGTCCACGTATATTGTATTGGTCAGACGAATGTGTTGCTGTCGCGATTTGCCCATTGTTATTCTGCATTCCATTAGACGGGTGTATTGTCCGATTGTTTAAAGTAGACGTTTCCTGTAAATAATTGCTGTCCCTTAGTTCATTTGTTCTCAGAGATGAATTGTCAGATGACACACTTTGGGTAACAATATCACACTGGGGCGATATATGTCTATGGACAACCATAGGATTATCACCTGAATTCCAGTTATCATACGTCACGCCACATGAGTAGCACTTTGTTTCATTACCACGATCTGTAAAATAGAAGCCTGCTCGCGCTAACCGTATCAAGCTTATATCTATATTCCGAGGAAAAGTACTTAAAGATGCGATTCGTAGCATTTCGTCAGACATGGGGAAAGAGATCGGTGTAGAATAGGGAAATACACGTATCCTAAGTAAGTCTTCAAGTACTTCTCTTGGTATATGTTCTGTTTTGTTGTTTGTCTGGTATGAGTCATGATAATGTAAATACATCTTCAATCCTTTGTGTAGCGTAGCAAAGCTGTTGTTGTCATGGAAATCTTCATTTTGAGGCTTACTTTTCGTTTCTATTCGTTCTATAGAGTTTGCAATATCTTGCATGTGTTCGTGTTTTTTAACTTTGCACCTAGCTTTGTTCAAATATTCACTTAATTTTTGTTTGCTATCCATTTCAAGCTTAGACATAATTTTAGCCATTTCCTCTTGACATTCTGTCAGCCCTATGTTGATATCACAACGTCCTGTTCTTCTTTTAGTTTTATCTTGAAGATATATTTTCTCTTTAAAATCGGAAAGAAAAATTCGATCATTATCTGGATCATTTTGTGTCTTGACAGAAGTCTTTCCACCATCACTTATTGATCTACGAAATTGCAATGCTGGAATGATGGACATACCATCTCCTTTAGAGCTACATCCGGCTGTAAATGTCTTCCTACGATGTGCATTCTGTTTAACTCGAAAACCCATGTTCTATATAAAAAAATAAAAAAAGTAAAAACAACATATTATTGAAATTTACAGTTCCTAAATAATGTAATCATTATTATAACTTTACTTAGCCAATTTTGACTATCCTGTTTATGGTCTTTGGTTTACTTGCTCCCAAAGACGTTTGAATTATTTGGCATTCACAATATTTGATTATGACCGTACCTAATGAGGGGAATTCGAGAAACGCCTCGTACGCACCAAATTAGACATCTACATTTGTAATACGAAACGCCCGAAACCATACTCGTTTAAGTTTCGTAAGCAGAATTAAACTCTCAGCCCAAAAAAGGGGGTTGCGTTTCATGTCACCGAGTACCTGTGAACCGTTGCAGTAAAATATTGTGTTTTTATGTTAGGTGAATCGCGATTTTGATTTCCTAACCATGATTCTTAAACATGTTTTAGATTTTTATGTAAGAAATGCGCCCTTGATACACGAAACATATAAAACCAAAAGGAATGACGAAATAGTCATTATTATATAGTAATAAATATTTCTCTATTTAATCCTTTATAAAAAATCGTGCAATATATTCTTGTATTTACTGTTGGTCTCGATCGTCTTTATAAGATCCGGAAAAAATACCGGTGCGTTCCGAATGTCATTAATATTGCACTAGTGCAAATATCAAAATATCTTGTATTTTACTGTTGGTCTCGAACGTCTTTATAAGAACCCGAAAAAAAGCCGGTGCGTTCCGAATGTCATTCATATTGCACTAGTGCAAATATTAAAATATTCTTCCTAGTGCAATATAGTAATGATATATGAAAAAATCATATCTTGACAGTATTAATAACACTTCTGAAGAAGAAATATGTATTATTATAGTATTAATAAATGGGTGTTTTCATAATGGACCGGTAAAATGTCCAAGGTTAGTCATAATGGTCCAAGGAAGGTTGTATTAGCCCGAGGCAAAGCCGAGGGCCAATACAACCTTCCGAGGGCCATTATGACTTAACCGAGGACATATAACCGGTCCATTATGAAATCACCCATTTCTTAATACTTTTATTAACCAGCCAATTTCAATTTTAGGTAATCTTCATTCTTTTTTAAGAAGGCAATAGTATTGACCGAAATGGTAGGCTATAATTATTTTATCATTTTTCAATATTATTATATAAAATATTAAAATTTTGAAATCTTGAATTTTTTTTGAAATTTTTGAAATTTTTGAAATATTGAAATTTTTTGAAAATTTTGAACTTTAAATTTTTGTTTTTTTTTTATTGATTTTAGAATTTTGAAATTTTATGAAATTTTTGAAATTTTGGGGTAATCTTCATTCTTTTTTTAAGAAAGCCATAATGGACCGGTCCATTATGGGTTTTACTGGTCCATTATGGCTTTTACCGGTCCATTATGGCATTAAAAGCCATAATAGACCGGCAAAGCATTTTGGAGCAAAATAATGTTCTTGCTGTATAAATACAAACCTGTCTGTAGTATTAATAATATAACCTACTGGTTAATAATATATAATCAAATAAGGTGTATCATACTGTATTGACTATTAGGATACTCCTCATGTAAAGGTACTTAGTATATCATATAGATATCTAAAATGTGTACAGGTATATATACATTTGATCTGATATAAATAGGGCATGACGTGTTGTGAGTCATGTCTTGGTGATTACTTGTCTGTTTATATAAATATGAGTTTTGACTTTCCCTTTGTAAGATTGTTCGGAGTTCGGTAATTTTGTTATTACCTTTATTTAGATACAATTGTAAGCAGATTTTATTTAAGATTTTATTTTAGGGATCGTCGCAAAATGTGACAGTTTTTTTCAAATGAAGTTAGTTTCATTTGGCTCAGACCACCCACCCACCCCCTCCAAATGAAAGTGTGAAAAACAGAATACCGATGTATTATAAACCAAACTCCACCTAACAATATAGGGTTGAGAACCATGTATTCTCCATATGCATGTCATGATAAAGGGTCTATCTATTAATCTTTATCCTTTCAAAATCACAGACACTTGATTTCATCTAAGTGTACATATAATTCAACAAACATACTGTACCAATAAAATGATATTTATAGATTAATATGGACATCTCTGTAATGTGCATTCTTATAATAAGTGCAAAGATCTGGAACACTTATTTATTATTTGTGGAGCAGTGCACGCATCTTGTATATCAAGAAATCCATTTAAAGCCCTTTCTATACAAGTGAACCATAAAACGTTCCAAGAATTGAAAACATTATTTTTTTTTAATTTGCAAAAGAAGACCGTTGCTTTTCGTTGCGCATGATATTTAGTTGTACCGCAAACAGGATACATATACACCCATTACTTATTCAGTAGCCCGGGGTTCTATGGTACCACGGTAGTTAATGTTTTACCAGAAATAAATAAAAACGGTTATATACCCGAGTGAAAATATTATTTTTATTACTTCAGCAGATCCCTTCCTTCATATCCAATGCATTATTTTTAACCAAAGTATGTTTACGAGTCTATAATCGGCAATCCGCACAACAGCGTCCATTTTATAGGTCAAGAAAAAGAGATTCCTATGGTACCGAGGTAGTTCCGAAAATCAGTCTATGGAGTGCTGTATTATAAGATTTTGACAGATGATCGTAAACCATTCTCTATCCAGAGTTGTTGTTCCGCTATGCTCCACTCAGCTCTGTCAACGCTCATTTGACAAGATATTTGTAAAATTTAAAAACAGTAAAAAAAAATGTACTTAAAATTGCTTTAATTATTGTAAATATCAATAAAGATGAAAATAAATCACTCATTTCAAATGTTGCGGAGGTAAAAATTAAAAACGATCACAAATCATTTTTCATCTTTATTGATATTTACAATAAATAAAACAATTCTAAGTACATTTTTTTTACTGTTTCTAAATTTTACAAAAATCTTGTAAAATGAGCGTTGACAGAGATAGAGTGGAGCGTAGGGAACGACAAATCTGGATAGAGAATGGATCGTAAGCGTGTAGGTTGGGACTCCACTATACCAGTGTTTTTCCAACCAGGTTAAAAGAAGCTCAGGTTGTTCCACTACATAAAAAAATTACCCTTTAGACAAAAAGAACTACCGACCAGTTAGCATCTTACCCACAATTTCTAAAGTTTATGAAATGGTTTTATCTGACCAACTAACTGATTTATTTGAAAATATTTTTCATACTTTTTTATGCGCTTTTAGAAAGGGTCATGGTTGTCAGACAACTTTGCTGAGACTTCTTGAAGATTGGAAAACAGCTCTAGATAAAAATCAGTATGTGGCAGCAATTCTTATGGATCTTTCGAAGGCTTTTGACTGTCTGCCACATGCCATTCTCCTTTGTAAGCTGTCTGCATACGGCCTATCTCCAAAATCTGTGGAATTACTTAGAAATTATTTAACTGGTCGTAAACAACAAATCAAACTTCAGGGAGATCTCAGCAGTTGGGCTGATATACAAAAAGGGGTACCTCAAGGCTCTATACTTGGCCCCTTGTTATTTAATATTTTTATTAACGACATCTTTTATTTTATTGAATATGGTACATTGTATAATTATGCTGATGATAACACCTTGTCTTATGTAAATGATAATTATGAGAAATTAATTGATATACTTGAAAAAGAAAGCTCAGTATTGATAGATTGCTTCAAATTCAATTGTATGCAGGCTAATCCATATAAGTTTCAAGCCATTGCAGTTGGCAATAAGACACATGCCAAGACACCAGTATTTAAAATAGATTCAGCTGAAATTACTTGTGATGAAGTGGTAAAATTACTAGGAATAGATATTGATTACCAACTTAATTTCAATTATCATATTAAAAATATATGTCGTAAAGCTTCTCAACAGTTGAATGTTTTAAAACGCATTGGTTGTTTTCTTTCAAAATTAAATAAATTAACAATTTTTCATACTTTCATTTTGTCTGATTTTAATTTTTGTCCTTTGGCATGGCATTTTTGCAATAAAAGTAATACCTCTAAATTAGAAAAAATCCAGGCGAGGGCTTTACGATTTATATACGAGGACTATGAGAGCACATATGATGAGTTATTAGAAAAAGCTAAAGTTCCATCTCTGAAAGTTAGAAGAATGCGTACCATGGCTATTGAATGTTTTAAGATTTTAAACAAACTTTCACCATCTTGTTTACATGATTTAGTTGTTTTTAAAGATTGTAAATATAATTTTAGATATTCCAATATTGTAGATATACCTAGGGTGCGAACATCTACCTACGGTAAGAATAGTTTTAAATATGCAGCAGCTGTTTTATGGAATGACCTACCTGATGATTTTAGAAAAATTTCCAATTTTAATCAGTTTAAGAATATTTTAAAATCTTGGAATGGAAATGTATGTAAATGTTCAGTTTGTGCTGACTTTTAAATTTGTTTAAATTTCTACCATCTAGGTCATATCCAGTTTTTATTTATTGTGCTTATAAAATTGTTATGCTCTGCTCATAATATCAGCTTTTAGTTGTTCATAGTTTGCTACATTAGCTCTTGGTATGCTTAGCTTATAACATCAGCTTTTATTCTGCTTTTTTGCTTATCTTGTAACTGTTATTATTTTACATGTAGTGCTTACTTAGTCTTGTATTTTTAGCTGTATGTTGCATGCTTGTTATTTGTTATTTATTCTGTGTCTGTGTATGTCGGTTAAAAGCTCAACAGAGCTTATGTTGTATGTTGTTTTAACCATGCCGACTCTAAGTAAAGCTTATTTATCATTATTTATTTATTATTATACCAAAATAGATCTGCTACTAGGTGGCGCTGCAATTGCGCAATCGTGTGAAACGTAAATACCGTGGTATCATAGAACCCTCGGTACCATAGGAAGGGAGTATACTAAAGAAACAGTACAATATACAGACTCGAAAGAAATTAAAACGATGTTCCATTCAATGTTATGCCGTTTTTTAAGTGCATTTTTAAAGATTTATTGACAAATCTCAATGTGCGATTTTGGTTTTTTTCCAAATGAGAGATCTCAAAACCAACCACCTACCAAACGAAACTAACTTCGTTTGAAAAAAAACTGCGACAATGTGCGACGATCCCTTACATGTCATTCATTTTACTCATTGTAACAGAAAGAAGAGGTCAAATTAGGCAATAATTGATTGCACAATGCTGCAGTCACCTGACATATGGAATATTCCACTGACCAGTAAAGCGTATTAATCTTATTCTCTAGATTTTCATATATCACTCTGCCTTTATCGTTATTTTTAGGAATGATGTCCTAATTTTAAGTTCTTAGTGCTATGGGAAATTTACGAACATTTTTACACTGAGAGTGGTACTGATTCAGAGAATTAAGGCAAGTTATAATTACTTAATACAATTTATAATAATCGATCTTCATGTATTTAAGGTAAATAAATATTAGTTCGTAGCGATATTATACATTTTATAAATAAAATACCTTCGCATTACCAGTATTGCTTGTTGTTTGTTTGTTTGTTTGTTTGATGGTGTTTAACACCACTTTCAACAATATTTCAGTTATATCGTGGAGGTCAGTTTCATTGTTGGAGGAAACCGGAGGACCCGGAGAAAACCACCGACCTGTCACAAGTCACTGAAAAACTTTATCATATAATTTGTACACCTCGCTCTAATCGAAATTCGAACTCACAACAGTGATAGGCACTGATTGCATAGATAGCTGTAAATCCAACTACCATACGATTACGGCCACGAGGGCCCTTCTATCAGTATTGCATATAACAACTATATAAAACTCATGAAAAGTCTAAAACACACTTTACAATAAGCCTACATATATATTTAGTTATTATATGCGCTTCCGCCATTGTTTCCATTCCAAAATACCCTTTTTTATGATCTAATATAATTCTGACTCAGCTGAGATGCTCATCATCATTTCTTAGTTATGACCTGTATAAAATAAAATTTATTTGAATAAATAAATATATTTTTGGAAAACCTGTTTAAAGAGAGATAACTCCTACAAGCACACTATGGAGTTATTTCAACGTAAATGTATGTGTATGTGTACATACCAGTTATGTGTGATTCTAACATAACGTCCTTCTTTCGCTTTGTAGACAAACGAGCAATTTATCGATGGTATAATCTCACTCGGACATGCGCCGGTGAATGTGACTGACTTTTCCATTGGCGGCATAACAAATGTGTGCGACATTTTCCGCAAGCGTAAATATAAATTACCGTCTTCCAATCAAAGTATACTACCGTATTTGTACTTTTAGACATATCAGAATCGAAATAGATCATGGAAGCCAGAATGTGTTTTGAGTTTTAACATGGGTTGGTGAATATTAGTAAATTTAGATTGCATAACTGATTACTGTTTTAAAATTACATATTTTTTTTATTTTTTTTTTACGGGTGCTATTAAATTGGCCTTGTCGCTTCTGGTTCGGGATAAAATACTAATATCAGCCAACCCAATTCCCATGTTAAAACTCAAAACACATTCTGGCTTCCATGATTTATTTCTTAAATATACTGCCAGAGGGCGCTTTTGTGTTACACAAACATTGTTGACAAATTCAGTCACTCGGCTATTTTTACAGAGATTTTTCAACCCATCCACCCCCTTTAAATCTTATTGTTACTATGTACAATATATATGTATGTTTTTTTTGTTTAATATTGATGTTGGCGTATATATTATGTTTTCCCCCATCTTTGAGGGGCAAGTTTTGTAACACAAAATTCGTGTATGATTTTGTGGTATTTTCTTTTGAGTGTCATTTAATGTATCAATGAAAATTTTCTTCCAATATATGAATTTTGTCTTTACGTCATTTAATGAATAAATGACAAGTTTCATTCATATTGAATCCTAAATGTAAGTGATATTCACGAGGACACTAAACATTTTTTTCTCGATTGTCCACTATAGGAAGCAGCTAAAGTAATACTTGTGTTAGGGATATAAAATACAATTATTTCAGTCACATCATGACGGTCAGTTTTATTGATGGAGGAAACCGGAGTACCCAGAGAATTCCAACGACCTGTCGCAAGTCACTGACAAACTCTATCACATAATGTTGTATCGAATACACCTCGCCATGGGATTCGAACTCACAACTTTAGTGGTGATAATCACTAATTGCACAGGTAGTTCTATTAAACTTGGATACATAGCTATTTTAGAAAGAATAAATAATAAAAAAAAGATTAGGTACAAACTAGCAGATGCTGAGAGTATATCATGGTCTTTTTTCTTTCAGTATGATACATTAAAGCAAAACTTTAAACGCAGTTATTTTGGATTGAAAATTGATGATTTCAATGAGATTGTAGCTCGGTAAAATAAACAACCTTTCAGATTATCCAGTATCTTTTGGAAAGTGAAAACTAGATTCGGAAAACCTGTTAAAAACATTACAGTTCTTTATAAATCCACCAATCTGCTCGGCAGTTTGGTGCTGTTTTCAAATTTTATGGGACTAAATTATAATATATTTACGCAAAAGATACAGAAAAATAATCTGACCCTGAAGTGACAAGTAAAACTTTTTTTGGTGAAATTTGAAGATAAATTACTAAATTTCCATGTCCAGTAAATAGATAATCTGAAATTATTGTCGTACCTGGGGGGTAAATATTGGGATCCGGTCAAATCAAAGACTGTGTAATTAGTATTTGTGTTTTCTTCACTAACCATGCAATATTGCTGAGGAAGAACATGGACTGGTTTGCTCAAAATCATGATAAGGTGTCTAAGTGGAACGACATGTTTTCATAATTTTCAAATATTACATTACTTAACGATGTTTGTGACTTTGAATACATCATTTATAAAAAAAAACTAACAATCTCTCCATTTATATCTAAAAATCTATTTCAAAATAAACAAAATGCTTTTTTTTTATATGAATGATTCAGATTTTATAAATAGAATTCGACAAAGCACGAAAAGCATGTTACAAATTAACTTTTATAATCAATAGTAAATGTCCAACTTCACTGGTTTTAAAGAATACAATACAATACAATACAATACAATACATAAACGTTCCATTATTTCACCCATGTAATCACTATATAAAATTCAATTTAAGCGGTCGACTGTCTTTTTTTTTCTTTTCTTGTTCTTTTTCTGTATTCTATTGCTTTTTGGTTTTTTTGTTGTTGTTGCTTTTTTTTTGCTTGTTGTATTGTTATTGAGTCCTATTTAGAACCATTTTAACTATAATAAAAATAAGATTGTTTCTTACTATTTTAGCAATGGCGGTGTCGACATGGTTTACAGAAAATGACCAGATATCACTTTCTGCGATCCGGATTGGTGCAACAAGGTCGAATGATAAGTAGCATTTATTGTAAAAAATCTTTAAAGAATTATATCAAACGATAATCATTTCACATGAAATCTGTTCTCGTTTTATTTTCTGTTAATACGAAAGAACGTGTGTGTAATTTTCCAAAATGGAACATACTTTAGAGTGTTCTTCTGAATTACGGAACGGAAACGAAACGGAAAGTATAGAAACGTAACGAAATGTCGCCTAACGAAACGAAATTAAAAAAAAAAGCCAGACATCTAAATAGAAATGTAATTACTTCTGTTTTATAGAAAATATTATGTGATTTTATTGCTTGTGAAATCTATCTTATTACCATCCGAACAAATATTAAGTTGATATCACTGTATAAATCATGACACACAAGACTTTTTTCTTCAGTTTTCCGTCTTTAGTGTATTGTTGAGATGTGTTTGTCGTTAATGAGCTGGTGAACACGAGACGTCTTTGTCGTTAATGAGGAGGTGAACACGGGGCGTCTTTGTCGTTAATGAGGGAGGGAGGGAGGGAGGGAGGGAGGGAGGGAGGGAGGGAGGGAGGGTGTGAGTGAGTGAGTGAGTGAGTGAGTGAGTGAGTGAGTGAGTGAGTGAGTGAGTGAGTGAGTGAGAGAGAGAGAGAGAGAGAGAGAGAGAGAGAGAGAGAGAGAGAGAGAGAGAGAGAGAGAGTGTGAGTGAGTGAGTGAGTGAGTGAGTGAGTGAGTGAGTGAGTGAGTGAGTGAGTGAGTGAGTGAGTGAGTGAGTGAGTGAGTGAGTGAGTGAGTGAGTGAGTGAGTGAGTGAGTGAGTGAGTGAGTGAGTGAGTGAGTGAGTGAGTGAGTGAGTGAGTGAGTGAGTGAGTGAGTGAGTGAGTGAGTGAGTGAGTGAGTGAGTGAGTGAGTGAGTGAGTGAGTGAGTGAGTGAGTGAGTGAGTGAGTGAGTGAGTGAGTGAGTGAGTGAGTGAGTGAGTGAGTGAGTGAGTGAGTGAGTGAGTGAGTGAGTGAGTGAGTGAGTGAGTGAGTGAGTGAGTGAGTGAGTGAGTGAGTGAGTGAGTGAGTGAGTGAGTGAGTGAGTGAGTGAGTGAGTGAGTGAGTGAGTGAGTGAGTGAGTGAGTGAGTGAGTGAGTGAGTGAGTGAGTGAGTGAGTGAGTGAGTGAGTGAGTGAGTGAGTGAGTGAGTGAGTGAGTGAGTGAGTGAGTGAGTGAGTGAGTGAGTGAGTGAGTGAGTGAGTGAGTGAGTGAGTGAGTGAGTGAGTGAGTGAGTGAGTGAGTGAGTGAGTGAGTGAGTGAGTGAGTGAGTGAGTGAGTGAGTGAGTGAGTGAGTGAGTGAGTGAGTGAGTGAGTGAGTGAGTGAGTGAGTGAGTGAGTGAGTGAGTGAGTGAGTGAGTGAGTGAGTGAGTGAGTGAGTGAGTGAGTGAGTGAGTGAGTGAGTGAGTGAGTGAGTGAGTGAGTGAGTGAGTGAGTGAGTGAGTGAGTGAGTGAGTGAGTGAGTGAGTGAGTGAGTGAGTGAGTGAGTGAGTGAGTGAGTGAGTGAGTGAGTGAGTGAGTGAGTGAGTGAGTGAGTGAGTGAGTGAGTGAGTGAGTGAGTGAGTGAGTGAGTGAGTGAGTGAGTGAGTGAGTGAGTGAGTGAGTGAGTGAGTGAGTGAGTGAGTGAGTGAGTGAGTGAGTGAGTGAGTGAGTGAGTGAGTGAGTGAGTGAGTGAGTGAGTGAGTGAGTGAGTGAGTGAGTGAGTGAGTGAGTGAGTGAGTGAGTGAGTGAGTGAGTGAGTGAGTGAGTGAGTGAGTGAGTGAGTGAGTGAGTGAGTGAGTGAGTGAGTGAGTGAGTGAGTGAGTGAGTGAGTGAGTGAGTGAGTGAGTGAGTGAGTGAGTGAGTGAGTGAGTGAGTGAGTGAGTGAGTGAGTGAGTGAGTGAGTGAGTGAGTGAGTGAGTGAGTGAGTGAGTGAGTGAGTGAGTGAGTGAGTGAGTGAGTGAGTGAGTGAGTGAGTGAGTGAGTGAGTGAGTGAGTGAGTGAGTGAGTGAGTGAGTGAGTGAGTGAGTGAGTGAGTGAGTGAGTGAGTGAGTGAGTGAGTGAGTGAGTGAGTGAGTGAGTGAGTGAGTGAGTGAGTGAGTGAGTGAGTGAGTGAGTGAGTGAGTGAGTGAGTGAGTGAGTGAGTGAGTGAGTGAGTGAGTGAGTGAGTGAGTGAGTGAGTGAGTGAGTGAGTGAGTGAGTGAGTGAGTGAGTGAGTGAGTGAGTGAGTGAGTGAGTGAGTGAGTGAGTGAGTGAGTGAGTGAGTGAGTGAGTGAGTGAGTGAGTGAGTGAGTGAGTGAGTGAGTGAGTGAGTGAGTGAGTGAGTGAGTGAGTGAGTGAGTGAGTGAGTGAGTGAGTGAGTGAGTGAGTGAGTGAGTGAGTGAGTGAGTGAGTGAGTGAGTGAGTGAGTGAGTGAGTGAGTGAGTGAGTGAGTGAGTGAGTGAGTGAGTGAGTGAGTGAGTGAGTGAGTGAGTGAGTGAGTGAGTGAGTGAGTGAGTGAGTGAGTGAGTGAGTGAGTGATACATTATCGTGTAATAAGAAATAAGTAAATCTACATCCTATATATTCATATAAATACACACTTTATTTATTCCAATAGAAAATTATGTCTAATAAACGTTCATACCATGCATGTGTTCCTAGTTATTGAATGTAACGTAAATAATTGTCACGAATCCCAGGCATTGCGACCAGAAACTAGTGTATGAACAGATTTTAGGAGTTATGAGTTATGGTGTTTAATATCACTTCTAACAATATTTAAGTTATATTATGGCGGTCAGTTTCATTGGTGGAGAAAACCGGAGTGCTCGGAGAAAACCACCGACCTGCCGCAAGTCACTGACAAAGTTTATTACATAATGTTGTATCGACTACACCTCGCCATGAACGGGATTTGAACTCACAACTTTACAGGTGATAGGCACTGGTTGTATAGGTAGTTATAAATCCAACTACCATGCAATAATGACCACGGCGGCCCCCACTTGATGAGATGAAGAGAATACTAGTTCTGCACTAGACCAATATGACGATCTAAATTCGTATAGTGAAACAATAGTTCATGTATTGCTCTATCAATTAGCCAACCAGTATTCGTCTCTTACTTCTTGATAATGCGCGCTTAGTGAACAAACTACATATACAATTTTAGTCTTTTGGTTGGTCCGACGGGGTTTGAATTCGCGATCTGCCACTCTCACGACAAGCATGCTATCCATGTCATCATTTGACATGTTAGCTCAAAAGATTTAAAAAAAAAATGATATCGATACTCGGATAGTTGGATTAACCTGTCTACCTGTGCAATCTATATTATTATTTATATAAAATAAGATACCAAAGATGTCAGATGCCGTAAATTGAAGCTACTAGAGTAACATGATGGGTGTCATTAGTGGAGCACGGTTTGTGGGCTACTCGATCTTTAGTTTTATGTTTCATGTTTTGTAGATCATTGTTTGTTCTTTTGGCCATTGTGTTGTCTGTCCCTCTTCAATTTGTGGATTATGATTACCCCTTTGGTATCCTCAAGCTCTTCTTGATGAAGAGGCAAAACAATGACCAAATCAAAAAGGACAAAAGGACAAACATTGATCCATAAAACATTACACAGAAAATTAAAGATTGAGTACCATGGATGAGGGTGAATTCAGGTGCTCTGGTAGGACAAGTAGTTCCTGCTCCATTAGTCCTCTGGTAGGACAAGTAGTTCCTGCTCCATTAGTCCTCTGGTAGCACAAGTAGTTCCTGCTCCATTAGTGCTCTGGTAGGACAAGTAGTTCCTGCTCCATTAGTCCTCTGGTAGGACAAGTAGTTCCTGCTCCATTAGTCCTCTGGTAGGACAAGTAGTTCCTGCTCCATTAGTGCTCTGGTAGGACAAGTAGTTCCTGTTCCATTAGTCCTCTGGTAGGACAAGTAGTTCCTGCTCCATTAGTCCTCTGGTAAGACAAGTAGTTCCTGCTCCATTAGTCCTCTGGTAGGACAAGTAGTTCCTGCTCCATTAGTCCTCTGGTAGGACAAGTAGTTCCTGCTCCATTAGTCCTCTGGTAGGACAAGTAGTTCCTGCTCCATTAGTCCTCTGGTAGGACAAGTAGTTCCTGCTCCATTAGTCCTCTGGTAGGACAAGTAGTTCCTGCTCCATTAGTCCTCTGGTAGGACAAGTAGTTCCTGCTCCATTAGTCCTCTGGTAGGACAAGTAGTTCCTGCTCCATTAGTCCTCTGGTAGGACAAGTAGTTCCTGCTCCATTAGTCCTCTGGTAGGACAAGTAGTTCCTGCTCCATTAGTCCTCTGGTAGGACAAGTAGTTCCTGCTCCATTAGTGCTCTGGTAGGACAAGTAGTTCCTGCTCCATTAGTCCTCTGGTAGGACAAGTAGTTCCTGCTCCATTAGTCCTCTGGTAGGACAAGTAGTTCCTGCTCCATTAGTCCCCTGGTAGGACAAGTAGTTCCTGCTCCATTAGTCCTCTGGTAGGACAAGTAGTTCCTGCTCCATTAGTCCTCTGGTAGGACAAGTAGTTCCTGCTCCATTAGTCCTCTGGTAGGACAAGTAGTTCCTGCTCCATTAGTCCTCTGGTAGGACAAGTAGTTCCTGCTCCATTAGTCCTCTGGTAGGACAAGTAGTTCCTGCTCCATTAGTCCTCTGGTAGGACAAGTAGTTCCTGCTCCATTAGTCCTCTGGTAGCACAAGTAGTTCCTGCTCCATTAGTGCTCTGGTAGGACAAGTAGTTCCTGCTCCATTAGTCCTCTGGTAGGACAAGTAGTTCCTGCTCCATTAGTCCTCTGGTAGGACAAGTAGTTCCTGCTCCATTAGTCCTCTGGTAGGACAAGTAGTTCCTGCTCCATTAGTCCTCTGGTAGGACAAGTAGTTCCTGCTCCATTAGTACTCTGGTAGGACAAGTAGTTCCTGCTCCATTAGTCCTCTGGTAGGACAAGTAGTTCCTGCTCCATTAGTCCTCTGGTAGGACAAGTAGTTCCTGCTCCATTAGTCCTCTGGTAGGACAAGTAGTTCCTGCTCCATTAGTCCTCTGGTAGGACAAGTAGTTCCTGCTCCATTAGTGCTCTGGTAGGACAAGTAGTTCCTGCTCCATTAGTCCTCTAGTAGGATAAGTAGTTCCTGCTCCATTAGTCCTCTGGTAGGACAAGTAGTTCCTGCTCCATTAGTCCTACCAGAGGACAATTAGTACTCTGGTAGGACAAGTAGTTCCTGCTCCATTAGTCCTCTGGTAGGACAAGTAGTTCCTGCTCCATTAGTCCTCTGGTAGGACAAGTAGTTCCTGCTCCATTAGTCCTCTGGTAGGACAAGTAGTTCCTGCTCCATTAGTACTCTGGTAGGACAAGTAGTTCCTGCTCCATTAGTCCTCTGGTAGGACAAGTAGTTCCTGCTCCATTAGTCCTCTGGTAGGACAAGTAGTTCCTGCTCCATTAGTCCTCTGGTAGGACAAGTAGTTCCTGCTCCATTAGTCCTCTGGTAGGACAAGTAGTTCCTGCTCCATTAGTCCTCTGGTAGGACAAGTAGTTCCTGCTCCATTAGTCCCCTGGTAGGACAAGTAGTTCCTGCTCCATTAGTCCTCTGGTAGGACAAGTAGTTCCTGCTCCATTAGTCCTCTGGTAGGACAAGTAGTTCCTGCTCCATTAGTCCTCTGGTAGGACAAGTAGTTCCTGCTCCATTAGTCCTCTGGTAGGACAAGTAGTTCCTGCTCCATTAGTCCTCTGGTAGCACAAGTAGTTCCTGCTCCATTAGTGCTCTGGTAGGACAAGTAGTTCCTGCTCCATTAGTCCTCTGGTAGGACAAGTAGTTCCTGCTCCATTAGTCCTCTGGTAGGACAAGTAGTTCCTGCTCCATTAGTCCTCTGGTAGGACAAGTAGTTCCTGCTCCATTAGTCCTCTGGTAGGACAAGTAGTTCCTGCTCCATTAGTACTCTGGTAGGACAAGTAGTTCCTGCTCCATTAGTCCTCTGGTAGGACAAGTAGTTCCTGCTCCATTAGTCCTCTGGTAGGACAAGTAGTTCCTGCTCCATTAGTCCTCTGGTAGGACAAGTAGTTCCTGCTCCATTAGTCCTCTGGTAGCACAAGTAGTTCCTGCTCCATTAGTGCTCTGGTAGGACAAGTAGTTCCTGCTCCATTAGTCCTCTGGTAGGACAAGTAGTTCCTGCTCCATTAGTCCTCTGGTAGGACAAGTAGTTCCTGCTCCATTAGTCCTCTGGTAGGACAAGTAGTTCCTGCTCCATTAGTCCTCTGGTAGGACAAGTAGTTCCTGCTCCATTAGTACTCTGGTAGGACAAGTAGTTCCTGCTCCATTAGTCCTCTGGTAGGACAAGTAGTTCCTGCTCCATTAGTCCTCTGGTAGGACAAGTAGTTCCTGCTCCATTAGTCCTCTGGTAGGACAAGTAGTTCCTGCTCCATTAGTCTTCTGGTAGGACAAGTAGTTCCTGCTCCATTAGTCCTCTGGTAGGACAAGTAGTTCCTGCTCCATTAGTCCTCTGGTAGGACAAATAGTTCCTGCTCCATTAGTCCTCTGGTAGGACAAGTAGTTCCTGCTCCATTAGTGCTCTGGTAGGACAAGTAGTTCCTGCTCCATTAGTCCTCTGGTAGGACAAGTAGTTCCTGCTCCATTAGTCCTCTGGTAGGACAAGTAGTTCCTGCTCCATTAGTCCTCTGGTAGGACAAGTAGTTCCTGCTCCATTAGTCCTCTGGTAGGACAAGTAGTTCCTGCTCCATTAGTACTCTGGTAGGACAAGTAGTTCCTGCTCCATTAGTCCTCTGGTAGGACAAGTAGTTCCTGCTCCATTAGTCCTCTGGTAGGACAAGTAGTTCCTGCTCCATTAGTCCTCTGGTAGGACAAGTAGTTCCTGCTCCATTAGTCTTCTGGTAGGACAAGTAGTTCCTGCTCCATTAGTCCTCTGGTAGGACAAGTAGTTCCTGCTCCATTAGTCCTCTGGTAGGACAAATAGTTCCTGCTCCATTAGTCCTCTGGTAGGACAAGTAGTTCCTGCTCCATTAGTGCTCTGGTAGGACAAGTAGTTCCTGCTCCATTAGTCCTCTGGTAGGACAAGTAGTTCCTGCTCCATTAGTCCTCTGGTAGGACAAGTAGTTCCTGCTCCATTAGTCCTCTGGTAGGACAAGTAGTTCCTGCTCCATTAGTCCTCTGGTAGGATAAGTAGTTCCTGCTCCATTAGTCCTCTGGTAGGACAAGTAGTTCCTGCTCCATTAGTCCTCTGGTAGGACAAGTAGTTCCTGCTCCATTAGTCCTCTGGTAGGACAAGTAGTTCCTGCTCCATTAGTCCTCTGGTAGGACAAGTAGTTCCTGCTCCATTAGTCCTCTGGTAGGACAAGTAGTTCCTGCTCCATTAGTCCTCTGGTAGGACAAGTAGTTCCTGCTCCATTAGTCCTCTGGTAGGACAAGTAGTTCCTGCTCCATTAGTGCTCTGGTAGGACAAGTAGTTCCTGCTCCATTAGTCCTCTGGTAGGACAAGTAGTTCCTGCTCCATTAGTTCTCTGGTAGGACAAGTAGTTCCTGCTCCATTAGTGCTCTGGTAGGACAAGTAGTTCCTGCTCCATTAGTCCTCTGGTAGGACAAGTAGTTCCTGCTCCATTAGTCCTCTGGTAGGACAAGTAGTTCTTGCTCCATTAGTCCTCTGGTAGGACAAGTAGTTCCTGCTCCATTAGTGCTCTGGTAGGACAAGTAGTTCCTGCTCCATTAGTGCTCTGGTAGGACAAGTAGTTCCTGCTCCATTAGTCCTCTGGTAGGACAAGTAGTTCCTGCTCCATTAGTACTCTGGTAGGACAAGTAGTTCCTGCTCCATTAGTGCTCTGGTAGGACAAGTAGTTCCTGCTCCATTAGTCCTCTGGTAGGACAAGTAGGTGCTGCTCCATTAGTCCTCTGGTAGGACAAGTAGTTCCTGCTCCATTAGTCCTCTGGTAGGACAAGTAGTTCCTGCTCCATTAGTCCTCTGGTAGGACAAGTAGTTCCTGCTCCATTAGTCCTCTGGTAGGACAAGTAGGTGCTGCTCCATTAGTGCTCTGGTGGAACAAGTAGGTGCTGCTCCATTAGTGCTCTGGTATGACAAGTAGGTGCTGCTCCATTAGTCCTCTGGTAGGACAAGTAGTTCCTGCTCCATTAGTCCTCTGGTAGGACAAGTAGTTCCTGCTCCATTAGTCCTCTGGTAGGACAAGTAGGTGCTGCTCCATTAGTGCTCTGGTGGAACAAGTAGGTGCTGCTCCATTAGTCCTCTGGTAGGACAAGTAGGTGCTGCTCCATTAGTGCTCTGGTGGAACAAGTAGGTGCTGCTCCATTAGTGCTCTGGTAGGACAAGTAGGTGCTGCTCCATTAGTCCTCTGGTAGGACAAGTAGGTGTTGCTCTATTAGTGCTCTGGTAGGACAGGTAGATGCTACTCCATTAGTGCTCTGGTGGGACAAGTAGGTGCTGCTCCATTAGTGCCACCCATTGTGTGACTCTTTAATAGCTAATGCTTTAGCTCTATTTCTTGCTATGGCGATGTGCCATGTATGACAAAGATGGCCAGTTGTATCCGGTAAAGTCAGGTTCTCCTATTTCCACCACCCATAGAACTACCACAATACAAATGAGATATTGTTGACAATGGCGATAAGCACCCACAATCGAATAATCAAATCGATGAGTATTTTTTTTAATATTAACAAAACTAAGGCTATTAGCATAATGTATATTTGATACTATCATATTCAGAAAATGTCCATGGACTGCTTTCATCGAAAAGGTGTTATTTCCCTACGACAATATCTTCCAATCTGGAATAAAAATGCAAAAATAATTACAAAGCTAATGGACGTGATCGTATGGTAGTTGGATGTACAACTACCTGTGCAATCAGTACCTATCACTACTGATGTTGTGAGTTCGAATCTCGATCAGGGTGAAGTGTACAAGCGAGGTGTACTCGATACAACATTATGTGATAAAGTTTGTCAATGACTTGCGGCAAGTCGGTGGTTTTCTCCGGGTCCTCCTGTTTCCTCCACCAATAAAACTAACCGCCACGATATAACTGAAATATTGTTGAAAGTAGTGTTAAACACCACCAAACAAACAAACGAGACAAGGTAGATCAAATATTCGAAAATCCATCACGATGGAAGGTGAATTTAAATAACAGAACATCATCACGAGGTGTGAAGAAATCCACAATATTTCAGTTATATCGTGGCGGTCAATTTTATTGGTGGGCGAAACCGGAGTACCCGGTGAAAACCACCGACCTTCTGCAAGTCAATGACAAACTTTATCACATAATGTTGCATCGGGTACACCTCGCTTGAGTGAGATTCGAACTCACAACGTTTATGTGCATGTTTTGTAGATCGTTGTTGGTCTTTTTGTACTCCTTTCTTTCGGCCATTGTGTTGTCTGTTCTTTTTTGTTTTACGGATTCTGATTACCCCTTTGGTATCTTTAAGCTATTCTTTGGTCACTCTGTTACTGAACATGTCCATCAAAGGTTAATCAGTATGTATTTTCATGTAAAGATAAAATATTCGTATTACAACATTCAAAAATGTATTCAAGTTCTAAATATTGAAAATTCAGAAAATATTATGAAAAGGGTACATCTAGATCATGTATTTGTTAATTTGATTTATGGTTTTGTTTGCACTTTTATACATTCATTATTATAGTGGGGTGATACATGTCTATGAATAGATCTATAGGGGGCCTCCGTGGTCATGATCGTATGGTAGTTAATTTTACAACTTCTGTAATCATTTGCGACAGCTTCGAATCTGATTCTTGCATGTAACGAGGTGCACACTAAAGAACTTTGTGTGATAAACTTTGTTAGTCACCTGTGGCTATTCGATGACTTTTTTTTGTGTTGTTTGTTTGTTTGTTTGTTTGTTCGATGGTGTTTAACCCCACTTTCAACAATATTTCAGCTATATCGTGGCGGTCAATTTTATTGGTGGAGGAAACAGGAGTACTCGGAGAAAACCATCGACCTGTCGCAAGTCACTGACAAAATTTATCACCTAATGTTGTACACCTCGCCCTGATCGAGATTCGAACTCACAACATCAGTGGTGATAGGCACTGATTGCATAGGTAGTTGTAAATCCAACTACCATACGATCACGGCCACGACTGCCCCAAATATAAAATTAAACACCCATTGCCCAACTCTTTTTGAATATAAGTAAATTTATTATCTTGCAACTTGCAAAGCAAAATTTTACATATTTCTAGGACGATGTCAAAATTCCTCTTATTATTTTTTTTTAGGATTGTTCTGCTGGTGGACGTGTCCCTATCGGCATCTTAAGCCTAGTAGCTTTAAGCATGACAGAAAACAATAAAAACGCGATACCGGTTAGGACGTCGCCCGGGTTTACAAGATCGTCTCTGTTGGATTTCGCAAATGTCCCGGCAGTGTGGTATTTTTGGTCTGAACCAAAGTAGAAGGATAATAATCATCGTGACAATTGAATTAATGTGTACATGGTTTCTAAGTAAAAAAAAAAAGGTTTTATTTACTCTGTGATTAGGAACGTCGTGGTCGTGATCGTATGGTAGTTGGATTTACAACTGCAATGTACCTATGCAATCAGCACCTTTCAGTACTAACGTTGTGTCTTCGAATCCAACTCAGGCGATACAACATTATGTGATAAAGTTTGTCGGTGACTTTCGACAGGTCGGGGTTTTTATCTGTGTACTCCGGTTTCCTCCATCAATGAAACTGACCGCCATGATATAATTGAAATATTGTTTAAAGTGGCGTTAAACACCTTACACATAATCTAACCTATCATGTGATTACAAGTATTAGATGTAGAAAATGTAATAGAAGACGTTTTCCATTTCTTATTTTCATCTACACAATATATATCTTACTTGAGTTCACAAATATATTTAAAATGCGTAGAGCAAAGACCATCATTCCACTCCCCATTTGGATAGCTGTCGTGAATCAACAGACAATCCTCATCATTTCCTGTATCATTTGGTTCCCCAGGAAACCAATGTGTATAATCCATGGCCTCTCCAGTCGAAGCCCATTCCCACATGCCCTCTGAAAATTCGTCTGTCCCATCAAGCCAAAACCCACCTGTCAAATATGATAACACGGTGAAGTGTTGATAAATAACCACTTACAATAACAGTGTTACGTCATCTTATGTTGTATATTGATGGTGTAATGGCTTAGAGACCAGTTTGGGTCAAGCCAACAACTAGAAATTGGTATTTGCTACTTTTTATTTTAGAAAACACGCATTACTAAGGAGTAAGAGCAAAGACTGGTTGTCTCGGAATGAGGACAATGTGTCAAAGTGGAGCGACATGTCTATCTGTGTACTGTTGCTTCAGTCAGTCAGCTAGCACTATAACAATCCAACTAAGAGTGTTGGTCTAGTACAAAGCGGACCTCAGCATCATCTAATTGAAAATTAACTTTTTCTCACCATGATATAGCTGAAAAATATCTGAGTTTGCGTTAAACAACAATCACTGACTCTTATACGATATTTAAGTACCTTTTAGTCTCTTTACCTCGCCCGCAATAAAATCATTCTCCCCTTGTGATTCAACTATAACTAGTTCAGCACCATGAGCTCTGCAAGAAGCCTGCAATATATAAAAGATAAAGTGGAACCTGTTTACACATTTCGTATTTTTGCTCGGAGTAGACAGTTGTTCACATAACATAGGTTAGATTTGTAAAACAAAAGGTATTATGAATAATTTAGACTGTTCTGTTTAAACAGGATACCAGTTTATTCTCGTATGTGCGTTTTATTTGAGTTTATCAGGCCGTTATCGAATACCAATTTTCGAGTAGAATTTTGCTCGTGCTAGAAAACTGAGACCGCTGTATATGAATTAGCTATTGATTGAGTTCTTAAATGGAAATCGCATTGGATTTAAAACTAGTTACGATTTCCACATAAAAACGATGTTCGGTCGGTCTTTACCTCCAGTTGTTTGTAGGAGGGCTCATGTCATATTTACGTTATTTGTATATATGTTTGTGTATAGTGGTGTCCAACACATATTGTGTTGTGTCTTTGTTTTGTTTTTCTTCGTCTTGTGTACCCTATGTTGCCAGTTTCTCTGGATTGTTCATTTTTTTATTGCTTCTTCTGTATTCTGTAACGTTTTCTTTTATTTACATAGCAAACATTTGTGTATGTCCATAACAGCGACTTAGATTTATATCAATTTCTGTCTTTGTCATCTTTCTCGGATCTACGGAAAAACAGACGAGCTGTTCGTCCTGTTGTGGTTGACCACAACGCTTAACCTTAAAAAGTCCCAATAGATATCAGCTAAATATATTAATATATTAGTACATTGATTAGTAAGAAATATGAATGTTAGCTCAAGAAGGGTCGCAGGGGCTAACTATCCCGAATTTATGACCTCTACACCAGGTAAAACCAGGTAAAATGAACATGAGACACTATCCAACATCACACGTAGATACCAATTAAAGTACAGGAACAGCGCTTTCATTTCTGTTCTACATTTCTCAGTCATAATAGGGTTTTCAGCAATGAGCACAACCCATACCCAAAGCTGAAGCTGAAACGGCTCCTTGCTAAGCATACAGAAGACGTTTAACAGTTAAATGTAATATATGTTACAGATACTGAAGCAGACAACCAGCTAAATGTAATTTAAGTTAAATATACCGAAGCAGACGACCAACTAAATGTAATCTAAGTTAAACATACCGAAGCAGACAACCAGCTATATGTAATAAGCTAAATTAATTTTTTCGATCAGACTAAATGTGACTTAGGTTAAACATACTGAAACCGACTACCATTTTAATGTAATTTACGTTAATCTCACCACAACAGACGATCGGGTACATGTGTAAGCATAGTTTAGGTTAATATTACCGATACAGACGACAAGATAAGTGTAATTTAAGTAAATCGTACCAAAGCAGACAGCCAGATAAATGTAAGTTCAGTTAAACATACCGACACAGACGACCGGCTAAATGTAATCTACGTTAAACATACTGAAACAGACAACCAGTTTAATGTAATTTAGGTTAAACATACTGAAACAGACGACCAGCTAAATGTAATCTACGTTAAACATACTGAAACAGACAACCAGTTTAATGTAATTTAGGTTAAACATACTGAAACAGACGATCAGCTAAATGTAATCTACGCTAAGCATACTGAAACAGACAACTAGTTTAATGTAATTTAGGTTAAACATACTGAAACAGACAACCAGTTTAATGTAATTTAGGTTAAACATACTGAAACAGACGACCAGTTTAATGTAATTTAAGTTAATTTTACCGAAGCAGACGATCAGCTAAATGTAATCTACGCTAATCATACTGAAACAGACAACTAGTTTAATGTAATTTAGGTTAAACATACTGAAACAGACGACCAGTTTAATGTAATTTAAGTTAATCTTACCGAAGCAGACGTCCAGTCTTTTGATTTTTCACTGAAATAATAACATGATATGCCATGCAGTAACCAACCATGACGACAGTCTCCTAATACATGGTTGCATTGTAATGCTGTGAAAAGAAAAAGAAAAACAAATGAGATATATGACATACACAATATTAATGGAAAAACAGGAAACGATAGACTTAGTACATCTACTGTCTCACAAGTTGATGTGGCAATGTATCGAATATCGAGGGTTGGGATACCATAACTGGTTTAATACCGCCACATTTTGTAACTAGATTAACACGTCGGGTGTCGCTAGTGGAGCAGGAACTGCCTACCCTTCCGGAGCAGCTGAGTTCACCCCGGTTTTAAGTGATGTTCGTGTTACTCGACCTTTAGTTTTATGTGTATGCTTTGTAGATCGTTGTTTGTCCTTTTGTACTTTTTCTTTTGCCCATTGTGTTGTCTGTTCTTCTTCGATATACGGATTCTGATTACCCCTTTGGTATCTTCAAACTCTTCCCAAAAGCTAGGACCTGGATTTCCAACGTCATATGTCGTGGTCTTATTTTGTGTTCAGTGGATTTAGATGAGAAGCAATTTTTTTTTTTTTTTTTTTTTTTTTTATACTGTTGGGATTGTTGACCATTACTGTTTGAACTTTCTTTACATAATACAAATCATACACCGTTATATGCAAATCTATGTCTTTCAGTGGCTACCTTCTTCTCCTACCTCAGACATAGATGACTATTCTAGGCTATTTTATTTGGGCCTATTGACGTTGTTCCTCCAATGACTTTTAAACTATTTTGCTTTCGAGTCTTTTGACAGTTCATAAATCATGTAATTATTATTAAAACTAAGGTAAACACTTCTCCTCCCTCCGGCATAGGTCACCTTAGCCTATTTTGATTAACCTATTTAGGTTTACTTGCTCCTAAAGACTTTTTATTTATATAAATTAATTTTAGAGTCACATGTCATTTTATACGTGTTTTGATTGGTTTAAAAAGTTGAGTACATTTTCGTATGTACTGAATCTGAAAATAGACGTCGTTCCCAAGGCGTCGCGTGCCGTTCTCATCAGGCGATTTTCTTTAAATGAGGCACCTTTGGGATGAATTAAATTTATTTCCGATTATTTGCCTTAGTTTAAAAAAAATAAATATTTTTTTCAATATCAGAGCAAAAAAAGTTTGAATTAATTTATAAGGATTGATCGCAATTTTTGTTCGGTTCATGAAGATATAACCTCAATCAGGTTGTACACACCGTGTAACCCGCGATCAATCCTTAAATGGCTTTCGAATAATATGAGACAGGCAACCTGTTTGAAGGACGAAGTCCTAAAATTTCAATAATACGATGATCCGTACACGTTAGCCTCACCGCCACCGGACGCAATTACGAACAATTTCAATGATGTTGACCGTGGCATTTGATAATAATTTATAAATTTGACCAAATTGATGAAGCTGATTGCATGTTCATATTTCAGATTAAACACCAATATTCCTTTTGAATCATAGCCCATATATTATTCAATGCATTGTTGCGGGTTTTAACTTGGAACAGATTTTCATGACCCCGTTCTAGTCACTCTGTGACCTAGATCCGGACACAATTTCGAACGACATCATAATAACCTTTCTAGTGTAAATTATTGAATGACAACTGTTAAAATTGAAAGAGCATTCATTCATTTACGTTCACATATCTATTTGTATATAATACACATGACATAAAAACCTTTCCTTTATTCATACCATAAATGTGTGCCAGTTTGCATTCGGAATTCCTTGGACTCTTCAATGAATAAGGTACATCACGGATTTTGACATTTTGGGATAGATCAAGGTAAGGAAAATGTATTATATTGACTGTTTTTGTTTTAATTTCAATGTGTTCTACCTATGCATAGAACCAGGAGATCATATTCTTTCCAATTACAGGCATAAGATAACAAAATATGCGAACCTCAATGAATTTTAGCGATAGATTCCAAGTGCAATTGTCGATCGTTTTCTGTTTACAAATATAAAAACCCGTTGTCTGCAAATTCAACAACTGCGCATGAATAATTTTCTCCCAAAACACGAGTAATTTAGCGGGGTATCTATTTATAAAAGCATTTTTTTAATTCATGTTTTGAAGGAACAATTGGGGGACATACTTTTTATTTCGTTCGTAATTGCGTCCGGTGAGGTTATTATCTTTTATTTTGAATGAATTGTGTAGCCGATTTGTTATGGCGTTCATTTTACCTACGCCGCTCTTCCATCGGTAAACTGACGAGTTCTGTCCCCTGGCTCGTACCTCGGCTAGATTGAGACAGATTGAGTCAGTCTATTCCATCGGGAGTTTCGTAGAAAGAGATTTTTTTATTAGAATTTTATTAAAAGTTTATTTCGATTTTGCATAGAGTAAATAATCAAAGAATTGGGAATTTTTCATTGAAATAGATTTCTTTTGCATTTCTAAATTATCAATTGATCTATTTTTTAAACTTCCGGTGAGCAGAATTTTAGCTATCAATATAGAGGGGAAAATCGGACAGCTTACCGTTAGAAGGACTTCGTCCTTTATTAACGTTGAGCGTACCTGCTGAAACAGATTTCAGAAACGGATCGTATGCACTAAATTAGATATCTACGTTTTTATTATAAGTATTGAAAATAATAGAAGACTCGCATAATGTACACCAGATCGGCAGATGGTTGTTGAATATTTGTGCATCTTACTGAAGACATTGAAAAGGCTCAAAACAAACAGTTGGTTTTTATCATATGCAATCCTATTAGATAGACATGGCATTAATCATTTTAGATACATTCGTTCAGTGCATTTGACATAATGAACATTTGGAGGAACAAAAACCTCTGCTAGTTGTTTAGAAATGAAGTCAAAATATGAGAGGAATATATGATAATCAAATATAGTAAATATCACAAAGGAGCACTAAGCTGTCAATATTTCAATCGACTATTTGGAGATTTCTGTATCTGAATGTCAACATGTTTCAGATCAAATCGAAGAAGATATGCGATAGACATGATAGATGAAATAATGAGCTAGAAGAAACAGACGAGATAGGTGAAATAGATGAGATACATGAAAACGATATTACAGACGAAATCGATGAAACTTCATCTAATCGACTTTAAAATGTATTCACTTTATAATAAAAAAAAAGAAGAAGCTGATATCTGATTTAGTTCACACAACGGGATTTCACTGTTGGTTGTAGCCTTGTACCGGTTACCATAAGGCTCACTCTTGTTTTTTTGAGACGGCGGTTACAGTATCCAGTACCGTGTCTGTATCCCTGTTGTTGACATGTGTGTCGATTAAATACCATCTGAATATTCTACATACATCTCATGATTCAAACCCCACCTCGTACACGAGCTGTTGTCTTTGTATGTTGTTGTTTTTTCATTTTGAAATTCACTGGTGTTGTTTGGTCAATCCTTTTTTGTGATTTTTGATAATAATAATAATCTTTACGTAGATATCTGACTTAGTGAGCTCGATGCATTTCTGGTATGTTAAAATTCAAACAATTTGGGAAGCCAAATAATTGAAAAGTCTTTGGGAGCAAGACAACCAAAGGGTCTAAGCAGGATCTAGACACAATCGGATACTGATCCCCTTCATTGTTGTAGTCTGTGTTCAGCAAATCTCACAATGTAAATATTACAACAACTTGATGCTTTCTATCATATTCGATACAACTGGAATATTTATTTGCATCTTATTTAACTAGATGTTTAACTGGTGTTGCTTTGTCTGTCAAAATTATTGTGAGATTGGATAATAATGATATAAATGTAAATATTTAACTTAGTGAGCACGATGCTCTTCGTGTATACTCACCTTTAATAGATAAGACAACCAAAGTGACTTAATAGCATAGACAACATCTGATAAGGTCACCTATGTCATAGAGATACTGATCCCTATCATTGTTGTAGCATGTGCTCAATAATTCCCACATTTGAATATTGCAACAATTTTCTGCTTTATATAATATTCGATACAGCTGAGAAAATACTTGTTAATTTGTTAATGAGCTTAAAATTATTTTACTCACCAATTATAAGAATTCCTATATATGTAGAATACATCATGGCGAACTATTTAATAATTGGAAGATAAGATTTTAACTGATATATGTATATATCCTGAGTGTCCCAAGGGAGATCTTTGCCATTCATTGAATATCCAACAATTATTATATAAATTTCTTCGAATGAAGACGTAGATATATAATTTAGTGCGCACGGAACGTTTCTGGAATAACCGTCATCAGGTACGCTTACTATCGAAAGATTAGAAAGCCAAATAATATATGTGTTTGTGAGTAGGAATACCACAGGACCTAAATACGGCTGAGATTACATATGTCTGAGGGAAGAGAACCGTTTTAGTGATAAGTTTTAATTAATAATTACATTATTTAGAAAATGTAAGTTTCAATAATAAATCTATCTAAAACATTTGATCACCGAACCACTGACTACTCAGAGGGAGATATCCTTGCGGATCAATAGTCTACCAGCAGAGGTATCGACGTTCTGTTTTAGTCTATTGTATTAAGACGAAAACAGAATAATGCAATACGGTTGTTTCGAATCATGTCAATTCCGGCCACGTTCCGTCTTTTTCGTGTCTTGGCGGCTGAAAGGTAAGGCAGACTACTTCCGGTGTTTACGCTATTACTGTGACAACGTCAGTATATCACAGTCGTAGATGCGGTAGATTATAAATAATTGTAATATGGAGACGTCAAAGAAACGTCTGAATAAATACTGGTGTTCGGTACTCTACTATCTGTCTGATATCAGAAATATATAAAAGCAGGTCGTTTTCCTTTCATGATGCCGACAGCAGCAAATAAAGAAGGAAAACAAATTTAATTTTAAAGAAGTAATTGTCTCTGCATTGAAGTCTTTGATACAAATAAAATAATTTAATTGGTATCTGTCTTTTACAGAAAATGTTAAGATTTTTTAAAATTGAGAATCGAACGTTAAAACGGCACATATCGATTGGAGTTTTTGTTGTGTACATTGACACCGGAAGTCCAGTGTTTACATTCCATCGAAATCACGTGATCTGGCGGACGAAAAGATAAAAAATTGACGGAATGGAAATGATTCGAAACAACCGTATTCGATTATATTTTAGTGTAAATAGGTGAAATTGACTATACAACAAAATATAAATGCAGATTAATACATGGGCATTTCCATATTGGCCTGGTTATGATCCCGAAACCCCAATATGGGTCGAGGGATGATAACCAGGCCAATATGGAAATGACCATGTATTAAACTATTTATTACATACTTCTGACATCTAGAAAAGAGACACCCATATCGGCACCAATATGGGCCTCGATATGGAAATGATGTTGTAGTAATCCAATAACCGGTTATTTTCCCGGGGTATGAAAATATGAACAGTTTACTTCCGGTCATATTGGTCATACAAAAATGCCTTTATTTGAACTAAGTATATAATAAATTAGTTTTCTTTAACATCTAACAACATATTGTTATGTTGTAAGAGTGATTGTTGTTTAATGCCAACTCAGTAATTTGTCAGCTATTCCATGGCAAGAACAAGTTATTTTCAATGAGATGATATGATGAGATCCATTTTGTACTAGACCAACACTCTTAGTTGGATTTTATAGTGCAAGCTCACTGAAACAACAGTTATTGGTAAACATGTTGCTCCACTCGAGCACATTATCCTGATTCCGAACCAACATGTCTTTGCTCTTTCTCAGAAATGATGTGTACTTAAAGGAGAAGCATCACATACCACTCGAGGTGAGCACGCTAACGATTACACCACCGATGCGGTTGTGTTTTGTTGTATGTTATTAATGAAAACGTAGATGTCAATTTTAGTGTGAACGGCGCGTTTACGGAACAACTTTCATCACGTACGCTCAAAATCTAAAAATTTGAAAGTCAAATAAAAAAAAGTTTTGGAAACAATAAATCCAAAGGGTCTCAACAGGATATCCAAAGCGGGGTAAGGTCACCTATGCCTGAGGGGGGAGAACCTTAGTAACCTTAATAATATCCATGACCTTTCCTTTAAACCACTAAGCAGAGCACCCGAGTTCACCCCCGGTTTTTACTAGGGTTCGTGTTACTCGATCTTTAGTTTTATGTGTATGTTTTGTAGATCATTGTTTGTTCTTTTGTCCTTTTTTGCCACAAAATATAAAGAGTACAGCAATATCATGGCTTTTTTCAATGAGATGATGATGAGGTCCGCATTGTACTAGACCAATACGCTGAGTTGGATTTGCATAATCCTAGCTCACTGAAACAACAGTCCGTGGGTAGACATGTCGCTCCACTCGGACATATTATTCTGATTCCAACCCAACCATTCTTTGTCCTTTCTCCTTAATGTTGCGTGCTTAGCGGAGAAACAACAAATACCAATTGTATAGTCTTTGATTTGACCCGACTGAACCTACTCGAGGCGAGCACGCTCTAACCATTACGCCACTGATGCGGTATTACTTTTACCGTTGAAATATTTCCGTTGTTTGTACATGTAGATCCATTGAAATATTACCTGTATTTTTACATTCAAATCCATGTATATGTGTATTACTTTTTAATATGTATAAGCAATGATGAAAATATGTTTTATTATATATCCACGATTTGGATGGATAGACAGAACTTGGCATCCCATGAGAGAATAAAACGCTTGACTTGCATGGAAATATGATGTATATTCCTATCCGATTACAGATTCTGCGAAGCTGAAAGAATAAAACGAAAGAAATGAAGGAATACATGCATACCCATTTACATACATGTGTTGGTACAAAACATTGTATCATGTTGAGCATGTTGTGTGAACTAGTGTTACTACCAGTCGCGACAGCGAAAAAGTTGTGATGCGGTTAGTTCACGCAACAGGCAATTGGAAGACCTGATACAAAGTATTGTACCAACATACTATGTATGTAATACGTTTATCTAACATTTCAATAAAAACAATGGTCGAATTAAAATTAACAACTTGTATCTATTTCAGTTGTTGTGGTATTACAGAGCATGTGGTTCCTATAAGGCTTTCATGATAGAAGGATACTACTAACGAAGAAGCAACTGGACTTCGGATTCCAAGTGGGAAAGTTGGAGATTTGTTCCGTTTGTAGTAATCTTTCTCTATTCGTTTGTGTCTTACCACCTGACACAACGGGTGTGTCAAGTCAAGCAGAATCAACTTACCCTTCCAGGCAATCTGAGTTCACCACTAGTTTTTGCACAACCTTTAGTGGTTCTTTATTTTACCATATTTTGACTCTTTATTACCTTTTTCTTTTACCCATTGTATTGTCTGGCCTTCTGTTGATAAGTCCAAACTATTAAGATGCCAATGTATCGTGATTATTTTGTTCTACAATATAAATCTTTCCTAATTTAAATTCACTCACTCTTGTTCGCAGATAAATTTTAATACTCTAAAACATAATCTATCATTCCATGTGCCATTAAAAGTATCAGCTGTTTCAAGACAGTCCTCACTACCTCCACTGGGTTGTCCGGGAGACCAATTAGAATAACTAAAAGGACGTCCTGTTGACGCCCACTCCCATCTCCCTTCTGAGAATTCGTCCGTCCCATCTAGCCAGTAGTGTCCTAAGGAAAGATTGCATTTAAAAAGGGACAATCCAAAAATATTGATACAATTTATAATTATAAGGCAATTACATTTTTTGTTTTACCAATTTCCTATATATCCATGTATAATCTGATAATGAGAATCTTTATTTAGAAATCGGTTTGTGAGAAACATTTGATAGACGTCACCAAAGATATGTAAGTATGCTGTATAACATGAAAGTGGTGTTTTGAATCAAAAAGATGTATAAGTTCATCCCATTTTTTGTAGAGACAAGGGACTAAACAGGATAATTGAAATTGGCTAAGATCATCTATGCCGGTTGAACTTATTTTTAATAATAATTATACAAATAGCTTAGGATGGAATCCTCGGGGACTGATTTTCCTCTAGCAGAAGTATCAACTAAGTACGTGAGAGAAATAAAACGTAGATATATAATTTAGTACACACGACACATTTCCAGGAAAACAATATCTAATTTAGAATACACAATCCGTTTCCAGGAAAACATTCATCGGATACGCTCATAGTTGAAAAAGATTTCCAAGTCAAATAATTAAAAAGTCTTTAGATATCTACGTTTTTTCCTACATATTGTTTGATCGGTTTTTATTAAGAAATAAATGTATATTTTCTTACCTCTTAAGTCGGTTTACTTCAGCCTCAATAAAGTCGTTCTCTCCCTGGGTATCTATAATAACGAGTTCTGCTGAATGCGCTCTACATGAACCCTGTGAATGTGAAAATACGATGCAATATTGCAGTTGACATAAAGCAGTCGTTAATTGGTTCCATAAGAAGAGTTTGGAGATACAAAAGGCCAATCAGAATCAGTAAATCAGACAACACAATGGCCAAGCGAAAAAGTACAAACAACGAACTACAAAACACTAAATTAATTATGTATCTACGTTTGTATCCCAGATTTCCAAAATGGTTTCAATGGATTCTATTAGCATGATTATTTGTTGTCCAATGTCTGTTCCAGTAGGCCTTAATCTTAACCCTCATGGGCACTGCCACAAGTCACTGTCAAAAAGAGGAGCAAGGAGACCAAAGGGTTCAAACAATACATCAAAAAGTTACCTATGCCAGAGAGACGAGAATCTTAGTATTCAATAATAGTACACTCACCGCAGCAGAGACCCAATCCCGGGAATCGTCACTAAAATAGTAACAAGAAGAGCCATAACGCAGCCAAACCGTATCTACATTCTCCAAACACTTGACAGAAAAGGAGTGCTAGAATATTAAAAAGAATTATGAATACATTCCAGATATTCCGTTCTTGCATGAAGCTAACAAGTCATTTATCACAATCATTGTATTATCATTCTGTTGCACTGCTTATTGATTTTTGCTATTGCTTGTTCATTTCCGCTTAACTGTAGACCAGAAGGAAGGATCGGAATTCCATTAATCTCCCCACATGTTTTACCTGTCCTAAGATACAGTCTAGATATTATTCGTTTTCTGTGCTGAAATGTTTACGGTGTGATCACTGTGGATGTGTTAGTTCAAGAACCGTCGTGGCCGTGATCGTATTGTAGTTAGATTTATTCTACCTATGCATTCAATACCTATCACCACTAATGTTATGAGTTGGAATCCCACTCGGGCGGGGTGTACTCGATACAACATTGTGTGATAAAGTTTGTCAGTGACTTGCGAAAGGTCCGTGGTTTTCTTCTGTTTCTTCCATCAACAAAACTGACAGCCACGATATACTAGTAACTGAAATATTGTTGAAAGTGGCGTTAAACACCTTAACCTCATTTTCAATGCAAAACAAACACCATAACAGATAAAGGAGTCATGTGACTGTAAACACGTACGAGTGAGGTTCCTACATGATTTCTCTACGTCATTTAATTTTTGGCTGGGCCATGTTACTCATCTTTTTTTGTGTTCTGTGTTCTGTGTTTTCTGGATTGTCAATTCGTGTTTTGTCTGTCTTCATTCTGTGTCTTGTGTGCCCAATGTTGCCAGTGTCTATGGGTTGTTGATTTGTGATTATTTTGTTTTGCTTGCCTTCGTCCTGTGTCTCGTGTGCCCAATGTTGCCAGTGTCTCTGAATTGTTCATTCTTGATTATTTTGTTTTTGTCTGTCTTCGTCCTGTGTCTTGTGCGCCCAATGTTGCCAGTGTCTCTGAATTTTTCATTCTATACTATTTTGTTTTGTTTGTCTTCGTCCAGGTTCTTGTGTCAAATGTAGATTGCCAGTATCCCTGGGTTGTCAATTTGTGATTAATTTGCTTTGTTAGTATTCGCCCTGTGTCTTGTGTGCTCACTGTTGCCAGTGTCTCGGTTTTCTATAACGTGTATTTGTTTTGTTCAACTAAACAAACAGACGCCCCTTTCGGAGTGATTGATCACTTACCAGAACCTATGTCTATACCTCGAGGTTCCATTGAGGAATTCTGTTTGAATTGTACATTACATTGACTGCTTTGCATCTCCTTGTGGGAACCCCGATATATGAAAATAGGACATAGATTATCCGCTACGGATTTCATTTTTTTTCTCTCAATGAAATGTATATAAATATACACATACCTATAGAGGTAATTATTAATCTTAAGAACAACATGGCTATCATTTCCAAGATAACCGATTTCTAAAGATAGCCCACTGGCATACATTATCTTTGTGTGTTAATGTTGATGAGTACTTGAGATTATAATTTTGTGTCTCTTTGTGTATTCCTTTGAAATATCTTGGTGAAAATGTTTCGTCATTGTGTATCCATTTGTAAACAACAATTCAACTTGTAGAAAGAGGGAGTAATGCATTTTTTTTTATTCTCTCGCCAAATTACGAATGATCAAAATCCAGAGACATCGACAACACTGGGCACAAGACACCGGACGAAGATAAAAAAAAACAAACAAACAAAAAACACCAAAAAAAACCAACCAAACAAACAAAGTTTACCTCATTAAAAGTGGGATCATCTCATGTTTGATAAATAAAACACTTGAGAAAACCGAAGGAACAATGATGAATGGACAATCCAGAGACGCTGGCAGCATTTGGCACAAGATTCGAAGACAAACAGAACAAGAAACACAACACAGAAAACAAATACATTCATCAATAGTTTATTTCATGGCAGTATTTTCTGTTCTATGGACATCTGTCATTTTATAGCACCATTTATCATCCAACAACAACATCTTCTAATCTGAAATATAAAATAAAATGTCTAGTAAACTGCTTTATTGTTTTTCTAATTTGATTAATTCTGAAAAAGTTTAAATTTTTTGACAAAATTTATCTTCTTGTCTCTAAAATAAAATAGATACATTTTAATATACATTAGCATACAATTACACTGCCAAGACTTTTACCGGACTTTACTCTATATATAAATAACATGGCATGGTGTCTTATAAGAAGCAGGAAATACTTACAATTCGCGTGCACCCGGGTTCACAACCAGTTTTCGGTCGGGTCTGTGTTGCTCATCTTTTTAGTTTTCTGTGTTGTGTTGTGATGTGTGTGTGGGGTTTTTAATTTTTTTTTTTTTTTTTTTTTTGTCTTCGTCCGGTGTCTTGTGTACCCAATGTAGTCAGTGTTTCTCTGGATTGTCCATTCTTCATTGCCCCTTCGGTTTTCACCAACGTTTATTATATACCATAAATACAACTACCTTTTCATAAAATTAGATAATATAAGAATACCGTTAAATAAGTCACGGGTAAAACGCAATGAAAAGAATTACCCATGAATTATTTTCATTCTAATAGGATTAATGTTTAAATTTTGAAGTGGAAGGCAGTATGGAAAATGCACCTCGTAGCAATGTCCACTAACCTTTATGTTTACAGTCCACTTATTTATATATATACAAATAGCCAGAGTTGTAATTATGCTACTGACATTTTCCAATTTCAGTTTGAGGGTTAGGGTTATGTTGCTTAACGCCACTTTCAACAATATTCAGTCATATCGTGGTGGTCAATTTTGCATGTGGATGAAACCAGAGTACCCTGAGACAACCACAGGTCACTCACGAACTATCACATAATTTTGTAATGAGTACATTTCGCCATTTTTATTTTATCAACAAGTAAACTGCTATATAAAACCATAAAATAAACCAGTAACAAGCAAGCGTCATTGTCACCATGATTCCTTGAAAACAACATCACCGCAAGAGGACAATTTACAAAGACGATAGATAGGCTAACTTACAAAGCAAACATATGCGCCATGGTCCAGCATAAATATATTAAATCACCCATGAATGATGTCCATAATTTGTCCAGCAATACGCATGTGTGATGTAAAATATAACGTGAATTTATAGCGGCATTGTTTATGTAGTGAATGAAGGACATCATATTAGAATTCTTTTCAACCCCAAATAAAACCTTCGAATTACACACTTAAAATCAGAATAAAACCTTCGTGTTACTCATTGAAATAAATATTACATACTTAAAGGCAAAAAACAACAAACCCATTTGGATAGTTATATTCAAAATCATGCATACCTGCGCTCGCAAATAAATTTAATCCTATTTGTGCATCGTAGATCATTCCATTTACCATTTTTGGAATCACTAGACTCTAGACAATCTTCTGTTGTACCTCCATTTGGTTCACCTGGATACCAGTTGGTAAAATCAAAAGGTTGAGCAGTAGACGCCCATTCCCACTTGCCATCTGTAAATTCGTCTGTACCATCTAACCAGAAGTTACCTACAGGGTTTCAATGTGAAATGATATTTCACTTATATTTTTAAAATAGGAATGCTTATAGCCCGATGACTAGAGACATCATTTCCAAAATTTAATCGTTATGAATACTATACGACTGTCATATATCATTCGACTCGGCAATGTTCCTACTTTCAAAATAATTTGGTCGTCAAAAGAAAATATAGTGCAGTTTTCAGAAATCAAGGTCAAAGGTTAAACAAGATTTTTCACACACAAATTCATTGAATACCAAATTTCAATTAGAATCCCTTTTTCATTGAAGAAAGACGAAAAATTGCATATTTGGTTTTCCTTATTCAATTTTCTATCTAAAACGTCGGATGTCATAAAAAAAATAATTGTTCTGTGCAAATTTATGTGTTTTCACAAAAAGGGGGAGTGTTTTCGCTTAAAGACCTGGTAATTTTCCAAACTGTCGATAGTAAAGCCATTACAACTTGTCCAAACATAAAGAAAATATAGAAAAATATGTATTCTACAAAATAAATATAAATAATAGCCAAATTATAATGAGGAATATAAGTTTTGTGTTGGTACATGTTCAATTGGCAACATTAACTCATCAAAACATACTTATATGTGGGTTAAAAACAAAAACACAACTTCTTGTATGCAACAAAATGCATCAACAGAATATAAATCAGCAACAAATAAGGCAAAACAACTGTACAAGACATTCTGAGTGACTGGAACTGCCTTTTTCATGTGGAAATTGGAGCTGTTCTACACAAGCCAAACAAGATCTTTGCAGAAAAATGAAACAACTCGTCAAAAAAGTGTACATGATTACACTCTTCAGCAAGGGTATATGAATGGACGTTTTTACATGATTCTGATCCTTGGCAAGAACATATGTCAGTACATGCAGCAGGGTTCTGCTCTGCACAAACACAGGACTTTCCCCATTGCGATTTCCCCTTGCATGAACACACTAGATCACGGAGAAATTCTGCTGACATGTTTCCTTCAAAATAGACTGGATGCAAAGAATCCTTGACAGTTCGCCATCCGTATATCATTGGTGAAGGCAGAGGTGGCTTTGCCAGACAGGAAGCATGCCAAACTTTGGTCTGGAATGAGGCACGAAGAATATGCTGACGAAGCGCCGCTTCTGAAGGTGGTAATCTAACCAGACTTGCATCTCGACCTGTAGCAAGTTTTACTCGAAGTTTGTTAATGTTATGATGGGAGGATGCAAAAGACTTCTGATCATAAAGCCTAGTTACAAACCGTGCAGAGCATGAAATAGCAACATCTTTGTCGGGATCTCCCAAATTGTCTAAATCATGGAAATCTGATGCTGCATCTTTCAGTATTTTGTACACTAACTGTTTGTCATTTTTAAAGAAAGAAGCGGTAGTGTTACACCCAGAGAGAGCATGTGCGCCAGGAAGAACTCTACATGTGATTTCTGAGAGAGAAGAACATAGTTCATGAATAGATAAAAACCTACGACCGTCCTTAACACTACTAACGTTTCCCATTTGGACCCACAGTTCACTGGTGTTTGTCATTTGCTTATCAAAATAAATACAGAGAGCAATCACATCTGTATCAGAGGTTTTGATAATGATCCTGCCTTGCTTTTCCAATTCTTTAAGCCTTTTTTCAGCATGTAAAGCCTGGAGGATCATACGGGTGTCCGCCTCTTCTTGAGTGCTGTACAAGTCAGGACAATCAAAGACTTCCTGGTCTGAAACAACTTTCACAATTTCCGGATTTCCAAATGAACCGGCAATGTAATACAGATTTCCAGGGGACACTAATGGGTTACTTTGATTGAATTTGACAATGAAGTCACCAAAAAAGTTGATGAGTGTCTGCTTGTTTTCTTTGACAGATAGAAATTTCTTCCAGTCAGGAATATTTCTGCCTTCTATGACTTGGAACACCTTTGTATGGGCAGTCACTTTGATACGACGCTCTCTTTCAGCCAATTTGATGGAGTTTTTTTTACGTCATACCGGTCAAATACATCTGCTACTGTATGTGCTTTTACAAAGCATGATGTCAACGGTCTGCAGTAGTCGGTAGCAAAGTCTCCAAAGGTTTTATGCTTCTTTGCATCCATGCACTGAACTATTGCCAGGCTATCTCTGATGTAAGTTGTCAACGAAGGGTCAAAATCCGGCAACGAAAGAACTGGGGAAATTTCATTTTCGAACTGCTTTACTAGATCTGATTCATAAGATTTCCTCATTGTTCTATCTTCACGGAACATGGACACCGGGATAGGCCATACAGGATGTGAAAGAATGTTGTCAATCGTGACATCATCTCTGTTATTAGCAAAAACCAGAGCACGTCTGAAAGCAATTTCTGGATTGATATGACCGGTTATGATTTCACCAGATTTGCATTTCAGGGATGTTTTGGCATTCATGTGTTCAAATGTTTTCAATTTTGACTTTGAGATAGGGCTATAAAAAACTCACAGACTGTCCTACAGAGAGAGCACTGCTAACAAAGTTTCTGCACTTTGTTCACCTTCGTTGACAGCAGACAGCAAATAATCCTGTACTTCTCTAGTAGCATGCATGCCTGTAGAAATATTCATGAGACAAGGAGGGTGGGCCTCTATATCAAAGGGGTCAGTCATGGTTTCGTTCAAATGGTTTACTATTGCTTGGACTTGTTCCTCATCTCGCTTCAAAGTTGTTTGCTTCATTTCTTCATGTGAGGTATTGCTGGTGCTTGTAATACCTGCCCTGTCGTTCATTGCACTACTAAATGATGCTAGGACATGTCTAGTGAGTGTCCATCTAACAAGGGCAGATTTCTGATTCGTTATTCCTACGATACCACCTGAGCCCTTCGAATCTTTTATGATGGCTTTTTCAGTGCCCATATCGCTCCAAATACCATTGTCTAATGGAAAACTCGCCTTTTTCAAAAGCTGATTTTATCTCGGCTGGAAGTTTGAGCATATCAAGTATATATACAGGCATCCATCTAGAGTAATTTGTACGGTTAGTAATGAAGAAATAGGGCAACATTTTTTATGAAGACATCAGATGTGCCGACCAATCACCCTCCCGTTCTGCTCGTACATTTGACAACATAATTTGAACCGCCCCCAGAAACATATCCCAGTATTTGAATGTAGGTGATGCATCGCATCCCCATTTTCTAAGCTTACCGATTAGAGACTGTACATGGTCTTAAAACAATTCTTCAACTTTAGTTAGTTGTACTGATGTTTCAATCGTTTGATCACAGATACTTCTATGAAATTCAAACAGCGCATTCCAGAACGCTGATGGTATTTGATCGATGTAGTCAAAGGTCCTACACCAGTGTATGAGTGCCGCAATAAACAGAGCTTGTAGGGCTTCACATACAAGTGTGAACCCCCGACATCCCTGTTAAATTCTTTGCCAACCAACATATGCTCAGCTGTATTTCCAGCATACACGCCAGAATCAACCAAAAGATCACGAAGACAGCCATCGGCCCAAAGTTTCCCTATGGAAGATAAGAAACATGACAAACTGTGAAAACCACCAAGTCTAAGAATATGGTGATTGAAATAACTTACAGCTCAATAACTAAATTTGCCTCTTAGAATGAACAAAAATGAAAAATAACTATCACCACAACCTCAAATTCGAACAAACAACATTTAAAAGTCAAAAGAACAAAGACACATTAACAAATACAAAAGAAATCAATCCATAGTTAGCGTAAATTAATCGAACATAAGGTGCACTCGAAGTTCAAGATCAATATGGTGAACAAAGTATTCAGACTTACCGGGACCGGACTCAACTTTCCGAAAAATTAGGTAAGGTAAAGATTTGTTAGTCTATATTTTGGGTGGTATATAAAATCCCATTAAAGAAACTTAGATAAAACAAAAGTGTGTCACTAAATAGGGTAATGATTATATTTTTAATTTCTACTAGTTACTTAACTATTTATCAACTGGCGCATTATTGTACAGAATTAAAGTCTGGTGAAACTACAAAATGACCCCATTTACAATATTTGTTATTGTTATTATTTGTCAATAATAGGTTTATTGTGTTAATTTTTTCGCTTAATGAATAAAACATTATATGTAAACTTGAAATCCAATGCGAAAGAAATATATTTCTATACATATAGTTTTTAAATACCGGAGCAAAACTGTTAGTCACTCGAGGTCCAAATTTAAATAAATTTTGCTAACTATACATAGAATTTTAGAAAACTGCACCATATGACTTTTTGACGACCAGTCTAAAATCAAAGTAAAATAATTTTCCTACAAGCATGCCAATTTTTAGCCGTATAGTATGAAGTGAAATTAAACTCCGTTAATATGCGACTTTTGCGTAGATGGTCACCGGGCTGTTAGCAGTGATGGTCCATAAATATACACAACATACTTTTCGCTACACACCATACCTTCCCAAGACACCGTCAACGACAATTCAAAAGATGATGAAAATCTAGGTCACGATTTGGGATATGCAGACTTTTAAATTTCTGTGACTGACGACACGTACGGATATAAACAAACAAACAAAAATAAAATGCATAGATTCGCAAAATATTTAAAGCGGTCACATGCTATTATAGAATTGAGAATAAAAGAGTTAATCAAAAATAATGTTTTTAATAATCAGACAACACTCTCATGTTGTAGTATACATTTATGCAAGTTAATTAACAAATTATAGATACCTAATTTTTTTATTATTAGATACTAATCCTGGATTATTATTTTTGCTTAAAGTCCGGTCCTGTGTTTTTATTTCAAATTTTCATCATAGCCCCCATCCCCCTCCCCCTCCCAAAGGATATAAAATTGTATCTTTAATAATAAATTAGTAAATAATAAATTCAGATTTTCTATTTAAAATAAATCTCATTTACAAAACCACTGATATTTGTTAAATTTTTAACGCTGATTTAAGCTTTAGTCGCAACAATTTTTATTTTTTCTCTTTAAACTGTCGAAACATATAAAAAAAAAATAACTGTAAAATTCACTAATAAAATTCACCCCCCCCCCTTTTTTTGTTCTTGTTTAAATCAATGATCAACAATATTCCAGAATCAAACAAATGAATAAATATAACATAGCATCTTTTTACCATGCGGTGTCAGTGTGTTTTAAATTGGTCATCCAATCAGGACGCTCATTATTCTTGTCCAAGACAAAAATACATCGCTAAAATTACCTGTGAGAAAGTCGCCGTCCAAACTCAAATCAATACCTGTGGGTGTTTCCCCACTTCAACTCGTAAATTTACATAGAAATCGGAGATATTTCGTCATAAAACTTCACACATGGTTTTGTCTATCAAATTTCTTGAAGACAAACATACAATTTTATTTCATTTATCAATATTGTATGAGTATCAACAGTTTTTTCAACACCGTATCTGTTTCTCGATACAGCGCAACTTCAACTCGTAAATTTACATAGAAATCGGAGATATTTCGTCATAAAACTTCACACATGGTTTTGTCTATCATATTTCTTGAAGACAAACATAAAATTTTATTGCATTTATCAATATTTTATGAGTATTAACAGTTTTTTCAACACCGTATCTGTTTCTCGATACAGCCGCAACTTCAACTCGTAAATTTACATAGAAATCGGAGATATTTCGTCATAAAACTTCACACATGGTTTTGTCTATCATAGTTCTTGAAGACAAACATAAAATGTTATTGCATTTATCAATATTTTATGAGTATCAACAGTTTTTTCAACACGTATCTGTTTCTCGATACAGCCGCCCGATTACAGTGACCCGTGACCCAGATTAGCAGATCTCAGCAGTTTTTTATTAATAAGGTTGTTTAGTTTAAGCATATTTTTATTTGCTAAATATAACAAATATGGATCGGACACAAGTTTTTCCAACTTATGAAGTCTTCTCCCGAATACAATAATTTACAATATGGATTAGCATGCACAATGAAATGATATAATATGTATATAATAGCATAGAGTTAAATATACAAAGAATGACTATATACAAAAACATAAGTATAGACAATATACGAGAAAAAAAAAGAATAAAGAAAAAAGAAAAGAGAATATATACTTTTGGAGATGTGTGTTGGTTCTTTAGATCATTTAGACAATTGTAAATCTTTTGGAGTCTTTAATATATTTAAAAGCATGTTTAAAAATGGTTATATTTTCTTCATATGTTAGGAGACCACTTCCTCTTGTCAGTAGATTTACATCAATATTAATGTTGGAAGGTAGCCAGTTAAGACTATTAAATATTATTTCCCTATTATCTGTATATTTATCACAATCAAAAAAGAAATGGTGAGAATTTTCACATGGTGCGCCACAGCTACAGGAAGCATTTGATAAAATTTTTACTTTACATAAATCGTAATTCAAGAAGGATGCATTGCAGCGAAGCTGTGTTAGAATTATATTTAGTTTTCTAGGACCATAAGAATAGTGTCTCGGAATTGGCATTGAGATTGAACTGCGGATTGCCTTTTTAAATTTAGATAGTGTGTCAAGATTACGCACTGAAAGATTAAGGTTATTCCATTCCCTTACTGTAGCTGAGACGAAAGAATCTCTAGTTAAAGATAGTCTACAGAATGGAACAATAATATCGTTGCCATTTCGAAGGGGATAAATAGTCGTACTTTGGATTGTTGGGTGAATAAGATCGAGCAAATAAGAGGGTGTGCTACCGTTTTGGATATTGTATAATAATTGGAGCTTTCTCCTAGTTCTTCTTTCTTCCAATCTCTCCCAGCCAGTTTCTCTATATAGATATTCTGTGTTGGTAAAGATTGGAAGTTCGGTGATAATTCTAGCTGCCTCCAACTGTAGCCTCTCCAATTTGCACGAATTAGAGACACCACAGTTGTCCCAGACCTCACATGCATACTCAAATATTGGTCGAATGTAAATTAAGTATAATTTCTCTAAATTTTTTCTATTTAATTTATATTTCAATTTACGCAAAACACATATGTGTTTAGAGACACTTTTTATTAAATTTGCTACATGTTTATTCCATTTTGCTTCCTCGCTAAATGTTATCCCCAAATGTTTATGGCTTGATGTAAGTGGAATTAATTTTCCATCAAAATAAAAATTAAAATTTGTTGAGTTTTCTACATTTTTAAAAAGCATGATTTCAGTTTTGTCTGGGTTGAAAGACATCAACCATCTCTTTGACCAGTCACCAAGTTCATGTAGATCATGATTTATGACATATTTTATTTGATCTTCATCTTGGCTTGCATAGCCAAGTGAAGTATCATCAGCAAACAAACGGCTTAAGGAAAGAAGCTTATCACCAATATCATTAATGTAAACCAGAAATAACAGAGGACAAGGACAGACCCTTGGGGGACCCCAGCAGACACAGACACATATGAGGACGACGAATCTCTGTTTACTACTTTTTGGTGTCTACAAAATAAATAATTTTCAAACCATTTTAATAAATTCCCTTTTATTCCATAACGATTCATTTTATGTATCAAACCTTTGTGCCAAACTTTATCGAAAGCCTTTGAGAAATCACAGAAAACGAAGCAACATAGTTCTTTTTTTTTAAGAGAGCTTAAGATAGTATTATATAGTTCTATTAATTGGTGGACTGAGGAATGCTTAGGCAAAAAACCAGATTGGTACTGGTAGATAAGCTTGTTTTGTATTAAATGGTTATATACGTGTTTGTATATAATCCTTTCCATTACTTTTCCGACACAGCTAATCAGTGATATTGGGCGGTAATTGGAAGGTAAAGATGTATCACCTTTTTTAAAAATCGCTATGACATGCGCATTTTTCCAACTAGAGGGATATTTACATTGACGGAGAGATTTGTTAAAAATAATTTGTAGTGCGATGGCTATCTTTTCAGGGGACATTTTTATCATTTTGTGACTAATTTTGTCGGGTCCAGAAGCTTTGTATGGATCAATAATTTTTAAAATATCTACAATTTCACTTATGGTTACAAAAATCTCATTTATTGCATTATTAGTTTTTATATCAAAGTCTGGAAGAGGCACGTTCTCCTCCTCCAACTTCGATATAAGACTAAAGTATTTATTTAATAAATCACACTTGTCTTCATCTCCATACACAATATCGTCGAAGTTTTCATCATTTATAGAGTTTCTAAGAGGAGGAATACAGTTGTTTCCCTTATTTGATTTGATAAGCATTTTCATAATTTTCCAGTATGTTTTTGGATTGGACGAGTTTTCTAAAAGAATGTGTTCTAAATTATTTTCAAATTTTCTTTTGCAATTTTTTTCATGTTATTTACTTTATTTCTCTGTTTTTTATATAGTTTAATATCCCTTTCCCTGTGAAATTTCAAAACAGTTTTTCTAAATCGGTCCCTTATGCGAATTTCTTTTCGTATTTCGTTGTTAAACCACGGCCTATCATTATTCCGAATAGTTATTATTTTTGTCGGGATACATTCCTGTGCTATTTTTAGGAAACACTTTGTAAATTTTTCGCACATTTCATCAACGTCATTCAAGTGGTCAAGTTTTTCATTCCAGTTAATTTCATTTAATTTTTCTTCAAACTTTTCGTAATTAATTTTTTGATACTGCCAAATTTCTCTTTTAAATGATCGTGAGATATTTTTGGAACATTGAAGAATTACGACTGAGGCATCATGATCACTAATATTATCAGGTAATCTAAAAACATCAGAAAATACATAATTAATTGTGTCATTTACTATAATGGGATCTAATAATGTTCTACTATGATTTGTTACCCTTGTTGGTTTCTCTATTACATTTTTAAAGTTAAAAAGCCTCATCATATCAATCAATTTGTTATTGTTTAAAGACATAAGGTCAGAGTTCAGATCTCCAGAGATCACAATATTTTCGTTGACTTGATATGCTAAACCTATAGCATGATTTAAGCGTGCCCAATATTCAGAGTCGGTCCATTCAGGTCGATATGTATTACACAAAAGGTTGTTTAATGAGATTCCTGACAGTACAGGCCGTGTCGATATTGACATGCTTTACAACAAGAAAAACAATATCTATTCCACTCCTTATTTAGTTGGGTGTATCGATGTTGCCTCTTTATACGATTTTGGAAATTGTCCTAATGTGGTATTTTATTTTCATTTTATTTTCTTACCTCTTAACTTGTTTATCTCCAATCTAAGAAACTCATTTTCGTCTGGTGTCTCAATAATAACAAGTTCTGCTGAATGTGCTCGACAAGTAGCCTAACAAGTAAAAATACCGCATAATTGGCTTTTGTAGCATTAAAAATGTTTCGTAGAGGTAACAAATCCACACACACACACACACCAATCTAATTTTAAATAAACGTTAGAGAAAACCGAAGGGGCAATCAAGAATGGACAATCCAGAGAACCTGGAAACATTGGGTACACAAGACACAAGACGATGACAAACAAAGCAAAAAACACAACACAATATGTGCTGGACACCACTGTAGGCAAGCGCAAGCAAACACACGATCTCTTGTACAAACAACTGGAGGTAAAGACGAACCGAACATCGTACTTATGCGGAAATCGTAGCGTACATCACAACACGGAGCTCAGAACACAAAGACTTTTGATTACAATATGTTGGACGTCATTGTACGCAAACATACACAAAAAAACAGACTGTTTTGTTCAAATTGACAGACGAATATATATGGTGATATTGGATTACCTCTTCGGTTTTATCTAACGTATATTGGGTCTAGGACAAAAGCCCCCCTAGGACAAAAGCCCCCTGACAAAAAGCCACCCAATAATGATGAAAAGTAAAATGTTTTTTTTTATACATTTTTTTATATTGATGGTGATATTAGATATATTAAAGAATAAAGGAAAAAAAAAATTAATTAAAAAAATTTAATACTTATAGAAAAATTTTTCTTCACATTTTGTTTATTATTATTAACATTTTTATCTATAAAGTGTAAATTACAAAAGAAAAACTGATAATTTGTTTATAAATTAAAGTTATTTTTTGAATTATTCATAATTAAAGTCAATATATTTCATTTTTTTCTTGGTCATTGATTGGTATAATTAATTTTACCTGATTGACTTTAATTATGAATAATTAAACAAATAACTTTAATATATAAACAAATTATCAGTTTTTCTTTTGTAATTTACACTTTATAAATAAAAAAGTTATTAATAATAAACAAAATGTGAAGAAAAAACAATGCGATTTTTTGCCGAATATGGTAATTAGGTCTATTCTAAACAAAAGTGATTTGAAAATCTCTTCTTACACCACTTGATTAGATTAAACCAACTTTGGCTTCTATAGTCTTTATATGATCCCCTTGTTGTAAATGCCTTCTTCTAAGAAGCTATTGAACCCACGGATCACCTACATCATGAGACAATCCTACAAAATGCTTGTCTTCATTATATAGATCGGACAACAAAAAACCTTATCATAGTACCAATTAATTAAAATAATATTAAAACCCCTTTCCTCCGAAAATTCCTAATTGATAAAATCCCATAAAATTTAATACGTACATGCCCTTGTTTGTTTGATTGTTTCACGAACTTACCGACGCTGATACCCAATCTCTGGAATCCGTACTGAAATAGTAACAGGATGAGCCGTGCGGGATCCATCCAGGTCTACATCCAACAGTCACATGACCGGAAATAACAACTAAAATAAAAATACGTCCTTTAAGAAATAAGTCATGGAAGCCAGAATGTGTTGGGAGTTTTAACATGGATTGGCGGATATTAGTATTTTATCCCGAGCCAGAAGCGAGGGATAAAATTTACTAATATCCACCAATCCATGTTCAAACTCAAAACACATTCTGGCTTCCATGATTTATTTCGATTCTGATATGTCTAAGAGTACAAATACGATAGTATACTTTGATTATTTACGCTTGTGGGAAATGTCGCACACAATTTATGCTGCCAATGGAAAAGTCAGTCACATTCACCGGCGCATGTGCTAATGAGATTATACCGAATGGATAACTCGCTCGTTTGTTAACAAAGCGAAAGAAGGACGTCATCTTCGAATATAAGATAAATCACCAATAAGAAAAAGGTCTGAAGATACTAAAGGTGTAATCAGAGACCGTAATCTTAAGGACAGACAAAAAGACGAAAAATGGTGGACAAGAAGAGTCTAAAGATACCAAAGGGATAATCAGAATCCGTAATTCGAAGAAGGGCAGACACTGCAATGACCAAAAGAAAAAGTACAAAAGGACAAACAACGATCTACAAAACATTACACATAAAACTAAAGATAGACAACTATGTTTTTCAACCATTATTGCTTTGATAAAATATTAATAGTCAATCTTATCTAGAGGTTACAATTCAGAAAATTGAAGTTCAAATAAGGGTTAGGGTTATGGAGTTTAACGCCACTTTCATCAATATGTCATATATATTATGGCGGTCAGTTTTATTGGTTGAGGAAACCGGATTACTCGAAGAAAACCACCGACCTGCCGCAAGTCACTGACAAACGTTATCACATGAAGTTGTATCGAGTAGACCTCACCATTAGTGGGATGATTCGAACTCACAACTTTGGTGGTGATAGGCACTGATTGCATAGGTAGTGGTAAATCCAAATACCATACGATCACGACCATGACGGCCCTTAAATATAGACCAATCATTATTCCTTCTCTATATATAGTTTACAATATATAAACAACAAATGTCTCAAAAGGTAAGTTTTGAAAAGAAAGTTTAAACAGTGATGATCAACAATCTCACCAATATCAATAAAATGAACAATCACCTCCCACCTTAACTCACTGAACATAAAAAAGATCACGACATATGCCGTTGGAAATCCAAGTTCTGGCTTCGGACAGGCAAAAATGTGGCGGGATTAAATTGGTTAATGGGATCCCAACCCTCAACTCTTGATAACTGAATCTCCAACGGCAATTAAAAATATATATATATATATATAAGCAAAAGATGAAAAACCTTACCAGATTCGCTTCCACTCAAATAGATCACAAAGTATCATAAAAGTTAATGACATTAACATAGACAGTCCAAAAGTAAAGGTCAATGAATGCGCGTATTTAACTGACTTCCAGCTAGGAAGGTAGAATATATGGGCCCGGGTGGCTCAATGAGTTAGGTCTTTGGATCTAACAACTCATACAAGCCGATCACCAATACGGCATGGGTTCGCGCCCGGCTTTGTAAATTGCAAAAATAAGGTGCACTCGACTCGCAGTCGCAAGTGATACAGCTTACCAGTTGCTTGCCCATGGTCAGTGGTTCTCTCCGGTTACTCCGGCTTCCTCCACCACTAAAACTGGTCGCCATGATATAGCTGAAACATTGTTGAAAGTGGCGTTAAAACACCAAAAATCAAATCAATCAGGAAGGTAGAATACATGATTTTGATTCACTCATATGAAATAAAATGTTCATACCAGTAATAATAATGGTCGTCAAACTGGAAAACAACATGATTGTCTATGTGAACCGTATTACAGGTCAATGACATTGATAAAGATAAGACGTAATATTACATATAGATAACGAAAACGTTATAGTTTACGTGGTGCCATTTTAACCTGATTTCAAATGAAATTGAAAATGAAGGATGCAAGTTATAATATCAGAAATTCGTTGATCCAATGCTAAGCCATATTTGCTAGCCAATGGTTATGTTCCGCCTCCCATCTTCTGCACCCTTGTTAGCGTACCCTTGTTAGCGTAGATGTAATTTCGTAATTCTGGTAAAACAGCCATCTGCTATATTTTGTCAGTTAGCCAATCGGTGCAAGACATTCATTGCACCTCATCACAAAATCTGCATTCATGACTGAAACACCCTGAAATTGTTATTTTTGGTAGTCACTCATGCATACGTATTTCTTACACGCAATCTGATTGGCTTACTCTATTACTGGCTGCATCTAGTTAATGCCGTCACCGAGTGACCAACGATATAACTGAAATCTTGTTGTTAAAGCTTGCTCTCGTCTTAATATTTTGCGCATGATGAAACATAATCTTGATAGGAACTCACTAGAAAAGCTTTATTTTGGTTTTATAAGACCTATACTAGAATACGGAAGTGTAGTTTGGGATAATTGCACAAGAGAACAGTCTGATCTTATTGAATCAGTGGAATACGAGTCAGCCAGAATTGTTACAGGTCTTCGAAAGGGTACCTCAAGGGTTAAGTTGTATAGCGAATTAGGGTGGGACTCCTTGCAAAACAGACGTTTTATAATATTAATGATGATGAATTGGCATAGCATGATGGATAGACTGAACTTACATTTAATCACACAATATATACAACATGTAAACTGAAATTATGATATCAAAATCACTAATTAAGTGAGGTCCACCATATCAATATGAATTAACTCTTTTTCAGTATATATATTTATGATTGAATAAAGGGAATTTGGGAGAGATGGAGGAAGAAGAGACAAATAAGTAAATAAGGGGGGAAATATCTAAACAAAATAGTGATTGTGATTGAGATAAGCAAGTACAAATTGGGTAAAAGGGGGGAGGGGGAAGGGAGACCTGAATAATTGAAAGATTTACAGCTATTAATTAAGCTGAAAAATTTAAAGATTTGGAGCTACATGTATATATAGGAAGACTTTTCAATGTTATATGACCAAATACAAAGAAAAGGAAAATCTATTGAATCATGTGAATCTTCTACTACGAGTAATGAAATGGTGAACAGCATCGAATATCTCAGTATTCTCATCTACAGTAAGGATTGGTGAGCCTTTCAATAATATATCCAAATTTAAAACATCTTGAAACTTTACCATCCGGTGAATTAAGAAAAGTTTAATGATATCAAAGTCAGAAAGTGATAATCAGAGGCCGTAAATCGAAGGACAGACAACACAATGGACAAAGGAAAAAGGACAAAAGGACAAACAACGATCTACAAAACATACACATCAAACTAAAGATCGAGTAACACGAACCTCATTAGAAACCAGGGGTGAACTCATGTGTTCCGCAGGTGTGTTCCCATTTCGCCTTAGCTGAAAATACAGGTAAAAAGGTAGAAAAATACTAAGGCGAAATGGGAATTGTACTAAGGCGAAATGGGAATTGTACTAAGGCAAAATGGGAATTGTACTAAGGCGAAATGGGAATTGTACTAAGGCAAAATGGGAATTTGTAGATTTTATTTAAATCAACAAATAGCAAAAATGCAGACTTTGTTTTTATAACAAATAATTATTGATTTAATCAAATAATATTTTTGTATCAAATGTATAAACAACATTTAATTTAAAATTTCAACTTTTTTAACTTGAATGTTTAAATCATGAAATTGTAATATTTCAAAACTAATTCATATTAGTAAAATATTCAAGGTATTATATGTAAGTTATATAAACTAATACTTTTAAGAATTATCAATTTGGAATGCAATATTTTATGTTGAATCACTGAAAAATGTATGAAATATTTATTCATGATAACAATATAAAATTATTTCTATCATTTTTCCTAATTATGATTTAAAATTAATATTTGAAAGTAACAAATTATATCACAGCCATTAATTAAAAACAGGCTTGGACTAATCATTATTTTAGCTTGTACACTGTTTAATAAGGATAAAGCTTTGACATGAGTTCATATTAGAGCTTGGATACTGATAAAAATATAACAAAAATTAAAACAAAGGGCAATAAATATAAAAAGCACTCACTTCATTGACGGTATGGCGACCCAGCTTCATATTTGCTAAAACTTGGTAATTAACTATGTTAAAATTGAACAATTTGAACTTTAATGACAAACTGATTTGTATTGGTTATATAATGCTTAATTCTTTTTATTGTGTTTATGAATTTCTTTCTCAGATATTATTTTAAACAACATAACTATATGTATTTTATCTATTATAATGAATAACATTTTGTGAAAAATAAAATCCATGTCTTGTTTATGGTGCTAACTTTATATTGTGTGAAAAATAAAATTCTTATATCTTGCTTCTAGTTCTAACTTATATTGTGGTTAAGATATGGTTTTAATAAATTTTTTTCTTTCTCCAGCTAAAAATATAATGTGCTTCATTTGTTGTAAAAGAACCATCTATATATTTTTATTCTCATCATCATATATATTGTAATTCTTTATCATATCCTTATTTAATAAAATTGTTATAGATATCATTTATATCTTTTTACTTTATCTATTTACCTTAAACCATATTTACACCTTATTACAATTAAATTGTAAAACAAACAAATGACACCCAATTAATTAGTATTTACACAACTTCTCATTTTGCCTTAGTGAGGGATATCTGATCATAAAAGCTCACCTAAGGCGAAGTGGGAATATTTTTTAATATGTAAATATCCAACTAAGGCGAAATGGGAACAAACAATGTTACAAGTACCGGGATCCACATGTGGAGCAGGAACTGCTTACCCTTGCGGAACGGTTTGTCCCCATTTCGCCTTAGTTGGATATAAATTAGCTTACATATTAAAAAATATTTCCACTTCGCCTTAGTTGAGTTTTTATGACCAGATATACCTCACTAAGGCAAAATAGGAAGCTATGTAATGTGACATCCGGTACTTGTAACATTTATCATTACGTGAATTAAAACTAGTCAATTTTAACATATGTTGTTTTAGTGTGAACTACGGTACCCGTATAAATGTGTTGACTAGTGCTGGCTTGATACCTCTGCTGGTGGACTATTAGTCCCCGAGTGTATCATCCGCCCAGTAGTCAGTGTTCCGGCGCGAACATGATTTATTAGATATATCGTTTAGTGAAATTTACAGTTCCTACATAATGTATATTGTTAATAAAGATAAGGTACTCCCCTCTCAGGCATATGTGACCATAGCAGATTTTGGCTATCCTGTGTATGCACTTTGGCTTAGTTTTTATCAAAAACTTTTAAAATATTCTGCTTTCCCAGGGGCGGATCCTGGATTTCAAGTTGGGGGGGGGGGGGGGGCGCACTTTAAAAATTGCGCCGAGCGGAGGAAGGCGCGAAAATTGTTGGGGTATTTCGTGTGAAAAATCACGATTTGACGCCAAAAAATCATATTTGTTCCAATTGCGGAGGGAGGCGGGAAAATTGTTGGGGTATTTGGTGTGAAATATCACGATTTTACGCCAAAAAATCACATTTTTTCCAATTTTTGGTGGGGGGGCTGGATTCGCCCCTGTTTCCGTACTGTAAATATTACCAAAACATTTTCACATATTAAATTATTCAATCACTCCACTAGATGAAAGTGGCGCTAAACACCAAAAATCAAAATACAATATTACTTTAGATACAGAAATATCTTGGATGTACCACAGGTAAGGACTACAACATTACGGTAAGAGATCATTCCGTTTTGCGGCAGCTTCTCTGTGGAATAGCTTACCAGACTACTTCAGGACTGAAAATAGGTTCACACATTGTAGGAGCCTTGTTCAGTCCTGGACTGGTTCTGATTGCCGTTGCTCTGCTTGCAAATAAAAAGCCTAATTTATTTTTCTTGCCTCAATTTAAGTGTAACTACTGACAGCCTTTGTTTGAATTAGTACTTGTTTCGAAAGAATTTGCTTCCGATTCTCGATCAATGTTTTTTTTTGTCTTTTTATAAATATTTTAGATCTCTTAATTATTAGTAATGCTATGTCTGTCTTTTTAAATTTTTAAATTTTTATGAAAATTTTCAATTTTTTAAGATGTTCAAATTTTTATTTTTTAAATGGTTTTAATATTAAATAATTTCTATGGAAATTACTAAATGTCTAAATTTCTGTATTTTAGTTGCTTTTTGCTTGTTTTTAATCTCATGCTTGGCTGGTTTTGTACTGCGTTTATGTTGAAATGGAATGACTGTATGGTAGTCCTGAACAGGGTGACAGCGAGGCACTTGCCACATGGACCTCTGTTCGGATTTCTTTTGTATCCCCCTTTCTGCTTTTTGCCTGCATGATATGTTTTAATTTTTTAATTGCATGCTGATTGTATTGTTTTAATGTTGATGTATTTGTGGTGTTTTTTTTGGTGTTTTTTTGGTGTTTTTATATATTCGGTAAAAAGCTCTTGAGAGCTTGTGTTTTTTGTTTATATTACATGCCGAATTGAAATAAAGTTTTACTTACTTACTTACTTACTAATACAAAGATGATAGATATAATTCATAAGTTTACAAGTAAGTAACACATTTGAGTTCACTCATGTTCAAATCGGTTAATAACTGAAGACCTTAATTTTATAGATGAAATTGAAATAAGTTTTTCAACTTGTTGCAGAAACCATGGCATCAACATTCTATAACACTGCTGACCTACAACATGCATATGAAAATCTTGTGCAATATTTTTTCTCAATTCGAGATTTCTCAGTCAAACCAAGGATACAAATCCTTGGTCAAACTTACAACTAAATATTTACCTACTGAAAAATTATGTAGGTACCCTATATACAACAAAAAAACTTAAAGTTTGATGTCTTGCACCCTTTCAAGTATCTGCACAAGAGTGACAGTCATTTGGGAAACATTTTTTTCTGATTAAATGCAGATCTAGAAGTGATATGGCTTGGAAGATCTTTTTGCATCAAATTGTACATTTTCTGTTTAGTTCTGGTTTAATTATTTTTCCTCGTTAGGCCACGATGAAATTATTTATTTGCAATTCATAATTTGCCAAATTGTTTATTTCTAAAAATAATCTTTTAAGCCTCCCCTTCCCAAACACAGGGAACGTAATCCAACGGGTAAATAAACCTGACAGGTTTACGGGGCTCGGGTAAATTGATCGATTTCCGTACGGTACCAGGCTCGTAGTCGTACAAAGAAGACTTCATAGTCACAAACCGTAAAAAAAATATTCCTACAGGTTTTGTGAACCAGTCGCAAACTTCATCGGGAAGTGGTCGTACGATAAGTCGGAAATCGTACGATTAACGATCTTTTGTGAAACTATGACCTGGTTACATTACCTCTGTGGTATCTTCAACCTTTTCTGTATATGGACGAACGCTGTCGGACAACTATCGACATTTAATTAACGCATGCGCATTCAACTTTGAAAATGGCGGATGAATTGAACAGGTTGAAAATGATACATTATGCAAACAAAGTGCCTTTACAACAAAATTAACATTACCTGGTGTAAAGACTTGAAGTCCCATTATAGCATGATACAATTAAACTAATGACATAGCATCGAATATCCCGAGACGAACGAAATCCGACGATGTCTGATTCGCTAGACAAACCTGTTGAAACAAATTGTCGAAACATTGTCATTGAAAAACATTTTTTATTTATCATTCGTTAACATTGATTTCATACGTTTGATGACTTCTATTCCTACTGCTCCTTCTAACAAACAGGTTCGAAAATGCTCACAAACCCCTACTTGTCGGCGAGTAATTTCTTTCCAGCAACAATTTCAGGTGTCTTGTTGACTATTGTCATTAACACTATTGTGTTTGCGAATTCCACCTATTTGTTTTTGTTGTTCTCATGCAATCATGCATGACTTTGTGATGTCATTTTCGATTGTTAAATATAGTATCACAGTATCAGTAAATTCATTTCTACAATGTTTTTTTTATCACATTTTGTTGATGCCTTTTTATAAGTAACATCTAAGATCCTAGTCCGAGATTCCTCTGGCTCTGCCTTCCGACGGCTTTTTGTTCGACTTGCTGGAGCCATGGGACGTCGGAGTGCTCTCCATAAGGAAAACAGTGGATTTGCCGCTCCAACTCTGGGTTGTCACATTTCCACGTTTCGTGGCTATCAGATTTTATTTTCTATCCAAAACCTTTATATAAATCGCTTCACCAATCATTTTTCTATTCATTCACAACCATCTTACCCTCAGAAAGTGGTGTTACACTCGATTACAGCACGATTTTGCCTTAGACCCTATCATTTCGCCATTTGACTTTCATTTTCGAACATTTGTCACGTGACTTCGAGAAAACTACTATTACCACAATGTATCGTGGGAGATGATTTGCATATAAACAAACAAACAAATATTTTTATTGCCAATCATAGGTGCCTGTTAAGGCAGAACAATTAACATAAATTTTAATACAATTGATCACATTGATAGGTAATGATTTTAACAGCAATGGTGAATTAAAAGATAACCATAAGAGAGAAAAAATAAATTATTAGACAAAAAAAAGAAAAAATACAATATATGATCTTACCTTGTCCAAAATGAAATAGAGGGGCGGAGAACGTACGATAACACATGCTCTTTCCGAAGCCTGTGGGTAACACTGCCATTGAATCTTTTCTTTCCAACACATTTTGCATTATTTCCTTCTGCTCTGATTTGAGCTGTAGATGGAACTGTTTGTCCTGCAGAATACGCTTTATATCATCTTCCATGTGATTTGTATGTTGTTTATGTATGCAAATAATTTGGCACGCTGCATTAAGTAGCTCCCATCATGCAATGCGTTGCTGTCATCATTCAGTTAGTATCGCGAGATCACGTTTGTAGGTTCGAAAATGAAAGTCAGATGGCGAAATGATAGGGTCTAAGGCAAAATCGTGCTGTAATCGAGTGTAACACCACTTTCTGAGGGTAAGATGGTTGTGAATGAATAGAAAAATGATTGGTGAAGCGATTTATATAAAGGTTTCGGATAGAAAATAAAAATCTGATGGCCACGAAACGTGGAAATGTGCCGACCCAGAGTTGGAGCGGCAAATCCGCTGTTTTCCTTATGGAGAGCGCTCTGACGTCGGACGGCAGAGGAATCTCGGACTACTAACATCCATGACATTTCTGAAAGTAACAAACGTTAAACTGTAGAACTAAACTTCACATTCGGTTCCTTCGATCATGCAATTATTGTGTGGTTTCAGTACATAAAATGTATTATCTTCAGACTGCAAGTGATTCATGCATCTTCCATATTTTTAAATAAAATAACATTTTTTATTGTAGATTTAACACACAAAACTCCATTAATCTATAATTTCCCCTTTGCATCCTTCCAGAATGCACAGATAAATGTAAGCACAAACATGACAGTGTACAAAGCTTCATGTCTATTGTATACCACAAATAACCATTCTTTAATAGATCTCCGGAAGAACTGGCATGAAGGTTGTGAAAGTCTGGACATAATCTAACATTGGAGAAAAATGCAGATTAGCAAACCATGCCATTTAGCCTGTTTAAACTGAACACCTGCATATTCCAAGCACAAACGTTGGTCACAGGGAGGTTTGGTTTAGACAAGTTTCGCTATATTTGTTTTATATATTTCAGAGGAAATTATACAGATGTTTATAGTAAATATGGATTGAACCGTAATGTTTTAGACACAGATTTTAACCCTACGAGGATGACTACTCCTGATGTTTTTTCTGGTGTAAGTTGAAAATATTTATAGTACATTGTCCATATCGGAAAAATGCAGTCAAAATTCATGTTAAGTTACTCATATAGAGTCAACTCTGCTTGTTTTCCGACAGTAAATGTCGAGACAATATTCTATAATCTGGAGCATTTGATTGACCAATAAACATATCTTCCTTAATAATTAAGAAATAATTCTTGTATGCCAGGCTCTATGCTTATTTTAACATGGGTAGGCATTATATTTGTCATTATTTATCGCTCGGTGTAAAATTTTGACAAATATAATGCCTACGGCATCCGAGAGTAATACATCTATCACAGTGATTTATCACGTTATTTCTGTGACTACTGTTTATTTTACGTGATGCACTATTTTATGCTGCTTTCATATAAAACATGTGCATGTATATAAAATATGTACTAAACACATTTTTTAACACCACAATATAGCTGAAATATTGCTAAAGTTGGCGTTAAACACCAATCAATCAAACCGTTTTCTTGAGTGACATTTGGTCTGCATAGTATATTATCCTGGTTTCCATGATCAAATAAACCATAGCAAATGAAAATAAAATAAAACTTCACAATGTTTCGCTTGTTTCTTATAGAATTTCAACCATAATTTGAACATTGATAAAGCTGGCTTGATGAGTAAGAGACTGACTTTCGGAACTCCTTCATATCCATCACCCTTAGATAGGATAAGAGGAGGAAGGTATGAAAGGGCAAACCAGCTCGGGTTGCTGACAGGGAAAGAGGCATCATTTGAGGGAAACCAGTCATACCCTAAAATAAACAGAGGACAGTTATGCCTCGATGAGACGATGACAAAACCCAAAACTACAAAAATACTCAATTCAGGTAAAATTAGATTTGAAACGGTTGTAAAAATGATGCAAGCAATCATTGTCCTTTTCCATATATAGAGACAACGTTTTTCTGATATAACTTAAGTTCTATTGAACTGATCCTTCTGAAATTGTAACGGGCAATGATCCTTTGTGTAAAAGAACTGATACATCACCCTTTTTTTATGCTGTTGTTTTTGCCTTCTACTTTTTATATGGCCACAAATTGTTTGCAGTTGTATTATGATAGGATGCTGTATTCGCCCATTTATAGAGAGAATGGTTTCTGTGTCATAACTTAGTTGTTGTTGACGGATCCTCCATAAACAGATTCTACATAGTCATAAGTTTTGCTGGACAATAATAATTTTTAGTCAAACTTGTGCAGGTGAAGTCCTTATCAACTTGCTGTGGTCGTATCATGTTGCGCCTTGCATAACCATGATACAGTCAGTTTTGAGATGTGAGGAGATCATTTTATATATCAAATATTTACAACTGAAAAGCAAATTTTATGTGACGACTACACAACAAGGCAGCACTTTATTACATGTTTTCTTCAGAAGTCACATATCTATTGTTTTACATATTGTAAAAAGTGAAGATTTACGAGCTTTTGTTAGCAAATTATGATACATTGAATAGTCTATTATTTATATAGAACAAAGATGAGACACATTTTTTTTTATTACAGGTACAAAACTGAATGATGTTAGTTATTCTCCAGTCAAGAGTAAAGGATCCTTTCTGAGTCCTCATGATTCCAGTTTGAATATGTCTAACAGTGAGAACTGGTCGTTTTATAACTATCTTGGAGGTCATTCAGGGTCAGCATTCCCTACGACAGTACGCAATCCAAACAAAGCTATCTGTACAATAAATGCCAAAACTTCAGAGGTAGGACTTTTACATTGAATAAACTTTGATATTGGTATTTTGCTAAGTTTCATTTTTAAGCTGGCGAGACATGAAGACAAATGTAATTTTTTTTGCATGTGCTGTTCTTTTAAAAGATCATATCATTGTAATAAGATTTTTATACGTAAATCTTTTGATTTTGTTTGGTCGGATTCACACGTTTTGCAAAAGGATGTTAAAAATAGTCCTTAGATTACCCCAAAAATTAGGAGGACAAATTATTTATCACATATGATATTTGAAGAAGAATTTCCAGAGTGAATTCTGTCTGAACTGAAACACTTTTGAGATCAACATTATTATATGTCTTTGATTTGTACAGGTTAAATTAACAAAGATTTCCTACATTGGAACTTAATTTAAAATTTGGTTTATACAGAATTCTGATTTATATTTGGTTCTGTTTAAACAGGTTTTGGATAGTAGCGAAAAACTTACCATTTTGTAGTGGTTACAATGCACATACACAAGGTCTTTAACATGCAGTGAGCGTGGCACAGCAAACAGGCTAGGCTACCCACTAAGATCCACAGTTACGAGCAAAAACTGGTCTCGGAATCAGGATGATGTGTCGGAGTGGAGTGTCATGTCTACCCATGAACTTGTTTCCGTGGGCTAACACTATAAAGATTCAGTTAGTCTAGTACAAAGCGGACAGCATCATCATTTAATTGAATGTAACTTGTTCTTGCCATGATATGGCTGAAATATTGTTCTTTTGGCGTTTGAACAACAATCACTCATTTACTTCTCCTGACTGTTAAATATTAACATGTATGAAATACAAATCTAGATTTTAGAATACATGGTATTATATACATATTGCAGATTTTAATAGCCAATGACATAGCTTGTGTGCTCTTTGGATTTGAATTGGAGAATTTAATAGGGAAAAATTTAAAAGATCTGATCAAGTTAAAACCAAAAGATCAGGCCACGATTGGTGAATCACATTTAGATGAGACATCTGGAGAAATGGTCACAATATCAGGAAAAGTGGTTGGTATAATTGTGTATTTACATGTATATATCATCTTTGAAGAGACCTGCATCGGTGGTGTAATGTTTAGCGTTCTCGTCTCGAATGCGGTAGATCGTGGGTTTCGAGCCCCGGTCAGATCAAACCAAAGACTATCACATTGGTATTTGTTGCTTCTCTGCTAAGCACACACCATGAAGGAGAAAGAGCAAAGACTGGTTGGCTTGAAATCAGGAAAATGTATACGAGTGGAGCGACATGTCTATCCGCGGACTGTTGTTTCAGTGAGCTAGCACTATAAAAATCCAGCTAAGCATGTTCGTCTAGTACACCTCATCATGTCATTGAAATTATCTATTTCTCACCATGATATAGCTGAAAAATTGCTGAGTTGGCATTAAACAACACTCACTTATTCACAAAATGGTATTTAGTAAAAGGTCCAATGTCAGACATATCGAAAATCCAAGACAACTTGTCTGACATACGGTCAGGCAATTTAGAAAAACTGTGACTGAAGCAAAATTTGTCTGACCGGAAAAAAAACCTAAAATGCCACCACATATTTCGCATCGCAATTAAAAATGCTTTCATATTTTGCTATGCAGTCAATTGAATCACGAGCCGCATGATCTGTTTGGTAAGTATTACCAATGTCAAGCCCTTTGAATTTGGCAACTTGGCACAGCCATTTAAGTCAGTTAATGGTCTATTTTGTTTTGCAATAGCATGTGGATTTCTGAAAAGGTAAGTCAATCTGTGAACCTCTGAAGATTTTAGTAGTTTCAATGTCTTTCCTGCCTCAGATACCATTTTTTCAGTTGTTGATTTCCCCTTAGCACTTAAAGCAACAATTGCTTTCATATGGGTTTTGGACTGCTCATGATCAGTAACAGCCAATGCTCTTTAAGTTTGAGCAATTGCTTATGAAGTGGTTACTGATTTTATCACTTTGGAAAAATTCAATGCATGTAGTGCATGTCATCACGTTTTTTTCCTCGTTAAAAACTAACCAAGGTCGCTCTGTTTGCCATTTTGAAAAAAAATTACTGTCAGGATGATTTTTTTTCTTTTTCTGTTTTTCATCGTCGTTTTCAATTTGTTTCCTTTTTTCCCAGGGTCGCTTCAGGATAGAATCTCAACAGCGACATTTTGAGGAATCGGTCATTATTTGCCTCGAAAGGACTTGACAAATCAAACACCTTCTCTCAAATCATGAATCTTTCGTACCTAACCATATCGGGCCATTAAATTCCGATTTTTTTTTACAAATGACAATGTTCCAAATACAAACTTTATCAACCTAAAGAAACTTTCGAATATATATGTTCAAAATAAAATGACAATGTACCAAGAAATTCAGTTTTAAGAACATATTTAAAGACGAATACGAACTTTATCAACCTAAAGAAACTTACGAATAAATATTTTCAAAATACAAATAGTTAAAATGATAATCATTTTGGTTTATTTTAAAGACCGATCTAGTCCAATGCCGATCTATGTTTGGGACGAATTATATTTCTTTAAGGGAAGTTACTCGATTAGGATTACGCAATGGTCAAGGGAAGTTATTCACAGAAAACTCTTTTTTAAAGAAATAAACATGCTATTGCAAGAAAGATCGACTTTTAAAGACGCTGTTTGATGGACCGACAAAGAGAAAATTGTTTCCTGACCGAAGTAGAGAGCAAATTTTTACAGGACTTTCGAACCGATATGCCAAAAACATCGTCAGACCGGCTTGATTTTTACCTGTCGAGTCCAACGGTCCGGCATATTTCGAAATGTCTGCAATGTAAGTAATGAGCTACTTTTTAATTGTTAGAGGCTGATAGTATGAAAATAATCAAGTGGGCTGCCATTTTTATTCACAGAAGAAGAAAATCCTTGATTCTTTTTATCTGTAGGTTGATGCCCATGATAGTGAAGGGATTGTGATGCCAATATCTATATGGGTACGGAAGTTAAATTGTAAAACAGAACCAAGATGTCTAGTTGTCATGGAACCAGTAGAAAGAACTGTTGCCATGGTAACATTTAATAATAAAGTAAGTTTGTGCAATCGTTTATCCTTAGAGTTGAAATAAGGAAACTATACAAGTAGACCAGGGGTTGTGTTGTTTAATTGTTTTTGATATCAGAGTTTTAAATCGTCATAGTCGTGATCATATAGTAGTTTGATTTACAACTACCTAGCAATCAGTGCCTATCACCACTAACGTTTTGAGTTCGTATCCCGCTCAGGCGAGGTGTACTCAATACAACATTATGCGATAAAGTTTATCACTGACTTACGCCAGTTTGGTGGTTTTCTTGGGGGGTACTCCAGTTTCCTCCACCAATAAAACTGACCATAAACCAAACCTTGAAATACTACCATTAATAAAAAAATAAAAAAAAAAAGAGTTCTTACTAGTATAAGCTCTGTAAAATAGGGCAAAGCACCTGTTGTCTAAAATACAATAGTGATACAAAAAAAAACTTACTGACAAATCTATTTTTAGGGTGTAATTCTATCATGTGATCACCAGTTAGCTTATCTCCATGGATTTGAGTCGCCTGATGATTTAGAAGGGTTAGATATGACACAGTTAATACCATCTTTTAATGTTCCTACGTCCATGGAATCTTTATCTAAGGTAAGCATTGTAGTGTAAAATAAAATTGTGTAGTTACTAATTTGTTCTGCAGCAGAATTAGTGTTGGACGACTTCAAGATGCGATTATATTTTCTCAAGAAATATAAGCTAATAATTTGCCAGGTAAAAATAAATTATGAAAAAAACCAGTTTAAACAGTGATGGTCAACAATTCCAACGAAATTAAAAATTAGCTCTCACCTCAAATCATTAAATACAGAAAAGACCTCATGATCAACATATGCTGATGGAAATTCATGTCCTGATTTTAGACAGGAACAAACATGTGATTAGGTAGAACCAGATGATGGGATCTCTCTTAATAAAAATAAGTGTTATAATACAGTAACACATTACAGCATTTTTTTATGCTACAAGAATTAATGGCTGAAATTAAATAGTCAGTATTATCCCTCATAACATCAATTCAAACCTGTATTAAGTGGTCAGGTGATCTTCAAAACAGTGACCACATAAGACAGGTGGCTGCTTAAATAAGGTTACTTTGCACTTACATATTTGTGATGACTGACCTTGGAATGGTGACCTATTATGTTTAATAGAGGTGATCCCATGGGCAGGTTTGACTTAGATTTCAAAATTAAGCAGGTCTGTAATAATGTTTATAAATTATGCAAATTTGAGATTTCTGTATCATCACAAATTTGAAAGTAGTGAGGGAGAGTCCTGGTGTAGTTGTTATTTAATTTTTCCCTTATGCCAACACCTCTTAGTGGAAATATTTTATCAATAAAATGAGAGAAAAAATACCACACCATCAGAAGAAGCCTTTTTAAAGTGACAATTTGAGTTTTTCGTTACAAAATGGTGAACGTTTGAACGTTGTATGTTGAGATTACTCTATATTACTGTTTGAGTGAGAATTTTTTAAATATAAGTATTCATAATTTTAAAACAACTTGGATCTATATAAATTTGTATATTTTTACAGGAAATAAGAAAACAAAGGGCTACTGGAAGGACAAAGGATGGGGTCCCTTTCCCTTTAAGTATATCAGTAAAAAAGGCCTCAGAAGTAGAAGATGATCCTAGAAACGTACCACCAAATAATCATGACACCGGTATGTTAATTAAGATTATCCTGTACTTGTTCTATTTGAACAAGCAAATTGCATTGACTGGGTATTTTTGTTATATACTGTCACTGAGCGAAAAATAGCTTTTCTGGTACCCCTTCTACATGTTATCTGTTGAGCTTTGGGAACATGATTTTAAATCCAGTTTTCTTCCTGTGACAAAAAATATTAAAAGTGGCAATCAAGGGATAATTATATAATTTTATTATTTAATTCAGAATATAAACCTCATTGGATTAATGTGACTTTTCTGCAGGATAAACACAATCATACACATAAACTTTATATTTTAAGACAATGCATTAATATTGTCTATTTCTTATGCAACTTTTTTGTAATACATGTTTTAATTGGTTTCTGTTTATCATCAAATCCAATGTTGTAATTACAGATTCTATTTTTGATTTGAGCCAACATATGGGGATATTGAATACTTGAAATCAAACGTGTTTAAATTTTGAAATATGATCAACTAAAACACAACACCTACCTCAAAAACCAGTTTAGCAAAATATTTATTCTAATCTGATGCATACAAGTATACATGTACTCTGAAAGCATTGGTATGTATGTATGTTTTGTTGCATCAAATTCGTCTATATGTTGTTACATTTTATTAATCCCCTACCGGCGAAAGCCGAAGGGGACTAGTTTTAGGTTCCGTCCGTCACATTAAAATTTTAAGTTGTCCAGACTTTTTTTTGACGTCCTTTGACATATTGACTTGATATTTGGTATGTGGCTATATCTAGATGAGTTACATAGTAAGTTCGAATTTCGTTCCGGTCGAATGATTTTTGGCAGAGTTGTGGCCCTTGAACTTGTATTTTTTGTTCAAATTTTAAGTTGTCTGAACTTTTTTTGACGTCCTTTGAGATATTGACTTGATATTTGGTTTGTGACTATATCTAGATGAGTTACAGTTTATGGTCGAATTTCATTCCGGTCGAATGATTTTTGGCTGAGTTATGGCCCTTGAACTTGTATTTTAAAATCTAGTCACTGCACGGTGATACTTCTAATATTTTAGGTCCTCTGATTTTTGCGGCCGGTAGGGGACAATGTATTGCTATGTGCAATACTCTCAGAATTCTTGTTTTATTATGTTATAGGAACTTATTCACAGCTCAAAAGTAATACTTTTTTAGTATTTTCCTTAAGAACCAGCTGTCGGCCAAATTGACCATTTCAAACGATTTTCTGGCCGGTTCAAATGGAGAGAGAGTGAGAATGAGTAAGAAATAATAACTATTTCTGCGTCGTTCTCGGTAACTGTCAAAGGTAAACAGCGGACGATTTACTTCTTTGTTTATGTCTTACCGATTAATAGATGTAACGACAATTTTGATTGGCTGTATCTTCGGTATCTCTCGTATGTTTATTCTGAGTTCTTGGAAACATAAATGAAAGCAGTTGTTGAGAATTAAATGTCATTATGAAGAGAACAGTCACCCTTTATGACTTTTTTGCGGCCAAGTGCCGAAAAGGTAGATTAACCAAGTTGTCTTGTTTGACTGTTATGCATGTTATTGTCGGCTTAGTGTGTTTGTTACAGTTTATTAAAACAGAAAGCAATCATTTGTTTTTTCGATTGGGAGGGAAAGGGGCACATCAACGGAAAGACTAAAAAAAAAAAAAATCAAATCCCATGTTTAATAAATAAGTAATGCAAATTTTGTATAAACTGATGTAAAATACCGACAAAAATCAAATGATTGCTGCATAATTCATTGATAATTTAGTAAGCCCCCCACCCCATACTATAGTCTATATAGCACTTCAGCTCAGGTTTGTCAAATGAGATAAAATTCGTGTTCTTGGATTACATGCTTGTCCATAAGTACAATGTGCTGTTTTGTGTGTTAGTGTGAGAATAGGATTTTTCAAAACTGTAATAATCTGTCCTAGCACATAGTTTTTTTTCCCCACAAAATATCCATACCTGTAAAATAGTGATTGACGAGAAATATAAAGTCGGTGGATACGTTCCACATAGAAATATTTGAACACGAGAGAACTCAAAATAATAAGAGACAGGAGTTTGAGAAGAGTAAGCACTGTTTTAAGCCAAAGAAAAATATCTGTTTAGGGTTTCCCTTCCTACCCTAATTTTTTGGCCTACCCTAACACATTTTATTAGGATTTTGGGTCATGCACCTGTAAAGTCAAGGAATCCTCCCAATTTGTTCAATGTAAAATGATTTTGAAAAATAAAATGAAAATTTGTCTTTCCACATGAATTCCTTTTTGTTGAATGTTTTTTTGTCTGGAATAGGGCCTTTCAATTTCTTGGTCTGGTGTTGATATATTCACATTGGTTTTTGTCTGGTCTGCGACCATATACAGATCGCCTTGCAGTGTGGACATTTGTTCATTGTTGAAGACTGCTAGGCATTCTCTATATGAGATTTTGTATTTTGCTGTTTTGGTGGATCGTTGTCTCATGAACATTTATTCCACATCTCCATATTTCCCATAAGTATAATCATCTCCACTGTACCAAGTCTTGGTGCAATCATGAATGAAGGTGATACCCTTATGTGTTTTTCACTACAACTACTTAATTTGCACATTGATTTAGAGTGGAGGTGCGGATCAAGTCAAAGAAAGTTATCAGGTCTATGTTAGAAAACACAGTAAAAAAATCACTTTTAAAAGGCTATTTGTATGCAGTCTAGAATGCACCATTTTGCATCTAGATTTTCAAAAACCCCAGACCCCCCTGCTAGGGTGCGTGCCTACAGCACATACGATGCGTGCCTTTGGCACGCATAGTACTTGGCCTGTTAGAATTCAAATTTCACCTGTTCAAATATTTTTAATTGAAAACCCTGCTTTTTATGCAATAGAATAGAAATAACAGTATTGTATTTGTAGAGTTCCTTTGACTTCAATATCACCAATGTCAACAAAACGAACAATCACCTCTCACTTTAAATTACTGAAAACAAAAAGACCAAGACACATGTGACGTTGGAAATTCAGATCCTGTCTTTGAACAGGCTCAAAGATGTGGTGGGGTTAAACCGGTTATATTGTTTACCTTTTACTTTTGTTTTAACAGATGGTGACTATTCTAACATCTATCTTGGTATTGTATGGGTGTTCTCCAGTATCAGTGGACTCATTACATTTCTACCAGATGGCAGGATACAATCTATTAATGAGAACTTTTCTCGTTTACTGTTTGGTTATAACAGTGATGAACTCATTGGACAGGTAATTTGCTTTCATTTAATTTGCTTTTCTGATTGTTTATAAATAAACATTAGAGAATACCGAAGGGGCAATCTAAAATGGACAATCCAGAGAAACTGGCAACATATGGTACAGAAGATGAAGACAAATAAAACAAAAACCCAACACAATATGTGTTGGACACCACTATCCGGAAGCAAACACAAATTATGTAAATAAGACATGAGATCTCCTACAAGCAACTGGATATAAAGAAGAACCGACCATTGTTTTTATGCGGAAATTGTAATGGACATAAGGTTATTTTCATTGACATAAGGTTATTTTCTTGTAAGAAAAATTTGAAGATACCAAAAGAGTAAGCAGAAGTTGTAAATCAAAGGGCAGACAATACAATAGCCTAGCAAAAGAAAAAGGACAAACAATGATTTACAAAACACTACACAGAAAACTATAGATCGAGGAACTCAGGTGCTCCGGAATGGTAGGCAGTTCCTGCTCCACTAGTGACACTCATCATGTTACTGTAAAACGACACGAACATCATCTGATTTGGAAATTGTGTTGGACACCAGCATACGTAAATAAATACAAATAACATATATAAAACATTAACCCCCAACAGGACAAATGGGAGTAAAGAAGAACCAAAATTATCGTTTTTACTCAGAAATCATAGCATACATGCAAATATATCAAGTATGACAATACAACAACACAAAATTAACACTTTTAATACCTAATTCTGTAAAGTTTTTGTATCATGTACACAGTATTGCATCTAGAAGGGTGTTTGTTTTTTTTGTTGAAAATACACCTTATTTTATAATAAGATAAGTTTATTGGTCAAGGAAAGCAAAGTACTCTGAGAACGCCACCGAAATGTTGTTGAAAGTATTGTTAAAAACCCTTAATACTAATGTAATCTTGTATGTTTCTCAGAATATTTCTATCTTGATACCAGAGATTAGTGACATTTTAGAAGACAAGGGATTCAGACAACCTATGGAAGACCTTGGGGAGAATTGTAGTTCTCACATCAAACCAAAAAAATGTTAGTAGTTTGTATTCTAGTAGAAATTATATTTAGTGCCATGTAAGATTTACAGCAGAAACTGTCTAGCAAGTACATATACAATGAAGCCTTTCTAAACTAAACCCTGAATAATTCAGAATCCTATGGATATAAATAAAGTCCCGATGTAGGAAATCTTCGTTAATTTAACCTGTATAAACCGAACACCTGTCTATTCCAAACACAAAATATGGTCCCAAGGAAGTTCGGTTTAGACAGGTTTCACTGTATATCAAGTTTTACAAAATTTCAGGAAAATCCATTTGTCTTTATTTTTCCTCTACCAATCACCTTAAGTATGTTAAAAAATCAGGAGTACCTGGACTGGGTTGTACAAACCTCAATTAAACCTTAAGTGTAATTTTAATTCCATGTACGTTTCGAGTAATTTTAAGTGTCAGTTAAGTTTTAATTTACACTTAAATTTAAATAAGGTTTGTGCAACCCAGTCCTGAACATAAAGGTATATATTTTATTGCAGATTTAGATTAGAAAGTTTATATTTAAATTAACAATATGTTGTGTTTTAGGGAAAAATCAATGGTAGATCAAAATTATATTGTATCCTTTAAATTCAATTAACTTCTCCTTACACTCTATCATCTCCCAAGGGCCTGGGTGGCTCAATGAGTTAGGTAGTTGGATTATCTTACAACTCATACAAGCCTATCACCAATACGGCGTGGGTTTGCGCCCGACTTTGTAAATTACAAAAAAGGGTGCACTCAACTCGCAGCTGCAAGTGATAAAAGTTTACCCATGATCGGTGGTTCTCTCCGGGTACTCCGGCTTCTTCCACCCCTAAAACATGTCGCCATGATATTGCTGAAAGTGGCGTTAAACAACAAAAATCCAATCAAAATCAAATCGTATATCGTCTCCCAACTTCTCTATTTTGTCTCGCACTTCTCCCAGTCAGGCCTTTTAAAGAGTAATCACATCTCCCTCATATTTGGTAGTTGTGAGAACTCTGAATACATGTATATAGAAAAGACATAAATGATGGTTGGTTTGGTATATGGTGTTTAACGCCACTTTCAACTATTTCAGTTATATCGTGGCAGACAGTATTATTGGTGGAGGAAACTGGAGTACCCAGAGAAATCCATCGACCTGTCGCAAGTCACTGGCAAACTTTATCACATAATGTTGTATTGAGAACACCTCACCTGAGCGGGATTCAAACTCACAATGTTAGTTGTGATAGGGACTGATTGCATAGGTAGTTATAAGTCAAACAACCATGCGATCACAACCACGACGGCCCCCTAAAAATGAACCCAATATACAAGGTAGCAATATAGCAATAAAAAAGACTTGATCCTGTTAACAAAATGGATAGAAATAATAAAATTCCCAGCCCATTTAGTTAAATAGACTGATTGAAATCTATAAAAAAAAATTAAAATCCTTTTATTTAGTAAGAAAGGATATGGATGTAAATGAACATGGGAGACTATCCAACTTTATCCTTTGGTCACAAATTAAAGTAAAGGAACAGCACTTTTATTGCTGTTTTACATTTAACCACAGTAGTGTTTTCAAAAATGAACATAACTCATACCCTAAAATGAGTGTGAAATAGCACTTGGCCTATAGTCGAGCATTGCTATTAACATATATCAATAAACGCTACATCTGGATATTTTTGTCTTTTTGATGGTATATATATTTATTATTGATCACCTTTGTTTCAGTGATAGAGACGGACAACAGTGAAGACCAGGGTATAGGTAGTAGTATTGTATCCACTCAGACTGGTAGAATAGATTTACCAGTGGATGGATTAACTGACCTAAAACCTGGAATAACCTCGACACCAAACAAAGATCATCCAGACTCATTTCTTAGGTAAAATATAAAATCCTATTTATTTTTTAGACAATTTACCTTCTGAAATCGAACTTCAGTCAGTCAAACATGAATGGATAGAAAACCTTGTCAAATTTGTCATTAATTCTAGGTTAAATAATCCTATTCCTAAGAATAAATTAAACGCCATGATAGAGCTGAAGTTGGCGTTAAGCGTTAAAACACCAATCAGTAAATTAATCTATCAATAAACATAAATTTCTTGAACAGCCAAACTCTGTTAATAATAAATCGGTGCAAGTCAAACTCAGTCTTTTAAGTCAGTCGTAAATGGAAGACATTACACTAAATACAAGGTATGAAAAATCACAACAATATGTAACAAGAACATTATAATCTCATTTCAGCGACCAACAATTGTTTAGCATTTTCCTAGAGAATGATTGACCTGCAGTTCTTATCTATGAAATTTTGCTTGATGTTGAGACATAACCCCCAAAAAATGACAAAAATGTGATTGCGATTTAGTTTCAGAGATGTAATATACTTGCACAAAGGGATTTACTGTATAAATTTGTCATTATAAGCAATTCAGTGTATTCTTTATTAAAAAAATATGGTTGTTCATCAATCATTTTTGATTTTTGCCATGAATATCAAACTGGAAATATAAACAAAGAGAGATAACTCCAAGTTATTTTGATATTTCAATAAGTTTGCCTTATAATATCATATAAAAAAGGGTTAGGGGTATGGTGTTTAAAGCCACTTTCAACAATATTTCAGTTATATTGTGGCGGTAAGTTTAATTGGTAGAGGAAACCGTTGAAGACCTACAAACTTGATCACATAATGTTTTATTGAGAACACCTTTAGTAATGATAGGCACTGATTGCATTTGTACGATTTTGTGTAATTTGTCGAAGATTTGTTTGTGGCTTAATTTTCGGTGTAGTTTATATTTGTAAAGGATGAATATTTTCTCCAAAATAATCCACAATATATGTTAATGACGATAATTTTTGTGTATAATATTTAATGTTTTTGTCAAATGATTATCGCTATCAGTATTATATTAGAAATTTATAGTTTCAGCATCTTTGTTAAAAACATGCATATTACATCATCAATAGTAGTATTTTTTTACCTAACTTTAGGGGGCCGTCGTGATCATATGGTAGTTGGATTTATAACTGCCTGTGCAACCAGTGCCTATCACCACTAACGTTGTGAGTTCGAATTCTGATCATGGCGATGTGTACTAGATACAACATTATGTGGTAAAGTTTGTCAATAACTTGCGACAGGTCGAAAGTTTTCTCTGGGTACTCAGGTTTCCTCCAATAAAATAAAACTGACCGCCACGATATAACTGAAATATTGTTGAAAGTGGCTTTAAACAAGGTAAACCTAACCCTAACTTGAAAAAGGGGACAGAAATCTGTGGTAATCCACAACTCCTCTTACAACAATTGATGATGGAATTTATCCAGAATTCACCCCATTCATTAAAAGCTTAGAAGATATACAATAAAATGTTTCTATTTTAATTTTTCAGAAGAGCTTTGGATAGTGAGAACAGTAAATCTATAAAACATATTTCACCTTTAGCAGATGATCCTTTAGCTTTAAAATTAAACCTAGACTCTGACAGTGAAGCCGAAGAAATTGTCAAACCTTTGTATAAATCAGATGTTAGATCACCTGTGCGTTTGAGTGATGTTTCGACATCGAGCGTAGAAACATTACCCACTGAAAGAGAGGTGAAGAAATTTTTTCCACCAATTACGCCTGATGCAGGTGGGGAAATTCCGTCATTAAAATCTGAAAAGTTAATGGAAGCAGAAACGGTTGGTGTACCCTCCGATAAAGTGCAATACAATAATAGAATAGACGACATAAGTGATATAGAATCGGACAATGACCCCTCTGAACTTAGTAGTACAGCAGAACTTTTATCTGTGAAGGTAGGAGCCTTACACATTCAGTCGTCAGAAGATTTACTAAATGAAAGCATTGTGTCTGATCAGTGTGATTTTTCTAGTCCGGGACGTGGAGGGGACGTCAGTAACAACTGTCAATCAAGTAGTGGGTTTAAGGAAGTAACAGACGATAGTTGCCATGACAACAAATTAGAAAATCGTGGACTTCCTGATTATATTCCCCGTATAGATAATCCACTCGATACAAGCAGTACTAGTTCAGAATATTCTTGTGATGAAGAACGGCCAGTTCCAAAACATATTTTATCTCCCATGGTGGCAGGCTCATCTTGGGATGAAATGGAAACGGACAGTAATCTCACGGATATGATGCCAGAATATGATTCCAGTTTGGTAGACAAGTATGGGGTCTACTCGACAAGCGAGGGTACAGATTCTATGCAATTATCAAACCAGTCTTTGTATTATTCTAAATCCCGTAGTCCAAGGAAACATCGCCGGAGGCATGGCGAAAAGAAATGTGTTAAAGATCTTCAAAAGAGTAGTGGAGTGTATGATGCCAGTAGTTATACGGAAGGAAGCTTTGCTGGAGCCTGTGTCCATAAAGATGGATCACATTTAGGTATGGAGATTAACAAAAAATAAATCCTCTGCTGCCCATTGGGTCCACCACACCATCAACTGTTGGTGGACTTGATTTGTAACAAATGACACCATTTTAAAAAAAATAATTTAATTTAATATGTTTTCAAATGTTTATTGAAGCAAATAATCATGATCATTCCACAATTTACAGGTCATAATTTTGCTATGGTCGTCATAGATCAGCCATTCCTGACCCTCTCGCCATTTATTGTTAAATATTCGTTCAGGGTGTTTTGCTTGTTCATACTTGTCCCTTTTCTCACGCTCAGAACTGGTTTCTCTGCCGGTGTCATCCGAATTCTTTCCAAGGTTGAGACCTTTCAACAAATTTGATATGCCACATTTTAATGATCACAAAGTTTAGAAAATTCCTGATTGAAAAAATAGATAGATACATAACTTTCCAAATGAAACGTTCTGGAATTCAGCACCATAGGAACCGATAGTTCGACAAATTTAAAAAACTTTGGGTATGTTTAGTTTCCCTGGCCTGAATATATAAATAAGATACAAACATTGCTAATAAAATATTTTTTTCCCCTCGCCAACGAAGTTGCGAAGGGATATAGTTACGCTACCGTCCTTCCGTAACATCCCTGTGAACACTCTAGAATCAACATCCTTCAATGGATTTTGACCAAACTTGGTACATACTTAATCGTTAAGAGAATCTGGAACCCTATTGATTTTCAAGGTCAAAGGTCAAGGTCACCGGGTCAAATTTTTAGACGAGGGATATGCCACGCTTTGCATTGCTCTTGTTCAGCATGTTCTTCACTAACGTTCATTGAATGACCATGACAGAATTATAGCAGGTTTGAGTATACTTGATTTCAAGGTTTCCATCACTGAGTGCACTTTATATGACCATTTCAAAATGCAAATAGGGCGGTCTTACAAGAAGGGGGTACTATACGTTCCTCTTTGTAACCGAAACTCATAAATGTAAACATCCTTTTACTTTTTAGTAGGAACCAGCACCTGCAAAACGTGGAACATTAAAACTTAAATATATTACTGAGCACAGAAATAAGTTGACTTCCACACTCCCCAAGTATCAAAGATTGTTTGTGTTTAATTAAATATGTTTTGAGATGCTTATATATTGAAGATGACAACAGATTCATATTCTCAACTAAAATTAAAAATGTAGGTAAACCGGAAACTGACATTGATGTATAATATTCGGAACGTGATCGGACCATTAGATACGAATTGTTGGCTATATCTGCCTTATCTTTTTGGATAAAAATATGTATACAGAAAAACATTTAATTGAGTTGTTTAATGATCATGACTATAGGTAATCTTGCATTCAGTTCTGTATAAAAAAAATTGACAGGTTATATACAATATTACAAAAAAATGGTGGGACAGACACAAAGCCCATGGGTAAGACAGAACCCCAGTTCCTCTCTGACCCAATGTCAGACAGAAAAAAAAAGTTTTCGCCAACTCTGTAATACCGAACGTTTGGTATAATAGTTACCTCAGATTTTGTCCGAAAGGCATTGATCAGTGTTTAATTTTATTTTTAGATTACATAATTTTCATTGTTTTCACCCCTTTTATACATTTCCGGTTTCAACCAAACCCATTTGTGAAGACGATCACGACACAATTGGTTATTTGTATATATAGTAGCCAATGGCACGACGTCTTTCATACAACCATTGACCTATAGTACAAGGTCATCAAAACAACAAAACTCGAGACACACACTATTAAAGACATAACATATACAATTTTGAACAACACTGAAAACTAAAAATTGAATTACTTTAACCTCTATAAAAACCAGAGGTGAAATCAGGTGCCCAATTGCTAATACTAGGGTAAAACACTCTAAAAAGGCCAAACTAAACATTATGCACATGACTGAATTTTTTGGTGCTTTTTTTTCGGACCGGCAAAATATTTTTCGGTCTGACAAGATCTTCATGTCTGTAGACAACTTCTCAGCAAGTTTCGGGAAGTCTGAAATATGTTGGAAAATCCTGTCCTCTGTCCAAGATGGTTGCCATTTCTCGTAGAAATTTCTTTAAATTCCCAAAGTTTTTGCTTATTTAAGTTGAAGGACCTGACATTTAATTTGCAACTACATCGTACATGAATGAGATAAGAAGAGTTTGAAGATACCAAAGGGGGGGAAAAAAAGATAAGTTGTTTTAACCTGTAGTTTTCTGGGTTTTTTTTTGTTTGTTTGTATGTATGCTTTCTCTTTTTGTGTGAAGTTGTAAGTTTGTCAGTTTTAAAAGTTTGGCAATTTATTTTTTCAATATTCTCGTCTAAATTCACTGGGCCAGACATGTTTGAAAAATATATACAACCTCCCTAAGCATGTTGGTCTAGTACAAAGCGGACGTCATCATTGTCTCATCAATTTTGTTTTGTTGACATAACTGAACAATTTCTCACTTGGTGTTAAGCATCAATCACTCACTTGCTCAAATGAGTTAAGTTAACCAGTTGAGTAATTTGCATGCTTCATCAAGCCTGTTGTTTACATTTCTAATAGGGGCCATCAATATTGTATGGTAGTTAGATATGCAACCAGTGCCTATTACCACTAATGTTGTGGGTTTGAATCCAGCTCATACCGAGATGTGCTCGATTCAACATTATGTGAAAGTTTGTCAGTGACTTGCGACAGGTCGGTGGTTTTCTCCGGGTACTCTGGTTTCGTCCAGTTGACTTAAATATGTAGGAGAAATTGCTTATATTATGACTTCAACTGGTGACCATGCATTATTTTAGGGGCCATCGTGGTCATGATCGTATGGGAGTTGGATTTACAACTAGCTGGGCAATCAGTGCCTATCACCACTAAAGTTGTGAGTTAGAATCCTGCTGATGGCAAGGTATACTCTATGCAACATTATGTGAATGAGTTTGTCAGTGAGTTGGGACAGGTCGGTGATTCACTCCTCTAATAAAACTGACCGCAACAATATAACTGAAATATTGTTGAAAGTGGTGTTAAACACCCTAACCCTAACCCCATATATTATTTTAAAACTAATGAAATTTGATGATGTAATTTTAGGAGTGATATTTCAAGTGAAGAAAGTTGAATTAGAGGATGGCACGATGACCTATTGCATGTGGGTGTCGCGTGATCCTGAGGATGCACCAGAGTATGGGAAGTCGTTCACTAATTTGACACTTGCTTCCAGTTTTAATAGTACTGTGGACAAATCTAATTGTAGTATAGGGGAGGTATGTATTATGTACAATTCTAACATGACGTCCTTCTTTCACTTTGTAAACAAATGACTGATTTATCGATTGGATATAATCTCATTAGCACATGCGCCGGTGCATGTGACTGACTTTCCCGTCGTAAATGTATGTGTTGATGAATTATTGTCTGCTCGAATTTGGCAGCATAAATTGTGTGCGACGTTGTCTGCAAACGTAAATATAAATTGCTGTCTTCCAATCAAAGTATTCTACTGGCTCGGGATAAAATACTATTATCCACCAACCCATGTTAAAACTCAAAACACATTCTGGCTTCCATGATTTATTTCTTAAGTATATACAAGGAATAGATGTTGAAATTTGTATTCAACTTATACATGTATGTAGAATAAAAGTATTGCAGTTTAAGAAAAAAAAAACCAAATACACATCTAAAGTTAATTTTTTATACTGCCGCAAAAAGGTTTCTGGTTGAAATTATGTCATGTCGTTGTTGTGCGTCTGTAGACAGGATGGTTTCCATGCTTTAGTACACTTAAGTTCTTGTTGGCGAATCCTTCTGAACTTTGAACACAATGATCCTTGGCACTATGTAAGATTTAGGTAATTGTAACCTAGTCGTTGCCAAACAAGAGGCCCATAGGTGCAAAAATGGATGTTTCTGTTATTTGTAAATAGAGAGTTTAATTTTCATTTAATTAAATGGGCTTTTTCAATGAATTCTTTAGGGAAATCCATTACAGAAAAATGCATAGGGTTATTTTATAACTAACTATAGCTCGACTCACAGCCGCAAGTGATAAAGTTTACCAGTTGCTTGCCCATGGTCTGTGGTTCTCTCCGGGTACTCGGCTTCTTCCACCCCTAAAACTGGTTGCCGTGATATAGCTGAAATATTGCTGAAAGTGGCATTAAATACAATCAAATCAAATCAAATCTATATATTGCATTATTCAATATTTGTTTTCGCAGATGGGAGTGGATAAAAATGACAATGAAGAAACAGAGGAAAGTGACCTTTCTCCTGGTAGAGGTTTATATGATATAAAGTATGATACCTTGGATTCTATAGGGAAAGGGGCTTTTGGTTTTGTGAAAACTGGATCAAGAAAAACTGATGAGAAAGAGGTAATAATGTAAAAAAAATATGTTTAATATTTTATGTATATGCCAAACTGTTCATGGTGAAGTACATTTTAGACTGGCTATTGACATTTATTGTTTCTTGACATTCCAAGGAAAATTTTGAAGGGAAGATTTGCTGTAACAGTAGTCTCCCTATTGTAAGGCCATCCATTTTGCAGTAAAAAAAAAGTGGCATAATAAGAGGGATGGCCTTCTCTTGAAGGGGACAATTTAGTAATTATTTTACTATCTCAGTGTATCTGAAATCTGACCTGATAAGATGGATGGTCTTTGGTGGGAGAGACCTGATAAGACAGATGGTCTTTGGTGGGAGAGACCTGATAAGATGGATGGTCTTTGGTGGGAGAGACCTGATAAGACAGATGGTCTTTGGTGGGAGAGACCTGATAAGACAAATGGTCTTTGGTGGGAGGGACCTGATAAGGCAGATGGTCTTTGGTGGGAGGGACCTGATAAGATGGATGGTCTTTGGTGGGAGGGACCTGATAAGATGGATGGTCTTTGGTGGGAGAGACCTGATAAGGCAGATGGTCTTTGGTGGGAGAGACCTGATAAGACAGATGGTCTTTGGTGGTAGGGACCTGATAAGATGGATGGTCTTTGGTGGGAGAGACCTGATAAGATGGATGGTCTTTGGTGGGAGAGACCTGATAAGACAGATGGTCTTTGGTGGGAGAGACCTGATAAGACAGATGGTCTTTGGTGGGAGGGACCTGATAAGACGGATGGTCTTTGGTGGGAGAGACCTGATAAGGCAGATGGTCTTTGGTGGGAGAGACCTGATAAGGCAGATGGTCTTTGGTGGGAGAGACCTGATAAGATGGATGGTCTTTGGTGGGAGGGACCTGATAAGACAGATGGTCTTTGGTGGGAGAGACCTGATAAGACAGATGGTCTTTGGTGGGAGGGACCTGATAAGACAGATGGTCTTTGGTGGGAGGGACCTGATAAGATGGATGGTCTTTGGTGGGAGAGACCAGATAAGGCAGATGGTCTTTGGTGGGAGAGACCTGATAAGATGGATGGTCTTTGGTGGGAGGGACCTGATAAGACAGATGGTCTTTGGTGGGAGGGACCTGATAAGACAGATGGTCTTTGGTGGGAGGGACCTGATAAGACAGATGGTCTTTGGTGGGAGGGACCTGATAAGACAGATGGTCTTTGGTGGGAGGGACCTGATAAGACTGATGGTCTTTGGTGGGAGAGACCTGATAAGACAGATGGTCTTTGGTGGGAGAGACCTGATAAGACGGATGATCTTTGGTGGGAGAGACCTGATAAGATGGATGGTCTTTGGTGGGAGAGACCTGATAAGACAGATGGTCTTTGGTGGGAGAGACCTGATAAGACAGATGGTCTTTGGTGGGAGAGACCTGATAAGATGGATGGTCTTTGGTGGGAGGGACCTGATAAGATGGATGGTCTTTGGTGGGAGAGACCTGATAAGGCAGATGGTCTTTGGTGGGAGAGACCTGATAAGACAGATGGTCTTTGGTGGGAGAGACCTGATAAGATGGATGGTCTTTGGTGGGAGAGACCTGATAAGATGGATGGTCTTTGGTGGGAGAGACCTGATAAGGCAGATGGTCTTTGGTGGGAGGGACCTGATAAGATGGATGGTCTTTGGTGGGAGGGACCTGATAAGACGGATGGTTTTTGGTGGGAGGGACCTTATAAGATGGGTGGTCTTTGGTGGGAGGGACCTTATAAGACGGATGGTCTTTGGTGGGAGAGACCTGATAAGACGGATGGTCTTTGGTGGGAGGGACCTGATAAGATGGATGGTCTTTGGTGGGAGGGACCTGATAAGACGGATGATTTTGACTCGACTGGGTGAAAAACAGTCAAACCTTGCTTTTTTGAATTTAATAAGTAATTTCTGTCGGCAGCTATATAAAAGATAAAAAAAAAGTCAGTTTGTGCTAGTCATTAGCTGAACTACACTTGATAATTCAAACACTGATAATTTTAAGTAAAGTCACTGGTCCCTTTGATTTTGGGGCCCGGGTGGCTCAATGAGTTAGGTAGTTTGATTACCTAACAACTCATACAAGCCTATCACCAATACGGCGTGGGTTCGCGCCCGGCTTTGTAAATTACAAAAAAGGTGCACTCGACTCGCAACCACAAGTGGTAAAGTTTACCAGTTGCTTGCCCATGGTCAGTGGTTCTCTCTGGGTACTCCAGCTTCTTCCACCACTAAAACTGGTTGCCATGATATAGCTGAAATATTGCTGAAAGTGGCATTAAAACACCAAAAATCAAATCCCTTTGATTTTGGCACAAGGCATATCTACACTTCTATCATGTTTGAATGTAATAGTTTTATGAAATTAATCTATGTTGATTCTATTACCCGTAAGAGTGTCTTGACAATAAAACTAGTTGTATTGTATTGTACAGTTGGCACTTATATAGTATTCAGTACCCATGTGACGCTTTCCCTTGGGAAAAGATTGAGACCTATCATTAAATCATAATCAATGTTATTTTTGCAGGTGGTTGTGAAATTTATCAGGAAATGTAAAGTTTTAAAAGAATGTTGGATTACAGAGATAACTGGAGAAAAGATTCCAATGGAAGTTGGCCTTCTGAGGAAGTTATCTCACCCTAATATTGTATCTGTTAGTATCTTATAGTATCTTATGTAATTTTGCTTTGATAAAGCACTTTACTATATACCTTCTTACAGAACTTACAAGTCAATTGTTGCTATAAATTATTCTTCATAAAAATTTATTTGACTTAAAAATGTGCACTAATTTCTTAATTGAAATCATAAAATTCTTAAGGAAAATGAAATGGAATTTCATATATAAATTTTGATATGTTTTCATATATAAATTTGATGTCAATATAATGATGCAACAAAGCATATTTGATTGAAAGAAAAAGAAATTTTTCTGTTTTAGTAACAATGTCATGTAGTAAAAAAATATTATTATCAAAATGATTAAGTCTTCAACTTTTAAATGGACAGGATCATCATGTAATTTCGTTTGCTATGTAAATTTTTAGGTGATAGATGTATTTGAGAATGATGACTATGTCCAGATGGTTATGGAGAAACATGGAAGTGGCATGGACCTGTTTGAGTTTATTGATAGAAGTCCGCTATTGGACGAGGCCTTAGCTAGTTATATATTTAGACAGGTAACATAAATAGTTTAGCTCTTAGATCTTCAATCAGAGCATATGAATCTTCTCTTCGAAATTACAGAGGACCCAGGTGGCTCAATGATTTAGGTAGTTGGATTACCTAACAACTCATACAAGCCTATCACCAATACGGCGTGAATTCACACCTGTCTTTGTAAATTACAAAAAAGGGTGCACTCGACTCACAGCCGCAAGTGATAAAGTTTACCAGTTGCTTGTCCTTGGTTGGTGTAAAGGTGTGGGATATATGTCTTGATGTTAGCAATATTCAAGCAAACATAAATTTGATAAAATTTATTAAAACAAAACAGAATAAACGAAAATAGAACGTATATACAGACAAATGAAAAAAAATTGAAATACACAAACTAAATTGAAAAAACTATAACTCAAAAATAGAACTAATTATTCCCTCGGTAAACTGCACGTAGCTCTAATAACTGTTAGGGAATATGCACCTAGCGAAAAATAACTCTTTGAATTTGGTGGATAAGTGCATGTCGAACTAATAATTAGTTATTTCCCTTTTTGTTGATTTTGATTTTATTTTTGGTGTTTAATGCCACTTTCAGCTATATGATGGCGACCAGTTTTAGTGGTGAAAGAAGCCGGAGAGAACCACCGACCACGAGTCCCTTTTGGGCCTAGTGCAATATTATAATACCATTATGTCCTTCATATAGATTAATATCCATAATTATCGTATTTCGAGAGATTTATTTCCTTTAGGTGTTCAGACTTTAGGAAATAATTCCTTTTAAATTTGATAATTATGGATATTAACTTTTCATGAAGGCCATCATTGTATATTATAAATAGCTCCTTATATTATACCTATATTTATGTCGTCGTGATCGTATGGTAGTTGGATTTACAATTACCTGTGCAATCAGTGCCTATCGCCATTAAAGTGACTTGTGACAGGTCAGTGTTTTTCTCAGGGTACTCTGGTTTCCTCCACCAATAAAACTGACCACCACCATATAACTGAAATATTGTTGAATGTGGCATTAAACACCATAAACCAACCAATAATGAATAAGGTCCGTTGTTTTCCTCTGGTACTCTGGTTTCCTCCACAAGTATAACTGAAATATTTTTATACCCCCCCCCCCCCCCCCCCCCCCCGCAAACAAAGTTTGGGGGGTATATAGGAATCACCCTGTCCATCCGTCCGTCCATCCATGTACCTTGTAAGCGCAACTCCTCCTAAGCCGCTTATTGGATTTTTATGAAACTTTACACATATGTAGTACACTACCTGCAGATGTGCATGAAGAAATATGGTTGTCCAAAATTTAAAAAGGGAGATAATTCAACTTATACTTTCACGAAAAGGGGGGGAGCATGTACCTTGTAAGCGCAACTTCTACTAAATCCTACTAAACTGCTTATTGAATTTTTATGAAACTTTACACAGTTGTAGTACGCAACCTGCAGATGTGCATGAAGGAATACCGTCGCTGTCTAAAATTTAGAAGGGGAGATAATTCAACTTATACTTTCACGAAAAGGGGTGTTGTGTACCTTGTAAGCGCAACTCTTCCTAAGCGACTTAATGGATTTTTATGAAACTTTACACATTTGTAGTACACTACCTGCAGATGTGCATGAAGGAATATGGTTGCTGTCCAAAATTTAAAAGGGGAGATAATTCAACATACTTTCACGAAAAGGGGATCATGTACCTTGTAAGCACAACTCCTACTAAACTGCTTATTGAATTTTTATGAAACTTTACACAGTTGTAGTACACAACCTGCAGATGTGCATGAAGGAATACCGTTGCTGTCCAAAATTTAGAAGGGGAGATAATTCAACTTATACTTTCACGAAAAGGGGGTGTCGTGTACCTTGTAAGCACAACTCCTCCTAAACGACTCATTGGAGTTTTGTGAAACTTTACACAGTTGTAGTACACTACCTGCAGATGTGCATGAAGGAATATGGTTGCTGTCCAAAATTTAGAAGGGGAGATAATTCAACTTATACTTTCACGAAAAAGAGGGGGGAGCATGTACCTTGTAAGCGCAACTCCTACTAAACTGCTTATTGAATTTTTATGAAACTTTACACAGTTGTAGTACACAACTTGCAGATGTGCATGAAGGAATACCATTGCTGTCTAAAATTTAGAAGGGGAGATAATTCAACTTATGCTTTCACGAAAAGGGGGGTCGTGTACTTGTGGCGACCCCCAGATGTATGTTCTTGGTTAGTTTATTTTGGAGATGGGATGTTGTCTCCTTGACATAACTCCATATCCGTTCATTTTTCATAGGTAACTTGCTGATATACCTGTATTCCAAAGTTTGAGCATCATAGTATTGCAAGCGGGAGGTATCACTCAGTGAAGTCACTCACAGTTCTAGTTGAAAGTGGCGTTAAACACCATAACCCTAACCCTATATCTATGTTTATATTTACAGATGGTCAGTGCGGTATCTTATCTTCATAAACACAGTATCCTGCATCGAGATATAAAAGACGAAAATGTCATTCTGAACGAGGTTTTTCAGATCAAGTTGATTGACTTTGGCGCTGCCGCTTATATGGATCCTGTCAAATTGTTTGGAACATTTTGTGGAACTCTGGAATATTGCAGTCCTGAAGTTTTAATGGGAAATAAGTAAATATGATTGAGGTTTATTGAAGGCTGTACAATTACAAGGTTTAAATGATATTTTAACAAGAAAGGATTTGGTTTTATAACCTCATTCTTAAAAGTTCTTTTGTTGAGATGATTCTTAAACTTAAAATTTAAAAACAAAAACATTTTTTCACAAAACTATGGACAGTATTTAGCCAAGTGTTGTCGAAGATCTTGTAAATAATAGTCTATATGCTTCGCTGTACCACATGAATATAACTGAATGTATTAAACAGCACAAATTATACACATGTATAGCAATTGTACAACACAAACACCATGAGAAATGGGCGTAAACTCTTGTGCTTAGAAGGGGTAAGCAGCTCCTGCTCCATTAAATAAAATCTGTCAGTAAAGAAGAACAGGACATGAATGGATGGATGGTAAGCCACCTAAGGTTAATGGACTGGTAATTTAAGGCAGGAGTGTGGTGCTTATGGCACCTTCATGTTAAGATTTGTTATTACGGTAGAAATGCCTGGGTAGTGTTAACTGTTAGCATGCTGTCCTTGAGTGTGGTAGATCTCACAACTTGGTGGTGATCATTCATTCCCTAGTCTGGTCAAACAAACAAAAATGGGTATTTGCTGCTTCTGTCCTAAGTATGCAACATTATAAGGAGTAAGAGCAAAGATTGGTTGGACCATAATTAATAAATTGTTTGTTTGCTCCAAAACGACCTACCAGACAAAAGGTGCCTATTCAAATTCTGTTTTTTCTTAAGAAGACAAATGGAAATCCTAATGTATATTAATAAATTAAGTTCAAAGGTGATCAAAATTAAGCATATGGCATAACATGCAATAGTTCATTAGACATTGACCAAGTGGTAGAATCTCTAGTTGAAAGTATTTGATGCCATGCCTGATTGCCAACTTTGTTGCAATAAAGCTTTTTCACAGGAAAAAGTTCCTGTTTACATTAGGGTTATGGTGTTTAACGTCACTTTCAACGATATTTCAGTTATATCGTTGCTGGAGGAAACTGCAGAAAACGACAGACCTGCCGCAAGTTACTGACAAACTTTGTCATATTATGTTGTATCAAGTACACCTCACCATGAGCTGGATTCGAACTCACAACTTTAGTGGTGATAGGACGGCTCTTTTCTGTTTAAAAGAATGCATATTGATAATATATATGATGTCTCTTTACAGATACAAGGGACCAGAGTTAGAAATGTGGTCAATGGGAGTGACACTGTACACTTTAGTGTTTGGAGAAAACCCCTTTTTTGACGTAGATGAGACAATACAATGTGTTTTGAAACCACCATTTGTAGTTTCTAAACGTAAGATATCAGAGTAATACTGTTACATTTTTAATTTAAGTTAATTCTTTTATTTATTTAATAATGATTGCTGACAACCGATGGCTATGAACAGTTTTAGTTTACTTTTTGTGTTAATGCTGATATTTATCATAGATATGAAATAAAAAGACAAATGTACTCCTGAAAAGTTTTACAATATTTATACCCCCCGCTCCCCGTCTGTCCGTCCGTCCAAGATATTTTTCGTCGCATTTTTCTTAGTAACTGTTGATGGCAGAAATCTGATATTTGGTCACAAGCATCATATAGATATACCATATTGTGGGTAGCGTTTTTGGACCCGTCAGATTCCTACTTCCTGTTTGCCGACTTAGTTGGTTTCTATACACATTGAACATATATGCACATTTTTCTCAGCAACTATTGATGGCAGAGATCTGATATTTGTTTTTTATTTTTTTTTTTGGTGATGTTGGGAAAGTAAGTTTTGCACTCTGTTTATGAATCGGTGGAAGGCGGTCTTATGTGCAGACATATGTATATCATCTGTTAATGCATTAGTAGTTTTATTCCTTGACAATATTTATACACAAGCAATATCTCACAAAATTTTGGAAAAAAAACAAGCAAAAATTTTCGTTTATTAGAAAAAAAATTACATTGAATATTCATGTCAAGATGTTTATTTTTGGTTGTGTTATTATCCACTCGCCAACAAAGTTGGGAAGGGATAACATCCTTGTGAACACTCTAGAATCAACATCCTTCAATGGATTTTGACCAAACTTGGTACATACTTAGTCCTTAAGAGAATCTGGAACCCTATTGATTTTCAAGGTCAAAGGTCAAGGTCACCTGGTCAATTTTTTAGGTGAGGGGATATGCCACGCTTTGCGTTGCCCTTGCTTTTTGACAAATTCTAACCAAATTTGTATGCGATAAACATTAGAGAAAACTGAAGGGACAATCCAGAGACACTGAGCACAAGACACAGAACAGGCTCAAACAAAAAGCAAAAAACACAACACAGAAACCAAAGGACCCCACCAAAAAACCAGGGTGAACCCAGGTGCTCGCAAAGCAATGTGTTAACAATAAAGTGCATGAGTTTCAAAACCAGTCTTTTCAATATTCACGCCACGATATAGCTGACATGCTGCTAAAGTTGACGTTAAACACCAATAAATCAATATTTTCAATAGAATAATATAATTTCAGCACTGATGTATCTACTGATGGGTTTGTTACATCCTGATCCCAGAAAGAGAACCAGTGTTGACGATTGTGAGAAAGATTTGTGGGTTAATCAACCTATAGATGTGTCTTTATATAGATGGGAGGATGTCTTGCCAAATACAGGTAGGAGAACTTATAGTGGGTGGGGTTGTAGTGTTAAACTCTACTTTCAACCATTATTTTAGTTACTGTAAACCACATCGGTGGTGTAATGGTAAGCATGCTCGCCTCAAGTGTGGTATATCGTGAGTTCGAGCCCCAATCAGGTCAAACCAAAGACTAAAAGCTAAGCACGGAGCATTAAGGAGTAAGAACATAGACTGGTTGGCTCGGATCCAGGATAATGTGTCCAAGTGGGGTGACATGTCTTTCCGCGGGCTGTTGTTTCAGTGAGCTAGCACTATAAAAATCCAATTAAGCATGTTGGTCTAGTACAAAGTGGACCTCATCATCATCTCATTAAAAATTAACTTGTTCTCACCATTTCGAGTTAGAAGTTGGTCCTTTTGTTAGGTTTTAGCTATATTTATCTCGGATGACTCAAATACATTGTTACTTTCAAAATGAAATTGTTTGTCCTTTTGTCTTTGACACAATTAGGTTCTACTGTATTTGCAAGTAATACAGAATTTTTATTTTACCTCCCATTTTGATGAGTTTATTTCTTTGAAATGATTACGTGTAGACCTTGCTGTAATATGTGGATGGATTTCCTCCATCTTGTTCCGTGTACATCTCTATCTTGTACAGTGTACATCTCTATCTTGTAGTGTAAACCTCTATCTTGTACAGTGTACATCTCTATCTTGTACAGTGTGCATCTCTATCTTGTACAGTACATTTCTATCTTGTACAGTGTACATCTCTATCTTGTAGTGTACACCTCTATCTTGTAGTGTACATCTCTAGCTTGTACAGTGTACACCTCTATCTTGTAGTGTACATCTCTAGCTTGTACAGTGTACACCTCTATCTTGTAGTGTACATCTCTAGCTTGTACAGTGTACACCTCTATCTTGTAGTGTACATCTCTATCTTGTACAGTGTACACCTCTATCTTGTACAGTGTACACATCTATCTTGTACAATGTACATCTCTACCTTGTTCAGTGTACACCTCTATCTTGTAGTGTACACCTCTATCTTGTACCGTGTACATCTCTATCTTGTACAGGTGTACATCTCTACCTTGTACAGTGTACACCTCTATCTTGTACAGGTGTACACCTCTATCTTGTACAGTGTACACCTCTATCTTGTAGTGTACATCTCTATCTTGTACAGTGTACATCTCTATCTTCTACAGTGTACACCTCTATCTTGTACAGTGTACACCTCTCTCTTGTACATTGTACACCTCTATGTTGTACTGTGTACATCTCTATCTTGTACAGTGTACATCTCTATCTTGTACAGGTGTACATCTCTACCTTGTACAGTGTACACCTCTATCTTGTACAGGTGTACACCTCTATCTTGTACAGTGTACACCTCTATCTTGTAGTGTACATCTCTATCTTGTACAGTGTACATCTCTATCTTCTACAGTGTACACCTCTATCTTGTACAGTGTACACCTCTCTCTTGTACATTGTACACCTCTATGTTGTACTGTGTACATCTCTATCTTGTACAGTGTACATCTCTATCTTGTACAGGTGTACATCTCTACCTTGTACAGTGTACACCTCTATCTTGTACAGGTGTACACCTCTATCTTGTACAGTGTACACCTCTATCTTGTAGTGTACATCTCTATCTTGTACAGTGTACATCTCTATCTTCTACAGTGTACACCTCTATCTTGTACAGTGTACACCTCTCTCTTGTACATTGTACACCTCTATGTTGTACTGTGTACATCTCTATCTTGTACAGTGTACACCTCTATCTTGTACAGTGTACACCTCTATCTTGTACAGTGTACACCTCTATCTTGTACAGTGTACATCTCTATCTTGTACAGTGTACACCTCTATCTTGTACAGTGTACATCTCTCTTGTACAGTGTACATCTCTATCTTGTACAGTGTACACCTCTATCTTGTACAGTGTACATCTCTATCTTGTACATTGTACATCTCTATCTTGTAGTGTACACCTCTATCTTGTAGTGTACATCTCTAGCTTGTACAGTGTACACCTCTATCTTGTAGTGTACATCTCTAGCTTGTACAGTGTACACCTCTATCTTGTAGTGTACATCTCTAGCTTGTACAGTGTACACCTCTATCTTGTAGTGTACATCTCTATCTTGTACAGTGTACACCTCTATCTTGTACAGTGTACACCTCTATCTTGTACAGTGTACACCTCTATCTTGTACAGTGTACATCTCTATCTGATACAGTGTACATCTCTATCTTGTACAGTGCATCTCTATCTTGTACAGTGTACATCTCTATCTTGTACAGTGTACATCTCTATCTGATACAGTGTACATCTCTATCTTGTACAGTGCATCTCTATCTTGTAGTGTACATCTCTATCTTGTAGTGTACATCTCTATCTTGTACAGTGTACATCTCTATCTGATACAGTGTACATCTCTATCTTGTACAGTGCATCTATATCTTGTAGTGTACATCTCTATCTTGTAGTGTAAACCTCTATCGTGTACAGTGTACATCTCTATCTTGTACAGTGCATCTCTATCTTGTAGTGTACACCTCTATCTTGTACAGTGTACATCTCTATCTTGTACAGTGTACACCTCTATCTTGTACAGTGTACACCTCTATCTTGTAGTGTACATCTCTATCTTGTACAGTGTACATCTCTATCTTCTACAGTGTACACCTCTATCTTGTACAGTGTACACCTCTCTCTTGTACATTGTACACCTCTATGTTGTACTGTGTACATCTCTATCTTGTACAGTGTACATCTCTATCTTGTACAGGTGTACATCTCTACCTTGTACAGTGTACACCTCTATCTTGTACAGGTGTACACCTCTTATCTTGTACAGTGTACACCTCTATCTTGTAGTGTACATCTCTATCTTGTACAGTGTACATCTCTATCTTCTACAGTGTACACCTCTATCTTGTACAGTGTACACCTCTCTCTTGTACATTGTACACCTCTATGTTGTACTGTGTACATCTCTATCTTGTACAGTGTACACCTCTATCTTGTACAGTGTACACCTCTATCTTGTACAGTGTACACCTCTATCTTGTACAGTGTACATCTCTATCTTGTACAGTGTACACCTCTATCTTGTACAGTGTACATCTCTATCTTGTACAGTGTACATCTCTATCTTGTACAGTGTACACCTCTATCTTGTACAGTGTACATCTCTATCTTGTACAGTGTACATCTCTATCTTGTACAGTGTACATCTCTATCTTGTACAGTGTACATCTCTATCTGATACAGTGTACATCTCTATCTTGTACAGTGCATCTCTATCTTGTAGTGTACATCTCTATCTTGTAGTGTAAACCTCTATCGTGTACAGTGTACATCTCTATCTTGTACAGTGCATCTCTATCTTGTAGTGTACACCTCTATCTTGTACAGTGTACACCTCTATCTTGTACAGTGTACATCTCTATCTTGTACAGTGTACATCTCTATCTTGTAGTGTACACCTCTATCTTGTACAGTGTACATCTCTATCTTGTACAGTGTACACCTCTATCTTGTACAGTGTACATCTCTATCTTGTGCAGTGTACACCTCTATCTTGTACAATGTACACCTCTATCTTGTACAGTGTACATCTCTATCTTGTGCAGTGTACACCTCTATCTTGTAGTGTACATCTCTATCTTGTACAGTGTACATCTCTATCTTGTACAGTGTACATCTCTATCTGATACAGTGTACATCTCTATCTTGTACAGTGTGCATCTCTATCTTGTAGTGTACACCTCTATCTTGTACAGTGTACATCTCTATCTTGTACAGTGTACACCTCTATCTTGTACAGTGTACATCTCTATCTTGTACAGTGTACACCTCTATCTTGTAGTGTACAACTAGGCCTCTATCTTGTAGTGTACACCTCTATCTTGTACAGTGTACAAGATAAACAACTGAAGGGGGTCAGATTCCAAAATTTGAACTTTCTTATTTTTCATCCAAATCTAATGCATTTTTTGTATGCAAATTAATTGTCTATCTGAGTTATTTTTCATCTAATATTGATGCATTTTTTTCTTTGATAAAAGATTCAGATAGTATGTATGTATGTGGATTACCTGTATTAGTTAAGGTTGATGGGTTAAACTGGATTACAGTAAAACTGGTGATGGAGCAAGTCCTTGCTGCACTAGGTGTAGCCCTTTAATAAAACATTACATTGCCCATATTATTTACATGTATATGGTATTTTTTGTTTTTTGTAGAGTTTCATGGTAATATTGCCTCAGATAACAGACTGGATTCTCCAGACATACAAGAAGAACATGAAAAATGGCTGAAGCACAACCACATGGTCAGTGCCTGACATACAGATTAACAATGTCTACTTTTATTATGATGAAATTATTTTAGAGTGAGATGTTCTGGTCAAGTGTGGAGACATTATATACACAGTGATAGTAGAAAGAAGAATAAACCAGTGTTAATGTTTTAATTAAAGCTATGCAATATGTATGCATGGAACAACAAAGTGATCAATAATTAGCTATTTATCAATAAACAGTCAAACTTGTATTAAGAGGTCACCTTTGGGACAAAGACCAAGTGGTCTTTTAAGACAGGTAACCTCAGAAGGTTCTTCAAAGAGGTTCAAATCATATAAAATGTTCAATGGCAGGACCAGAAAAAGATGACCTTTTAATACAGGTGACTGCTTTAATAGAGGTGACCACATGAGCAGGTTTGAGTGTATTTTTATATGAATTAAATGTCATGGTACATTGTCTTATGTCATGTTTTAACTAATAGTGTAGGCTGGCCTCAGTTCTCATACATGTTCTAGATAATTTAGAATTGCAGTGAAACTTGTTTTTATAGTTTAGTTTAATATAATATTATTTTATTGCAAATAAAACAGCAATGGGATTGGACAAAAAGTTATCACAACTTATGTGAAACCTGTCTAAATTGAAACATAACGGAATCCTGTATAAACAGAAATTTATATAAAGACATAATGTAGGAAATTTTGTTTATTTAGCCTGTGTAAAGTACTGAAGACCTTTCTATTTCACACATTAAAGCTGGTCTAAGGGAGGTTCAGTTTTTTCAGGTTTCAATAAATATCCCTCTTTTTTTGTAATTTTGTTCTAATAGATATTTCACTCTTCAAAAGTAGCAAAAAATAGGAAATGCTCACCCTTGCCCACTATTAAGCTTGTATGCACATTTTTTATATAAATCCAAAGAGGCCATTAGCAAAAAAGAATTACAATCACCCTTGCCCACTATTAAATTTGTATGCACATTTTTGAGACAATTCCAAAGAGGCCATTAGCAAAAATAAAGAGAAAATACTCACCGTTACCCACTATTAATATTGTTCACCGTTACCCACTGTTAATATTGTATGCATATTTTTGTGATGTCTATAATGGGACCATAAGGAAATTTTAGAAATTTTGCCCTTGCCCACTATTAAAATTGTATGCACTTTTTTGAGACAATACCATAGGCAGATTTAGAAAACTTGCCCTAACCCACTATTAAAAAATTGTATGCACTTTTTTGACAATTCCAAAGGGACCATCGGCAAAAAAACAACCCAAAGAAAATACAAAAACACTCCCCACTGCCGATTTTTAATATTGTTATCACATTTTTGAGAGGGGGTCGTCATAGCCATGATCTTATGGTAGTTGGATTTACAATTACCTATGCAATCGGTGCCTATCACCACTGATCTTGTGAGTTCAAATCTCGATTAGGGCGAGGTGTACAACATTTTGTGATAAAGTTTTTCAGTGACTTGCAACAGGTAGGTGGTTTTCTCCGGGTCCTCCGGTTTCCTCCACGATATAGCTGAAATATTGTTGAAAGTGGCGTTAAGCACCATCCAACAAACAAATATTTTTGAGATGATTTCAAAGACACCAAGCTATTAAGAGTTTTAATTACTATAAATTATAAATATTAAGTACCTTTTTTCCACATTTAGATATAGCAAAACTACTTCCATAATTACTGTTGTTATTGGTCAGGCAAGAACAACTGCTTTTCCAATTTTTTTTTGAAAAATTTATCAAGAATTACAATTTGAAAATGTCTAATTTGTAGTTCAGTGAAATAAATAGTTTATATACATTATTGTATCAAACCTTGGTATTCACCTTTTTGTCCAAGCCTTAAGGTCATAAAACTTTCGAGTACGAGGTTTGTGCTCATACTTGAAAAATATCCAATCAGAACGTCATGTTCAATAAATGCAGCATTCTGATTGGACAATTTCAGAGTATGAGTACAAATCTAGTACTGGTCAGTTTTATGACCTTTAGGCCTGATATTTTAATACTAAAGATGGGAACGAAAAGATACTACAAATGTATATTGTCTTCCAAATGAATTTTTTGTTAATTTGTTTTTCTGTCGTGTGATGAATGGTAATTAACAAATGAGAATTGTTTGTATTATTTATTTAGATTTCCACATTGTTAATATCAGAAATATGTCATATTTTCAATGATTTGTGAATTTTCCCTTTGATCTTTTACACATGATAATATCTGTTATCTTAGCGACTAACGTGATACAAATATATTATCGTTGATTTCTATTTTGAAATATATGATGTTATATTGACATCACTGACGTCGCTACAACTACATATGCAACCAGTTCCTATCACTACTAACGTTGTGAGTTCGAATCCTGTTCATGGCAAGATGTACTCAATACAACATTATGTGATAAAGTTTGTCAGTGACTTACACCAGATCAGTGGTTTTCTCCGGGTACTCAGGTTTCCTCCACCAATTAAACCGACCGCCACGATATAGCTGAAATATTGTTGAAAGTGGCATTAAACACCATAGCCCTAACCCACTGATGTCGCCTTGTCAAATCCTTGATAAATTAAATATACTGTTATTGATAGCTTTGATCGAAATGGACTTCTCATCACAGATACTCCAGTTTCCTCCACCAATATAACAGACCACCACGCTATATCTGAAATATTGTTGAAAGTGGCGTTCAACACCATAACTCTAACCCCTGAGATCTCATCTCATCTTATGTTTTGCCATTCTCGCAAAGCAAATCTACGATTATATATATTTGAAAACACTTAGTCACATCTGTATGTATGTCATTGAATGCAAATTTGAGATTTATTTATAAAATATTTTTTATATTTTGTGATGTCATTCAAGATTTCTAGACACGATATAACTGACATATTGTTGAAAGTGGGGTTAAACACCATAATCCCCTTCAAGATTTCTACATAATCCTTCATTGTTTATAATAGCTTATTACAATGTGCATTTAAGCCTGTCTTGACAGAGAACTCTCATGACAGATGTCAACTTAAAAAGTCTTGACGATTATGTGATAAAGTTTGTCTTAGACTTGCAGCAGGTCAGTGGTTTTCTCCGGGTACTCCTGTTTCCTCCACTAATAAAACTGACCGCCACGATATAATTGAAATATTGTTGAAAGTGGCATTAAACACCATAAACCTAACCCTAATGTGTCGACGAGTCCACACTCTCCAGTAATATTGAATGTAGTGTACTGACTTTTTGACCATTTAGAATCTATGCAATTTGGGAAATTCATTGAATTTTCATAAATACACAAACGTGTCTGTCAGTGACCTTCAATGTAAAAACAGTTAGAATAAAATCCCATTTTTGCTTTTAAATCTAAGCAAGAATGTGATTGTATTGCAATTTTTCGTCTTGAAGAAGGCTGTTGGCGGGAACGTTAGGTGTACTTATTGGAATTAAATGATCATTGACTTGTAAATTATTGGAATAGATTTATGAAATTTATTTCAATCGTGTGCTCTTAACAGTATTTGTTTGTTGATATTGATTAATCTGAGTTTTTTTTTGATAGGTTGATTAATTAATCAGAAGGTTGTATGTGTCTATAAATATATTTACCAATACAATGTACTGTTATTTTTTTAAATATTTAAAGGATTTTATTTGCTTGAAAAAGCAGCAAGTATAAATACACTGTAACCCACTTTACTGGTAAATTATTTTATTGCATGTATATATTTACAAAATCTATAATTTTTTAAGTTTTACATTGTTTATTAAACAGACACAGAAATTTTAAATACAAAAGTCAGGTGATGTTACCGGTACACCAGTTCTTCCCCAATTTTAATATAAGCCACTAAATGTTATATGTTGCACTTTGTGTGATATATTGAATTCAAAATAAAAGGGGCTAGTTGAATTTACAACTACCTATGCGATCAGTGCCTATCACCATTAACGTTGTGAGTTTGAGGTGTACTCGATACAATATTATGTGATAAAGCTTGTAAGTGACTTGCGACAGGTCGGTGGTTTTCTCCTGATACCCAGGTTTCCTCAACCAATAAAACTGACTGCCTTGATATAACTGGAAGTGGCATTTAACACCATAACAGCCCCTCAAAATATACTTTAATTTTTTTAATTTTTGCATCTTCTCTATGCAATGTTAAACTGCTGTCAATTCACTGAGGTATGGGCAAATAACCTATGGGCATTTTGTAATAAATATGATATGTATAGTATTTATAATAAACCTATTACTTGCATGAGGAATATATATTTATGTATACATATGCAATTGCATATTTTGTATGTTAAACAGATATTGATGGATATTGTGATTTATGTACCCATTATCAATAGTTTTATACAAGAATCTCGTCTTACAGCGTGATTCGTGTCATCTTGTATTCAGATAGTCATATTTTTACTTCCATATCTTTTGTCAATGATTTTATACTAAAATGCATTAATGGGGCCATCGTGGTCGTGATCATATGGTAGTTGGATTTATAACTACCTATGCAATCAGTGCCTATCGCCACTAAAGTTGTGAGTTTGAATCCCGTTCATGGCAAGGTGTACTCGATACAATATTATGTGAAGAGTTTGTCAGTGACTTGCGACAGGTCAGTGGTTTTCTCCGGGCACTCCGGTTTCGTCCACCAATAAAACTGACCGCCACGATATAGCTGAAATATTGTTGTTGAAAGTGGCGTTAAAGACCATAAACCAAGCAACATTTAGAAATTGGATATATTTTTTTTTTTTACTGTCAATGTGAAAATTCCACACCCATTGTGGTAATAATAAAGATTATTACGTGTGAGAATTAGAATAGTGTTTAAATTGAAAGTGAAATCATTTTTTCCAATGACGTCGACATAACAAGGTTTTCTAGGGGAAAATACAGATGCAATAGATGTACATTGTCGGAAAAATATCAAATTTCTTTGTACGAAACAGGTAGAAAAGTGAGTCTTTAAGCTTTTCTGACCTGTTTTGCAAATAAATTTTATTATTAACGACAATGTACATATATTGTGTTTATCCTGCAATATCAGAAAGTGCAAAACAACTGTCAAATTTTAGTGAAAAGAGCAGAAACAAGCGTCGTTCCAATTGTCTTCAAGGATGTCCTCTATCATGTTCATGCTGATAACTGTTACCGTTCTCTCTACTTGAGTAAGGTACCAGAAAATCTTAATTAGGTCCACAACTAAATAACACTCAAGTTTATTTGACCCCATTATTAATACTCAAATTTGTTGTGCCTGTCCCAAGACAGGACTTCGATTTCCAACGTCATATGTCATGGTCTTTTTTATGTTCGGTGAGTTAAGTTATGATGGGCGGTGATTGTTCGTTTTGTTGATATTGGTGGAATGGATGACCATCACTGTTTAAACTTTCTTTTCATAATCAAGATCACCCGATTGTAGGATATATTGAGTTGATGTTTCCTATAAAGTTGGTAATTGTTTGTAATTATACCCCCGCTCACCGAAGGGGGAGGGGGGTATACTGTTTTCCGTCTGTCCGTCCTTCCGTCCGTCCAAGATATTTTTCGTCGCATTTTTCTCAGTAACCGTTGATGACAGAAATCTGGTCACAAGCTTCATATAGGTATACCATATTGTGGGTAGCGTTTTTGGACCCGTCAGATTCCTACTTCCTGTTTGCCGACTTAGTTGGTTTTTCTACACATTGAACATATATGCTCATTTTTCGTCGCATTTTTCTCAGCAACTATTGATGCCAGATATCTGATATTTTGCCACAAGCTTCATATAGGTACCCCATATCGTGAGAAGCGTTTTTGGACCCATCAGATTCCTACTTCCTATTTGTCGATTTTGTTGATTTTTATACACATTTAACATACATTTGTATATGCACATTTTTCGTCGCATATTTCTAAGCAACTATTGATGACAGGAATCTGATATTTGGTCACAAGCTTCATATAGGTATGCCATATTGTGGGAAGCGTTTTTGGACCCGTCAGATTCCTACTTCCTGTTTGCCGACTTGTTTGGTTTTTATACACATTGAACATATATGCACATTTTTCTCAGCAACTAATGATGGCAGAGATCTGATATTTGGTCACAAGCTTCATATAGGTACGCCATATCGTGGGAAGCATTTTTGGACCCATCAGATTCCTACTTCCTGTTTGCCGACTTTGTTGATTTTTATACACATTGAACATATATGCTCATTTTTCGTTGCATTTTTCTCAGCAACTATTGATGGCAGTATGGTATCATAAGTGTTGTATCTATTCCATTCTATTTTAAGAGACCATCTGTCTTATAAGGAATATTGATGACATGTGTGACACCAAATGAGAGACTAATATGTACTTACATGAGTCCATATTGAAGGTCAGAGATATCTTCTATCGGTGTGAGAAATTTTAATTACATTACTAATACATACAAACTGTGTACATAAATAACCCAGTACTCCCAGTCAAACTCAAGTCTAAAACAAGATGAACTGTGAGCTAATGCCCACTTATGATACCCCCGCTCTTCGGCAAACAGGAAATAGCAATCTGACGGGTCAAAAAACACTTCCCACGATATGGGGTACCTATATGAAGCTTGTGACCGAATATCAGATTTCTCATCCATAAGAGTTTGACTAAAGAGTTTCTATATTAGTTTGGACACTTTAGTTTGTATAAATTGTTAATGTACATAATAATGAATAGGGCAGAAATTATCATTGGAGGAAATAGTCATGTTTGTATGGCATCTATAGCTGATTTTCTGAAACAAGACGACACATTTTCATCACCATTTTTAGAAATTATTAGTGAAATTGCCTCTTTTTATCATAGTAAGAAAAGTGATTGACCCTCAATAGTAAAAATTTTTGATAATTTAGACATGTTTTCCTTGTAGTAATATTGTCAATATCAACAGACTGACTTTGATATTGAAAATTATCGGTCAAACACATTATGACTTTGCCAGTAAAAATAATAACATTAGTTTTGAAAGTCTCGACATCCATTATCATTAGTATCACAGTTCATTCCATCAGACTCGCTGCAATACTTGTGATAATGTCTGTCTCAACCTTCATAAATACTGTTATTCTATATTTCTCATCATTAAGTTTTTGACGAAAGAGATTTTACAGTAATATGGACTTTTTTATATTTTTTATAAATTATTGAAGTAATGTACATTGTATTGCTAAAGATTTAAGAAAAATAATTTATAGTGTTGGACTGTTGGTGAATGAAACTGTACTAAGATTCTGTATATAACAGTAGTATTTAATGTATTTGTATGTATTGCAAGGTAAAACACTTATTTCTGTGTACATATAAAGATAGATAAACTTTTATAATAGAAAATCTTTTTTTTTTCTTTTTTTTTCATAGTAATTTCCCTTTCTAGCTCCCCTGACTCAAAGGGTCTTGTGAGGTATTGTCATCACTTTGCGTCCGTCACTGTCGTCTGTAAACTTTTAAACATTTCAATCTATTTCTTACAAACCACTAGCCAAATTGGATACAAACTTGGTAGAAATGTTTCTTGAGTAATCATTAACATTTTACATAATTTTCATTTCATTCAGACATTCAACATGGCTGCTAGGGCCAATTATGCTTTCTGATTGGCTTAAATTTCAAAAATCTTCTCCGAATCCAAAAGTGTGATGAAATTATTTATTGGTAGGAACATTCACAATGGCCATCTAAAAAGTTTGTTTAAGAAATAAATCATGGAAGCCAGAATGTGTTGGGAGTTTTAACATGGATTGGCGGATATTAGTATTTTATCCCGAGCCAGAAGCGAGGGAAAAAATGTTCTAATATCCACCAATCCATGATAAAACTCAAAACACATTCTGGCTTCCATGATTTATTTCGATTCTGATATGTCTAAGAGTACAAATACGGTAGTATACTTTGATTGGAAGACAGTAATTTATATTTACGCTTGCGAAAAATGTTGCACACAATTTATGTAATATGAATAATAATGCACCCTCTATCAGCATTATTTGGATTACAATTTATGCTGCCAATGGAAAAGTCAGTCACATTCACCGGCGCATGTGCTAATGAGAATATACCGAATGGATAACTCGCTCGTTTGTTAACAAAGCGAAAGAAGGAGGTCATGTTAGAATTTTTGTTATTTTGTGTAGGTCGGAAATCCAAGATGTCCACCAATACAATACAAAGTTTTAACAGCACTATATAGGAAAATGAAAACACATTTTTTTTCCTCAGAAACCAGAAATTTGATTCAAACGGTACATGAATAATAATTAGATGGTCCATTACAAAATTTTAATTTTATGTGCCAATTGAAAATCAAAGATGGCCACCATCTCGGGAATATATATAACATAGGACTCCATTAGAAAAATATTTTAAAATTATTTTCGTCCACCCGTGTCGGAGGACATAGTAATGGTCTCTGTCCGTCCTTCTGTGACACTTTGTGAACACAACTCCTCTGAAACCGTATGGCAGAATTTGTTCATATTTAGTAGGATTGTTAATCATGACATGTAGATGAGCCTGCTGTGATGCCATTTTGATTCCACAAAATTTGTAGGAGTTATGGGACATGACATATTGTAACATAGTAATATCTTGTGAACACAACTTCTCTGAAACTCTTCAGCAGAATGCATTCATATTTGGTAGGATTGTTAGTCATGACATGTAGATGAGCCTCCTGTCACCATTTTGATTCCACAAAATTTGTAGGAGTTATGGGACTTTGGCATATTGTAACATAGTAAGATCTTGTGAATGCAACTTCTCTGAAACCCTTCAGTAGAATGCATTCATATATGGTAGGATTGTTAGTCATGACATGTAGATGAGTCTGCTGTGTTGCCATTTTAGTTTGACAAATTTGGGGGAATATGTGACTGACTATTTAGACTGATATTCAGACTTTTGAGGTGAGGTAGAGGGGATACCTTCTTACCTACTTATCGATATAAATGTATCACATGGATAACTTACTCTCACTACACCTTTTTCTATTGTAGTGTCATGGTCGTGATCGTATGGTAGTTGGATTTACAACTATCTATGCAATCAGTGCCTATCACCACTAAAGTTGTGAGTTTGAATCCTGCTCATGTGATAAGTTTGTCAGTGACTTGTGGCAGGAAGGATTGGGTTTTTTTCCGGTTTCCTCCACCAATAAAACTGACAGCCAGGATATATTTGAAATATTGTTGAAAGTGGCATCAAACACCATAACCCTAACCCCCTTGGTGTAAATAAAAACTACATGGAGCAAGTACAAATAGTGTTATAGCCACCCCATCAAAGCAAAAGCAAATAGATATGTGCTTTCAATGTATATTTAACTGTACCATGTGACTGGATATTTTCTCAAAACTTTCAAATTTGCTTGAATTCAAACAGATCTTGAATAAAAGAACCGCCTAGTCCCCCCCCCCCCCCCCCCCCCCCCCCCCCCCCACACTGGCATAATATTTAGTTTTATATAGTTATAGAAAGCAGCCTTGCAGTCTTAATGTATAACATACTTTATTGAAGGATGGAGTATATTGCAGCATGATCTGAATAATATACAGGAAGTACTCCACTGAACACTGTGTAAACCTCTGATGTAAATATAGATTTTCCCCTAAAACCCTTGCTTCAAATATTTCCATGTAAAAACCCATCCAAGATAATGATAATTACAAGCCACATGCCAAAAATTATGCAAATCTATCCATGTTTACTGAAGTTAGCACATAAACAAGACACAATTCTCAAAATTTGTGATTTTTCAACCAAAAACTAAGATTTTCCCCCAAAAACCTTGCTTCAAATATTTCCATATATAAACCCATCCAAGATAATGATAATTACAAGCCACATGCAAACAATTATTCAAATCTATCTATGAGTGATAAAGTCAAGTTAAACTAAAGAAAGTAAGAAAAAATATTTTCAATTAATATTTTATTAACATACATGTAAACAAGCTTAAATTAAATATTGCACTTAAAAACAAAAAGAAAAAGAGAATACGTTCTTTATTGACAACATGTTACTTTCATTTTAACAGAATACGTTCTTTATTGACAACATGTTACTTTCATTTTAACAGAATACGTTCTTTATTGACAACATGTTACTTTCATTTTAACAGAATACGTTCTTTATTGACAACATGTTACTTTCATTTTAACAGAATACGTTCTTTATTGACAACATGTTACTTTCATTTTAACAAAATACGTTCTTTATTGACAACATGTTACTTTAATTTTAACAGTTATTCAACAACAACTTTTCTGGTCCAGTATTGAAAAAGACTTGAAGAACAGTTAAAACTTAAAAGCCGCTGTGATGAGATAGAAATTCAGCCATAGCATTTGTTCCTGGATAGGAACTAATATAACATTCTGCACATGCAGTCACCTGTCATAGAAAATTTCATATGAATTGAACCTCTTTTAAGAGGCCACCTGTCTTAATCTTTTTATTTGTCCCAAAGGTGTCTGCTTAATACAGGTTAGACTATATCTATTCCAATTAGAAAAAATATACGATATTTATTCCTGATTATTTACTGTTTATTCCAAGAAGAATATTATGGAACTGTTTCTAATACAATTATCCAAAAGAACAAATGTACGTTCACACCACTAGCTCCAGAAGAATTTGTTGAATTACTTCATAAGGAATTTTCTGATAAAAGCTTATAGCTTGTTTCTTTAAAACCATCTTATAATTCCATTTATTACAGTTTATGGTAAAGCCAGTTCAGAAAAGATGCCTTTAGGTTTTGGTCTTAATGGATCCTCTTCACCAATAATATCCTGTACCATCTAAAAAAGAGAAGGAAATCACATTGTAAAATCATCTATAAATCAAGTTGCAACATGTCATCATTGTCAGTTGAATGTTTGTCTTTACAAAGATACTCTGTAATAAGATCATCATTTTGTTTTTGTCCTAATTTATTTTTTAAAAATCAGTAATATTCTTTAGTACAGTCTGCTCTACATAAATTAATTTGTCACATTTTGTGCAAATTATAGTGTCACCTGTCTGCTCTACATAAATTAATTTGTCACATTTTGTGCAAATTATAAACTCCAACACTTTATTATGCTGGATTGAGTAGGGAAAATTTGTTTGAGATATTCAGAATGATGTATAACAATATCCCAAGTTAGCTTTGATGAAATTTCACAAAATGTTTACACAGCTTTATGATTGATGAGTAAACAAGCACTCTTTCGATTTTGATAAATTTCACGTCTCTGTTCTTTGCTTGATAAAGTGGACACTTTCTCAGATTTTACAACTGTTGATGTTGGGCATATCATGCGCTCACGGCTCAGTAGGTAAAATGTCATCAGCTGTTGATTTGAAACCAAATGATCCTCTGACTATTTCCACTCAAATTCACTCATTAGTTACAGAAAACAGACTCCCAAATAATGCATTGCCTCACTAATAATGATTTGAATAATTCAATGAGTAAAAAAATGTTACCTGTCGAGCTTCTGCTCTGTTCATATCCCCTCGTAGAACCAGAAGTGCTATAAGCTGTTCGGTACGGACATCTGGGTACTTCTTTAATACACCCTGTAAATAAAAACGTAAAATGCTTGATTAAGCCGCACCTGTGGCAAATTTTATAGATTGATATTTATTACCAAAGCAAGTGAGGCTTAGGGTTATGGTGTTTAATGCCACTTTCAACAATATTTCAGTTATATTGTGGCGATCAGTTTTATTGGTGCAGAAAACCAGAGTAAGTAGAGGAAACCACTGACCTGCCGCAAATAAGTGACAAACTTTATCACATAATGTATCGAGTACACCTCCTCATGAGTGGATTCACACTCACAACTTTAGTGGTGATAGGCAATGATTGCATAGATAATTGTAACTACCATATGATCACGGCCACAACACCTGTAAAGACTTGGATGAGACATTATATTCAACTGCACTTCTTAAACAACAGATGTAAATACTTCGCACTGGATCTTTGTCATACGTGTAATGTAATGAATCAAATTATACTATTGCACATATTTATAAATTGAGCTGAATTTCAGTGAAATTCTACCAGGATTTGATAAAACAGTGTAAATATATTATACAATTATTGACTTTTTATGAGATGATTATCCCTAGGCTGTAGGTCGCGGTGAATATCATGTGTCTTGGGTTGATAAATACTTATTAATGAATGGCCTTTTCAATATCGACTCAGTTATTATTAAGATCTCTATACTAAACTGAGTATATATATATTTTTTTTAGAAGAATCTTGAAGCAACATAGTTTTTCAATAAGATTTATTCGACTCCAGTATCGACTATAAATTTGTTTAAATTATATGAATTTACACAATCACAAACTTAAATATTGTTTTAATTCCCTTAATTATGATTGTAACCATATGTCTATTTCATGTGTTGTTGATATTTCATCCAGCTCATCAACTTGGTACATATTTTTTACTGCCACGATATGGCTGAAATACTGATAAAGTTGTCGTTAAACACCAATCAATCAACAATCAACTTTATTGATCATTTGTAATAAATAGTTTAAAAAATCACAGCCACAGGTAAACAGTTTTCTTCAACGTAAATAATTCTTTTTATTTGGATACAATAATAAATTACGTATTTGACACTTGTGGATGACTTTGAGTTTGAAAACGTAAATTACACGGATATATTGATGAAAGTGGTGTTAAACACTAACCCTAACACCTACACTCATATATTATTACGGGACCATAAAAGCAATTCGACACTTTGAGAAATCAGCGTTCATTTAAAAAAGTATAAAAGGCAAAACTGAAAAGATTTAAAATTAACAGTTCGAGAGATATGAGGTGTTGAAGGAAGAGTTCGAGCTACTGAAGTTTAACTGCATTACCATAATTTCTAATGACAGCATGGAGGTATCCTTTAACTTGAGAACTTCAGCTAGACTTGGTAATACATGAAACATATTCTGTGTCTGAAAATACAAAAAAATATATAATAAATGTCAGTTAAAAATATGAAGTTTACCTGAAAAATGTAAGCAAAATATTCAAGCAAAGTTTCATGCCATTCTATTAACATTACAGAGAGCCTGTTTCCGTATCAGACGTCGTTAATGTGTTGTAGAATATACTAGGAATATCAACATAAGCTAAGTCATGGCGAAGAGATTTAAGCTCCGTTCTAAAGAGAACATGTTTATTTTACTGACAAGCACAATGATATGACATTAGTAAGCCATTATAAGATAGAAAAACAATGCCAGAACTGGAAGGTGTACAGCATTTTCCATCATCTGAATCATGCATTATATATCTATGACCAGAGTCCTGTACATAGCCTAATGTACCCGGTTTGGTGTCCAATGAAAATGCAACATTTTTTTTCTTTATACCATAATAAAAATGCAACATTTTTTTCTTTATACCATAATATATCTATATAATATTCAGATAAACTAAACTGTCAATTCAATTATCAAAAATAAAACTATCGGTACTCATTAAACTGACTTATGTGTTACATGTACTTGTGAGTTAATGCTTAGTTCGGCCACTCTTGGCATATTTTTTTATATAAAAAAAAGCAGACTTGTTATCCTATAATTTTACTGTGATTTCATAGAAATTTGTGGATACCCATTTTTGTGGTTTTGAGTAAAAATTGTACTTTGTGGATATGTAAATTTGTGACTATCTACTATTATCATACCTCCCAACCTCTGAAACACCAAATCAGGGTCATGACCCTCATTCCTAAATGAAAATGAGGGTCATAACGCGTAACGACATTTTCGGCCATAATTATTGTAAATCGTATGATATCATATCTAGTTTAATATGCATTATTAATGATCATATGTATGTACAAATAAACAGCTGTATCAATAAACTATGTCATAGATTCTAAGCTCTGGTTATAATCACTAGTTGCACTCTTTGCAGATTTTAGAATAGAAGCAGATAGTTGATATTCATAACAACATTGATTTTGATTGAATTTACAACTCGGTAACCCACATATGGTGTCATTGTTCAAATCTGATCTGAATTCAGTGTGTTTCTTCTTAATGATTGAAAAAGCTCTCTCAGAATCAGCATTACTGTTTGGTAATACTAATAAAGTTTTTGCAAGTTTTGAAAGAACACCAAATCTTTTTGTTCAGGAAAAAATGTCATCAAGTTTCCCCATTTCCCCCCAAAACTGTTCAATATTACTCTTCAAAGAATTGTTTGGCGTTGTTACAAACAAAGACATTGATTTTGATTTCCTTTGAACCATCTCCAGCTGCATATGGTTTTGTGACTTTGCATTCCAATCCTTGTCAGGTCATTCTTTGCACCGGATCCAATAGATAAATGTGATTTACAAAGAATGCAATATGCATCATTTACGCTACGATCACTGTGACTGAGCCAACTAAATTCTGCTTCCCAAGCTTTTTGATATTTGCATAAATATTTCTTTCGTTTAGCGGGTGAAGAACAAGCAGGCCCTGATAAGGACCTCTTCCTTCCAGTAGACATTTTGCAGAAATGATTTAATTTTTTTATTGTAAAAACAACTCAAACTTTCCACAAGGGGATTAAAACTTTATTGTAAAAGAGCCAATCATCGCTAATTACTTACCTCGAAGCACAGGCACTTGTTTCATTCAAAAAATATATGCCCCCTTCTCTTCCTTACTTCAAGGTAAACATCTGTCATTTACCCCTTCCCCACTTCGCCTCAATATTTTTCGCTTATTTGTGATCCTTTCTCTGACCCAATTATATCGTTACACTCCCGAGATATTTCTCTTTTCGACTGCCACATTTAAATATAAATACCGGGCCCCTCTCAGACGATTTGGACAAGAATATTCAGCGAAAGTAGCATTTTCTATCTTTCAGTCACTGAAACGGATACAGTAACTTCCGGTCCGTTCTAAATTGATTTAGAAACTTAAAAAAAAGGTGTTTTAAAAATCAAATGTCAGTAATTTGGAGTTGAACATATTTTTATAATCTGCATTGGAACAATTATCTGTATTTTAAAGGCTTACTTTACATTTGAGAGGAGATGATCATGATGGCATTGTTACACATGGCCAGTCTAGAGAATTCCGAATGCATATGAAAAATCCAGCGCAAACCGTAAGTGGTTGTATCCATTTCAATGACTTAAATTTTCACCAAGCCACTTTCGCTGAATAGTCTTGTCCAATTCGTCTGAGGGGGTCCCGGTAGGTATATTTAAATGTGGCAGTCAAAAAGAGAAATATCTCGGGAGTGTAACGATATAATTGGGTCAGCGAAAGGATCACAAATAAGCGAAAAATATTGAGGCGAAGTGGGAAAGGGGTAAACGGCAGATGTTTACCTTGAAGTAAGGAAGAGGAGGGGGCATATATTTTTTGAATGAAACAAGTGCCTGTTCCTCGAAGGTATATTGTTGTTGATTGTAATTGACCATTCGGATTGTTGTCCTTTCAATAGGTAAAATCCCGGTATTTTCCGAATAAATAAATATTTCTATAATCTGGACCAATGCCGGGTCATCGTAGTGAAATCCGTGTCCCGACGAGTGTTCAGGGAAATGAGTAAGCCATAAATAATAATAAATTCATGGTATGTTAACATTCCTGAAAAATTAAATGATATAAAAGAATATTGGATCGTCGGCATAAAAAATTAATAGAATTATTTAGGAAAACAATATCCACACAAAACTGAAATGTAAAATCAAATCATTCGAATGTTACTGAGAACTTAATGTAACATGCACATATCTCATTACAACAGAAATAGACAATAGAAATTTACATACACAATGTAGAACCGTTTGCATATCTATAAATACTTTACTGACATTGGTGGAAAGCAATTTCTTTAGATTATCTCTCCGTTTAAACATCAATAAACGGTGTCTATTGAACTACTTTTATATCCCAAACAAATGAAAATAAGGTCAGTATATCACGTTGAATAGAAAAATATTTGTTTTTCTAAATAATTTTTTATGATACATGTATTCATTTTCAGGATAAATTAAATTTCAAGAATTGTAAGGATTAAATACATTTTTTCAGAGTTTAATCATGTACAAACTGAATAAAAGTCTGAAGTAATATTCTTCTTATTTTCTTCTAAATTTAATATATTTCAATGAGAAGAATAGATAAACAAAAACAAGAATTGCCTGTGGTGGCCATGTTTGTTAATGGATTGGGACGAAATGAGCATTCTTTACAGAGGACCTTCTATAGATGCTTCCTACCAAATTTCGGTTCATTTGGCCAAGCGGTTTCAGAGGAGAAGATTTTTAATCGGCCAATCAGAAACAAGAATTGCCTGTGGTGGCCATGTTTGTTAATGGATCGGGACGAAATGAGCAATCTTTATAGAGGACCTTCCATAAATGCTTCCTACCAAGTTTCAGTTCATTTGGCTTCCGAGGAGAAGATTAAAATGTGAAAAGTTAATGGACGACAGACGCCAAGTGATGGAAAAAGTTCACATTGCCTTTGGCAAGGTAAGCTAATAAACATTTTTTTTTACATTAATTATGAACAGATATTATTTACATGTAAACTATTATAACTTAATAATATATTCACATTTTGATAATCAAAGCTTTCAGATGCATGTACTTGAAAAATCTTCATATGTTTCTTCAAAAAAATCTTAAATAAGAAGCCTGACGAATCAGCAGTGCAGTCATTATTTCACACTTAGATAACAATCATCGAAGCTTTCAAATAGTTTGAAAAATCTTTACATATTCATTCAAAGGAGGAGAACACAAGAAGCCTGCCATATAAAAGAGAGTGGATTTCATGCCCGTATGTGCACTATACATAACACAACAAATATTGTAGGGAAACATATGTCTACAGAGCTATATATAGACATCTATACTTGGAAACAAAATAATTCTTGATCTAATTTTAACTTACTGATTCAGGATTCTAAAAATATAAATTTTGATTTTCTTTTTTAAATATAATTCTGTACATGCCTTAGAGAATTATATAAATTATGGTGGTAATATACTTTACTGTTAATCGTCATTGCCCTTTTTGACTACCGTTCGCATCATTTTTGGACCTGGAATTTTTGTTGCGATTCATCAAACACAGTTTTTCAAGCTAACATTAGTGTCAAATTGAAAACGTTTTTTATCGCTACCGTGATTTGAACAAAAATTTACTATGAATGATTTTACATGATGACCCATTCCCAAGCTCGTATAGATGCCGTCGTGGTCGTGATCATATGATAGTTGGGTTTAAAACTACCTGTACAATCAGTGCCTATCACCACTTACGTTGTGAGTTCGAATCCCACTCAGGCGAGGTGTACTCGATACAACAGTATGCGATAAAGTTTGTCAGTCACCCGCGGCAGGTCAGTGGTTTTCTCCGGGTACTCTGATTTCCTCCACCAATAAAACTGACCGCCACGATATAACTGAAATATTGTTGAAAGTGGCGTCAAACACCATAACCATAACCCTATATCACTCAGCAATAATATTTACAATTAAATCCTGAGCCATGGCAAGTGTATATTAATTAAATAATTTACTAAAAAGAGTTTAGTCACTTTAGATTCTCTTGTATGGCATGGCGATAAGATAAAATTCAAATAAACAAACAAATCTTAATATATTCTCCACATAAGAGTAAAAAATCGCCCATGCGGTCACCTCTATTTAAGCAGTCACCTGTATTAAAAGGGCACATTTGTCTTGTCCTGTCATAGAAAATGTCATGTGAATTGAACCTCATTTAAGAGGTTCCCTGTCTTAAAAGACTACTTTTTCTTTGTCAGAAAAGTGACCTCTTAATACAGGTTTGACGTTATTGTTGATCATTTTAAAAAGATGAAGATGAATAAAATTTACATATTACAGTCCAGTCAAGTTACAATGAAATCAGTTAAAATAAAAATTGTTTATACAGTAAAACCTGTCTAAACTGAACCTCCTTTGGGACCAACCTGTGTGTTTGGAATAGACAGGTGTTCAGTTCTCGAAATAAAAATTTGTATTTACTGGTTTGAATCAAATTCTTGAATTTATCTTTATATATTTCTATATAAAAACTGAAAAATTTCATGGTCTGAAAACAAAGGTTTACCGGTCTTGGGCCGGAGGACCGATACTCATCGTGAGGACTGGGTGTTCAGTTCATAAAGGTTAAATTAACAAAGATTTCATAAACATGGGGACTTTATTAAAAGTTTGATCTATGCAGGATTTCGATTTATTCAAGGTTCGACTTAAGACAGATTTCACTGTATTAAACAGATTATTTAACCCAATCAACCTCCTTCAGTATATATCAGTTCTGGTTATATTGAAGTCTGGTTATAATGAAAAGATTTCAAGCCCCCCCCCCCCTAAAATTTCATTATAAGTGGACTATATCTGACTGGAACCAACTGTCACAGCCCATAGTTTTGAGTAGCTCAGTTGAAACATTAAAGGTGGCCGTCTCCTCCATCAAATACTAATTTATGAAACCTTTTTCAATTGTCATGTGCAACATCTCACATCATCTTCAACTTGCTGAAGCAGGTCAGTATTTGGTCAAATAAGTGGACTAGACTGTATTTTGTATCTATTTACCACTTTTGGGGTTCCATATTTTTGGAAGAGTTCCCCTAACTGTCGTCCTTCTCTTACTAGTTTCTCTGCTACATTCTTTCTCTCATCATACGTCTTAAACTGAAGCTTCCTGAAGAAAAAAATTCTACTAGATTAATTTATTAGTTGTCTGAGAATTATTAAACAATAACCTATTTATGGATTATAACATCATTCTAATTAATGTCAGATCTCCTCACTTGACCCCCCTTTTTTTGTTGCTATGTGGGAGAGGATTGGTTGATTTGGTTTGGTTTGGTTTATGGTGTTTAACACCACTTTCAACAATATTTCAGTTATATCGTGGTGGTCACATAATGTTGTATCAAGTACACCTCGCCTGAGAGAGATTCAAACTCACAACATTAGTGGTGATAGACACTGATTGCACAGGTAGCTGTAAATCCAACTACCATATCATCACAATCAATGAATGAATTAAATGTAAAATAATCTGTACCAAACATAATTGCAGAAAAAAAGATTTATCATTCATTCATTCCCCAAATTCCTGATTCACATTGTTTGAAGACTTTTAATAAAAACTATTTTTTCCTATTCATGTTCAAGAAGAAAATAACCCTATAGTTCACTCTTACAAACTCTCAAGGATAAGATAAGAAAACTTTATTTTGATTCGGCACATAATAAAACAGTACAACATAAGAGCTCTTTACCGAATATACATTAACAATAAAACAACACAAGTCACATGGAAAGCTACAAACTAAAATAGCTAAGAAATACAGGCAAAAGTTCAAGATCCACACACAGATGCTCCAACATAAAGCACAGCAGTTAAAAGGAAACAACAACTCAACTTTATAAGGGAGGAGGGGGCTATATTTTTTGTTGCCAAATTTCATAGATCTTGACAAGAATGATGCACAAAATAAATAATATGACCCTGCAGTTACCAACAAGAAATTTTGGTAAAATTTGACAAATAATTATTGATTTTTCATGTCCAAAAATAAAATAATTAAATATACTTAATTTTCTGATTTTTGCTTCGTGTTTCGAAATATTTTTCTGGCTGCAGGGAAAAAACATAGTCTCCTGTCCCCTAAAAGTTTAATGGTCGGTCCCTAACCACAGGGGTTCTCTTAGATGTGACTTCAATAAAAAAACAATATAATTACTTGGTAAATAAACATCTAAGGAACTCCATCAGCACACGTTTTTGTCCAGCCTCTACCACTTCATTGTTAAACTTGGGTTTAAGATGTACAAAGTCATTATTGTAATCAGCCCATGTAGCACAGATAATCTCTACAGCATGTGAACCTTGTAACCTGTAAGAAAAAGAAGAATTTTGACTGTTGGATAAACCTTTAATATTTATTTTACAGAGAAGATACAAACTAATGAATGAGCAAGTGAGTGAGTAATTGCTGTTTAATTGCCAAGTGAGTAATTGCTGTTTAATTGCCAAGTGAGCAATTGTTCAGCTATATCATGGAAATAACAAGTACATTTGGATGACAAGATGATGATTATATGCTTCATTTGCATAAACTTGAATTTACATATCACAATGACACTTAATAGCAAATACAATAGTATTTCTGTTGTACCTTTCAAGGCTGTTTTTTTTAAATGTACTTATTAATATTTTATTTATTTCTCTCTACCTGTAAGAATTGAGTGAGTAGTTGTTGTTTAATGCAAAGAGGACAATTTTTTAGCTATGTCATGGCCAGAACAAGATGGCGATGATATCCGCTTGGTACTAGATTGAATACACTGAATTTCATAGTATTAGTTCACTGAAACAATAGTCCACGAGTACACACGTCATTTCAGTTGTACACATTATCCTGATTCCGTAATGTATGATTGCTGGTTAATGCTAAGTGAGTAATTTTTCAGCCATATCATGGCGATAACAAGTTACATTTCGATGAGATGATGCTACTGTCCACTTTGTACCTGACCAACATGCTGAGTTTGATTTTTATAGTGCTAGTTCACTGAAATTATAGCCCACAGGTAAGACATGTTGACTCTGCCACATTATACTAATTCCGAGCCAACCAGTCTTTGCTCTTACTCCTTAATGGTAACAGCTTAGCGCAGAAGCAACAAAGACCAATTTCATAGTCTTTAGCTTGACCCGACCAGGTCTCTAACCCATGATCTTCTTCACTCGAGGCAAGCATGCTAACCATTACACTACCAATGTGGTATATAATGGCATATTTACAAAAACTTAATAATGTTTATCCCAAACAAGTTTTAATACATACATCCATAGATCACGGCCATGAAGGCCCCGTTACAAGTTGTAATACATACATCCATAGATCACGGCCATGACGGCCCTGCTACAAGTTTTAATACATACATCCATAGATCACGGCCATGACGGCCCTGCTACAAGTTGTAATACATACATATACATCTTAGTCTGTTAGAAGTATCAGGTGTAATGGTCTTTAACCAACAGATTCTACCTACTTAGCTATATTGGAGTTCATTGACCCTGTTATTGTACTGTCAATGTTTATATTGGAGTTCATTGACCCTGTTATTGTACTGTCAATGTTTATATTGGAGTTCATTGACCCTGTTATTGGACTGTCAATGTTTATATTGGAGTTCATTGACCCTGTTATTGTACTGTCAATGTTTATATTGGAGTTCATTGACCCTGTTATTGTACTGTCAATGTTTATATTGGAGTTCATTGACCCTGTTATTGTACTGTCAATGTTTATATTGGAGTTCATTGACCCTGTTATTGTACTGTCAATGTTTATATTGGAGTTCATTGACCCTGTTATTGTACTGTCAATGTTTATATTGGAGTTCATTGACCCTGTTATTGTACTGTCAATGTTTATATTGGAGTTCATTGACCCTGTTATTGTACTGTCAATGTTTATATTGGAGTTCATTGACCCTGTTATTGTACTGTCAATGTTTATATTGGAGTTCATTGACCCTGTTATTGTACTGTCAATGTTTATATTGGAGTTCATTGACCCTGTTATTGTACTGTCAATGTTTATATTGGAGTTCATTGACCCTGTTATTGTACTGTCAATGTTTATATTGGAGTTCATTGACCCTGTTATTGTACTGTCAATGTTTATATTGTCATTCATTGACCCTGTTATTGTACTGTCAATGTTTATATTGTCATTCATTGACCCTGTTATTGTACTGTCAATGTTTATATTGGAGTTCATTGACCCTGTTATTGTATTGTGATAATGTGTGATCTTTTTGAGGGAAAGCATTTTTTCTCAGAAATGTGCCTTCTGTTTGGTCTTGTACTTTTGTGGTCTTTGAAGATCGCTTGTGCATGCATAGCCATTTGAAAAGGATTTAAGATTTTAAATGAAACTAAAATAAATTCTATGTTTGAATGACAAGAGCATTCATTAATGGTTGAATCATTCTTTTGCTAAATTTTCTTACCATGATTTAGTAAGTATTTCCTCCAAACATTTACTATTCTTTAAATCTATAAACACTTCCTCTAATATGATACCAGTTCTGAAATATACAATATTTGTAAATATTATAAGTACGTGTAAGTAAACTGTTACAAAAGTCTTCCAAACGCATAGTATTCTATAGTAGACCATACCTCTGTATTGACCCCTAAAAATATACATTGTATGGAATATCAAAATTGTGTACAAATCATTTTAGTGGTCTCCATAATTAAAGTTAATAACATTACATTGAAGAAAACATGAAATCTATAATCCAAGTTACAAGGAAACCTGTTTAAACTGAACGCTGTATAAAACAGGATCCTGTATAAACCGCACTAAACATTCAATAAAGTCTCAATGTGGGAAATCTTTGTAAATTTAACCTGAATAAACTGAACATCTGTCTATTCCGAACACAAAAGTTGGTCCCCAGAAGTTTCAGTTTAGACAGATTTCACTGTACATACCCAATCTTTGCAATGTCAAGAAATGTATCATTGAGTTGTTGAAATCTATCCTTTCTAATATTTTCGTCATCTTCTTCAAAATCTTCCTTCAGATAACGATTCCGTAGCTGTTTCATATACTCCCCAAATGATAAACAATTGTTAATATTGGCTATCTGTAAAATAAAGGAAAAAATCTGTCAAGTTGAAATTGTAGTGTTAGGGTTATGGTGGTTAACGCCACTTTAAACCCTAACCCTATAATTGTAAGAAGAACATTAAAAGGTCATATACATTTAAATGAGGAGATACATAAATCTACTGAACTTCTCAGCCTTAGTCACAAAACTTTTGAATACAAAATAGGCCAATCAGAAAACCTTATGTATTGGAGACAGTGTTCTGATTGGTTTGTTTTTGAGAATGAGTAAAAAATTCATGGTCGAATAAATCCTTACATTCTGGTCGTTTTAAAGTAATATGAAAGGCAAATATCGTGGAATTTTTGGATTAAATATTTTCACTTAATATGTCACTTAATTTTAACTAAAATCAACTGCATAACATTAAAAATCTGCTCAAAAGCAGATTTTAAGAGCAAATCGCACAATATTTGACAGCAGATAATTCTGTTTTCCCATACAGTAATGCAAATAATATGCGTGTGACCCAAGATTTGAACTCTTTCGGGGAGATTATCGCTCATGTGCACAGTTCAGTTGACGAAAAAAATGTCGGATGCAAGTAAAAATATATTCCGTGTGTACCACATAAGAATAATTGCACCAAAAAAAATGGTTCACACGACATGAAACAGACAGATTCCTAAATAATCATTGTCAGGAATGTGTGCGTGCTTACTTCAGCATCCATGATTGTTTATCTTTTCGTCACGAGGTCATGATCGGCAATCATCAGAACAAAACAACCGAAAGTTAATCAGTCTCCACAACAATGGCGAGGACGATAAACATGCACACGGATTTGCAGATTTATAATTGTTGGGAACATATTTCGACTTGAAACATGCATGAATAGCTTAGTAAAGATACCGCTGTATTCCAAATTGAATTTTTCAGAGGAAAAATTTCTTCATCCAAAACTGGTGTAATATTACTTTAAATTTGTGGTCCAGAATCAATATCTTTAATAAACAAAAATAAAACTTAACACCTTCGATATATATTTTTGCTCTGAGAAATCCGTTCTCGCAAATCAATTCAACGTTAGTATTTATTTATCAAAATTGGCTGTTAGTTTGTTTATGATTTGCTAAACTCAGATTTCAGCAAAAAGCAGGTAAAAGTGATGGATCCCTGTTAGTTTGACGATATTAAAAATTCAAAGGAAACAGAAATCATATTTGATACATCCCATTTTTTGTGAATCATCCTTCAAATCAAACTTAAAATTCAGACATCAAACAGGTTAACAAATAACAATCAACAAAACACACAAGGATGAAAAAAAATTACCCAGTAGGCAACAGCAATCTGTCTCTAAAGATTTAAATCATATCTTTGTACATGGTTCCAGGCAATCCAAAAAATAGTCACAATTTTTAAATTTGTTGATGGACACTTTTTCAGGTTTCAAAAAGTAGGAGTGCTCTTTGCACACTTTGGAAAAATGATTGAGAATTACCAAGTATGAATGACACCTTACCCAAACAGAACTATATACATATTCTTTTTATAAATCTAACTATATATTATTACCATGTAATGAAGGAAGAATTTAATTTCTGATCTATCTTGTAAATGTCTGTCTTTGTAACTGTCAATTTCAGCTGAAATAAAAAATATCATTTATCATTAGTTAAAAAAACTGGGATTTGTCACCTCTCTGTTAAGTACACAGCATTAAGGAGTAAGATTCAGGATAATGTGTCAGAGTGGAGTAACATGTCTACCTGTGGACTGTTGTTTCAGTGAGCTAGCAATATTAAAATCCAACTAAGAATGTTGGTCTAGTACAAAGCATATATCATCATTACATCAATTAAGTAACTTGTTCTCGATATGATTTAGCTGAAGGACTGCTCACTTTGGAGTAAAACAACAATCACTCACACACTTACTCACTTTATTTTAATGGATACCAATTATCTCCATTTTCATGGGTCACAGCAAATCATGAATTAAAAAAAATCAATGAAGAATAATAACTTTAGTTGAAATTGTATGTGGGAGACAGCCCCTTTCAGTGGAGTTTATATCGGTAACCGTAGGAGATAGAGGAAATGCATTGATATAGTTACCAAACACTCTCAGCACAATCAATTCAAGGAAAAAACTGCATCAAAATTGGGCAAAAAAATAAATATTCTATACCTTCCAATCTCCACTTAGCACACTGTATTAAAGAGTAAGACCAATGACTAGTTGTTTCAGTGAGCTAGCACTATAAAAATCATACTAAGGTTTCAGTGAGCTAGCACTATAAAAATCAAACTAAGGTTTCAGTGAGCTAGCACTATAAAAATCATACAAGGTTTCAGTGAGCTAGCACTATAAAAATCATATTAAGGTTTCAGTGAGCTAGCACTATAAAAATCATACAAGGTTTCAGTGAGCTAGCACTATAAAAATCATACAAAGGTTTCAGTGAGCTAGCACTATAAAAATCATCCTAAGGTTTCAGTGAGCTAGCACTATAAAAATCATACTAAGGTTTCAGTGAGCTAGTACTATAAAAATCATACTAAGGTTTCAGTGAGCTAGTACTATAAAAATATCATCCTAAGGTTTCAGTGAGCTAGCACTATAAAAATCATACTAAGGTTTCAGTGAGCTAGTACTATAAAAATCATACTAAGGTTTCAGTGAGCTAGCACTATAAAAATATCATACTAAGGTTTCAGTGAGCTAGCACTATAAAAATATCATATTAAGGTTTCAGTGAGCTAGCACTATAAAAATCATCCTAAGGTTTCAGTGAGCTAGCACTATAAAAATCATACTAAGGTTTCAGTGAGCTAGCACTATAAAAATCATACTAAGGTTTCAGTGAACTAGCACTATAAAAATATCATACTAAGGTTTCAGTGAGCTAGCACTATAAAAATCATCCTAAGGTTTCAGTGAGCTAGCACTATAAAAATCATACTAAGGTTTCAGTGAACTAGCACTATAAAAATCATACTAAGGTTTCAGTGAACTAGCACTATAAAAATCATCCTAAGGTTTCAGTGAGCTAGCACTATAAAAATCATACTAAGGTTTCAGTGAGCTAGCACTATAAAAATCATACTAAGGTTTCAGTGAGCTAGCACTATAAACATATCATACTAAGGTTTCAGTGAGCTAGCACTATAAAAATATCATACTAAGGTTTCAGTGAGCTAGCCCTATAAAAATCATACTAAGGTTTCAGTGAGCTAGCACTATAAAAATATCATACTAAGGTTTCAGTGAGTTAGCACTATAAAAATCATACTAAGGTTTCAGTGAGCTAGCACTATATAAATCATACTAAGGTTTCAGTGAGCTAGCACTATAAAAATTATACTAAGGTTTCAGTGAGCTAGCACTATAAAAATCATACTAAGGTTTCAGTGAGCTAGCACTATAAAAATCATACTAAGGTTTCAGTGAACTAGCACTATAAAAATATCATACTAAGGTTTCAGTGAGCTAGCACTATAAAAATCATCCTAAGGTTTCAGTGAGCTAGCACTATAAAAATCATACTAAGGTTTCAGTGAACTAGCACTATAAAAATCATACTAAGGTTTCAGTGAACTAGCACTATAAAAATCATCCTAAGGTTTCAGTGAGCTAGCACTATAAAAATCATACTAAGGTTTCAGTGAGCTAGCACTATAAAAATCATACTAAGGTTTCAGTGAGCTAGCACTATAAACATATCATACTAAGGTTTCAGTGAGCTAGCACTATAAAAATATCATACTAAGGTTTCAGTGAGCTAGCCCTATAAAAATCATACTAAGGTTTCAGTGAGCTAGCACTATAAAAATATCATACTAAGGTTTCAGTGAGTTAGCACTATAAAAATCATACTAAGGTTTCAGTGAGCTAGCACTATATAAATCATACTAAGGTTTCAGTGAGCTAGCACTATAAAAATTATACTAAGGTTTCAGTGAACTAGCACTATACAAATCAAACTAAGCATGTTGGTCTGGTAACAAAACAGACCTCATCATCATCATCTCATCTACATGGAACTTGTTTTCTCCCATTATTACGGCGTTTTAATCCCACTGAACCAGTGGTGGAAAAATCTGTAATCCTCTCGAGGATTAAAACGTCTCGTGCCTTTCCCCACGTCCTAGCAACAGAATTGTGTAGAGGTTCGCCAAAGGATTTTGAAATAAAGTTCGTGTTAAATAATAGGAGAAACAAATTCTCCTTCAGTTGCCCATGTGGGTTACGATATTCTCCACTCGAGAGAGTTAAATTAAAAATTTTAACCACTCGACTGACGACTTGTGGTTAAAATTTTAAACTTAACTCTCTTGAGTGGAGAAATATTGTAACCCACGGGCAACTAAAGGAGAATCTATATTTCACCATGATATAGCTGAAAATTTAATTACTTGGCAATAAACAATAATCACTCATCATTTTAATACATACCAATATAATCTTTGGCAAATAAGTTGAGTTCATCAGCAAACAGTTCTAAAACTTTTTTGACTAAATCTTCTCCAATAAGACGAGCCACTTGTAGCTAAATAAATAAAAACTAGTATACTGATAAGCTGATAGATACTTACAGAAGATATATCAAAGTATATTTTGATAGCAAAATGTAGATAATAATGAGGCGTAACAAAATACACTAACCACCACAATATCACTGACATATATTTGTTGAAAGTGACCCCAATAACCCTATTACCGTTTAACCTCTTTCAAATTACTAAGAAAATAGTTCATTTAGAAAAATTGTTTTAATTGTTAATTGTATTTATGAGGTAACAACTTTAATAATTTCTTCTAATCTGTCGGAGACAAAAATTTACAGTTCCTTAATCAGGGATGATCCTGGTTAGAAAATAAAATAACTGAAATCAATGAAAAAAACTGAAACCATCTACAACCCATTTCAAAATGGTCATTTTACACCTGTTCTGACCATGTCCAGCAACTTTCGGAAAACAATTTTCAGAGGAAAATAGCTGAAATCAGTTAAATAACGGAAAAAAATCATCCCTGCTTAATATTGTAATTATTATTGAAACTAAGACGCTACTCCCTCAGGCATAGGTAATCATAGTCAATACGGTTGTTTCGAATCATTTCCATTCCGTCAATATTTTCGTCAGCCAGATCACGTGATTTCGATGGAATGTACAGCACTGGACTTCCGGTGTCAATGTATACAACAAAAACTCCAATCGATATGTGCCGTTTTAACGTTCGATCCTCAACTTAAAAACATCTTAACATTTTCTGTATAAGACAGATATCAATTAAATTATTTTATTTGTATCAAAGACTTCAATGCAGAGACAATTACTTCTTTAAAATTAAATTTGTTTTCTTTCTTGCAGCTGTCAGTATCATCAAAGGAAAACGATCTGCCTTTATGTATATATTTCTGATATCAGACAGATAGGGGGGTACCGAACACCAGTATTTATTCAGCGGTTTCCTTGGCGTCTCCATATTACAATTACTTATAACCTACCGCATTTATGACTATGATATGCTGACATTGTCACAGTCATAGCGTAAACACCGGAAGTTGTCTGCCAAGGGGTTCAGATGTCAAGACACGAAAAAGACGGAATGTGGTCGGAATTGACATGATTCGAAACAACCATATTGTGGCTATCTGTTTAGATTCTTTGGTATTTTTGCTCCAAAAGATTTAAATAATTAGGTTTTCTAATCATTTGACTAAAAGCACCTGTTGAAGGTTATTTCAGAAATCATTCATGCATGCTAAATTAGATATATACATTTTTACGGTATCATGAAATTTTCATTTGGTCGAGTTTGAAATGAAATGAAAGAAACCTAAAATAATTGACAGTTATCTCCAAAACATTACACAAATTGATTATAGCTTTTAGCTATACCACTTACATTTTGTTCCATCATTTGAAATATAATGACAGGAAGTGATGTGGAATAATATCCATTTCCATCCGCATCTGGATGTTCCACTCTAAACCAATCCTTTATAGAAAACAAAACAAACATTATACATGATGTTCCACTCTAATAAAATCATTTAAGAAAACAAAACAAACATTATACAATGATTTATTTGATTGTGGTTAGGGTTATGGTATTTAATGCCACTTTTAACAATATTTCAGTTATATCGTGGCGGTCAGTTTTATTAGTGGAGGAAACCGGAGTACCCAGAGAAAACCACTGACCTACTGCAAGTTACTGACAAACTTTATCACATACTGCTGTATCGAGTACACCTTGCCTGAACGGGATTCGAACTCACAACATTAGTGGTGATAGGCACTGATTGCATAGGTAGTTGTAAATCCAACTACCATACGATCACGACCACGATGGCCCCCTTTTATTTGATTGGACATAGGGAGACCAAGATATTACGAGAGGAGAGATGGGATAACATTAATCTGTTTGAAATTAAAAACCACGTTTAATTCATTGGTTACTGGATCATTTTCGTAAAATCATAATGTCATGAGTTAACAAACACAGTTTTTCACCAAAGAGAAGTCACTCAAGTGTGCGGTTAGAAAAACTTAATGATGAATACTGCATAAGTAGAGAAAATTCTGTATAAGCTGAACTTTAAATAAAGTCCAGGAAATCTTTGTTAATTTAACCTGTATAAACCAAATGCCTGTCTATTCTGAATATAAAATCTGGTGCCAAGGTGGTTCTGTTAAGTCAGGCTTAATTTTGTTCATAACCAAATGATACTTGTAGCAATTGTTTTTTATGAGTACAGAAGACATTTCTGAAAATATTGGTGAGTCCCATCATTGTAAAAATTTAATATTTGAAAACTTTGGCGAGTCCTAACTGAAAATGCAGAGTCCAGGACTCATCTAGGCAAGTTACAAAGATCTCTGATAACCATACCTTTTTATCTTGTACCAGAGAATTCTTCATCCATTCCATAATGTTAAATTTCATTGTTCTTAGATACCTGTTAAGAAAATACATGTAAACATTGATCTTTTCTGCCAAACGGTGAAAGTTATTAGGTAAAACATGAAGAAATTAATTCACAACAATGCAAAGCGGTCACGTTAATGTGTGTTTAGGGGTATCAACTTTGCCTCTTTTTATGATGTTTCCATTAGATTTTGGAACTGTTCAGACGACGTGATATTTTTTTACGATTTGTATTGTATTTTGCAACTGTGTTCTGATGGTGCGATATGTTTTTTTTTTATGATACATATTTTTCTATTGGATTTTGCAACTGCTCCGACAGTATGATATTTTTTTTGACGATATGTATTTTCTATTGGATTTTGGAATTGTTCCAACAGTGTGATATTTTTTATGTATTTACAGAAACAGGAAATGAAACTGCAATGGGTGCAGCCATATCAATAGAGGATTGTGGGAGAAAAGTTACAAATACTGCAAAGTTCAGTGCAAGTTACAACAGAAACAAGTCAAAAGAAGGTTGTTACCATAATGGTCTAATATATAGAATTTGTTCACGTCACGATATAGTTGAAATACTGATAAAGTTGGCATTAAACACCAATCAATCAATCAATATTACCATAATGCATTTCAGTATCAAATGATTGATGTCATAAATTCAACAAAAATATATATTAGAAGTTCATTCTTAAATATAAAACAATTTTTTGATATTTTTGAAATAAATTTAAATTATGTGCTCTGTAAATTCTTCTTTTTCTTAATTTATGTGAAACCATTCAAATTTTAACATGCATAATCAGGTAAGAAAAGTAAGTCTGCACTAAATGACAAATTCACCCCCCTCCCTAAAATAAAACAATGCCAGAAAATATTTCCTGTTTCACAATTGTTGGCCTATGTCTACAAACACTAAAGGGTTCCTTTTGGAAATAAGCTTTAGGGCTTTTAAGACTCCTCATATGTTATTATGTCACAGAGGCATTTTACTTTTAACTATTTAAACACATATTTTCATCACATTGTATAAAATGCTGACATTATCCTAAGAAGTCCCAGAAACTGAATGGAGATTAAGAATGGGAAATAACAAGTAAATCATATACATCATGAATTCAAATGTGAACACAATTATCAATGTTTGCATGAAAATTATTACAAATGAAAACCATTTCAGATTCTTGCTACTACTGAAAACACAAATCCATAGCAAAAACATTTAAAATTCTATCAAGGAATTATTCATATATTTTCCATTCAAGGATTTTTTTTTATATAAATGTTCAACACCTTCTAGTTAAGGGACCAACCATTTACCTTATAGGGAGGGGGTTATGTCTTTCTCACAATGCAGACAAATTTTTTCACACGAAACAAAAATCTGATCATTTTTTTACTTGAAAAATTGGCAATTCTTCTTCAAATTTTACGAAGAAATTTTAGCTGAAACTGCAGGGTCAGATCATTTATAATTTGCATCTTTCAGGTCAATTTAATTTTTTTTCTATAGAATTTGAGGACAGAATTTTTTTAAACACCAACACCCACGCAAAGGGTTAAATGGTTGTTCCCTAATAACCACCACGATATAACTGAAATATTGTTGAAAGTGGCCTTAAACACCATAACCCTAAGTCATAATATTTTTTCTATTAGGTATATTTATTAACAGTGATAAAACAATTACTGTGTCGACACTTACTGGTTTTGTAATTCATCAATGACATTATTCTCTAATAGTGGTCCTAAGTCAGATACATCTATATTTAAATCAGGATGTAATATCAACTCTGTAGAACTAAAAATAGATATATTCTACATTAGTAATTTCTATTATAATAGACTTCAACTAAAAGTCATTTTTTAATAAAACAAAAACGCATTCAATGCCTCAGATTTAATATTCACTAGCGGCAAATCGCCAAGTGTTACTTTTTCAAGTTTTGTTAGTAATTTAAAAGGGAACATTTCTGATAGAATTCCCTGTTCTAAAAAAGTAACATGTGACATTTATTGCTAGTGAATATTAAATCTGAAGCATTTAACACATTTTTTTTATTCAAAATATAGAATAAAACAATTACTGTCTTTTGATTTTGTAAATGTGTGGATTGATTGACTTTGAAAAAAAAATATGACATTCACTTCTCACTGCGGGCTCAGTGAATATAATTGTTTTTAACAGTAATAGTATGATATTGTATTTAATTTTTTACATTGTTATCCATCAATATTGATGAAAAAAACACAAGTTATTTAACTAGTTACGCACATTCATAAATCACTGTTTTGTTCAGTTACTAATGATATTTATTTTCGATCTTTGGAATGCAACAGTAGTTATACAATAAATATGTGAAGCCATTTCTATATATTTCTACTGTTCTATATATATATATTACACTTTACGTTTTTATTTTCCCTATTTGTCTTTGTTAGCGCAGCCGGTCACTATTTTCGTATATGGACTGGTCACTATTTTAGTATATGAACCGGCCAGGTACCCGCATTATTATCTTAGATAAAAAGTATACTATAGCAAATAGTTAATGTCACTTCGGGTCATATGGCAGTATATGGACCGGTCCGTCACCAAAAAAATATTATATGGACCTCAGAAGCTTCGGTCCATATAATATTTTTTTGGTGACGGACCGGCCCATATACTGCCATATGACCCTCAGTGCCATGAACTATTTGCTATATATAATGTATTGAACACTACTGTTCAGTCAGTGTGTGAGTGAAACTGATCCTGGTGTAATGCCAAGTAAGCAATTTTCAGGTACACATTGAGAGTAAATATCGGCGAGATGAATGTCCCTTTTGTGTACTACATCAACATGCTAAGCAGGATATTTATATTGCTAGCTCAGTGAAACAACAGTCAGTGGGTAGACATTTCCCACAACTATGACATGACACATTATCCTGATTCCAAAACAACCATTCGCTGCTCTTATTCCTTTGTGCTGTGTGCTTGGTGGAGAAGCTGTAAATACTAATTTCTTAGTCTTTGGTTTGACCTCGCCATGATTTGAATTCACAATCTATGCAAACCATTAAACCACCAATGCAGTTGTTCAGCCAAAATACCTCCCCTCTGCTCCCACAATCCTAATATAAGTCTAGTGTAATATGATAATTTACTTACTAATAAGAATTGACCCACATCAATAGTGTAACAAATTCATTCCACTCCCCCCCACAATCCTAACATAAGTCTAGTGTAATATGATAATTTACTTACTAATAAGAATTGACCCACGTCAATAGTGTAACAAATTCATTCCCCTCCCCTCCACAATCCTAATATAAACCTAGTGTAATATGATAATTTACTTACTAATAAGAATTGACCCATGTCAATAGTGTACCAAATTCATTCCCCTCCCCCCCACAATCCTAATATAAACCTAGTGTAATATGATAATTTACTTACTAATAAGAATTGACCCACGTCAATAGTGTAACAAATTCATTCCCCTCCCCTCCACAATCCTAATATAAACCTAGTGTAATATGATAATTTACTTACTAATAAGAATTGACCCATGTCAATAGTGTACCAAATTCATTCCCCTCCCCCCCACAATCCTAATATAAACCTAGTGTAATATGATAATTTACTTACTAATAAGAATTGACCCACGTCAATAGTGTAACAAATTCATTCCCCCCCCCCTTCCACAATCCTAATATAAGTCTAGTGTAATATGATAATTTACTTACTAATAAGAATTGACCAACGTCAATAGTGTAACAAATTCATTCCCCTCCCCTCCACAATCCTAATATAAGTCTAGTGTAATATGATAATTTACTTACTGATAAGAATTGACCCACATCAATAGTGTAACAAATTCATTCCCCCCCCCCCCCCCCTCCACAATCCTAATATAAGTCTAGTGTAATATGATAATTTACTTACTAATAATAATTGACCCACGTCAATAGTGTAACAAATTCATTCCCCTCCCCTCCACAATCCTAATATAAGTCTAGTGTAATATGATAATTTACTTACTAATAAGAATTGACCCACGTCAATAGTGTAACAAATTCATTCCCCCCCCCCCCCTCCACAATCCTAATATAAGTCTAGTGTAATATGATAATTTACTTACTAATAAGAATTGACCCACGTCAATAGTGTATCAAATTCATTCCCTTCCTCCCCACAATCCTAATATAAGCCTAGTGTAATATGATAATTTACTTACTAATAAGAATTGACTCATGTCAATAGTGTAACAAATTCATTCCCTTCCTCCCCACAATCCTAATATAAGCCTAGTGTAATATGATAATTTACTTACTAATAAGAATTGACTCATGTCAATAGTGTAACAAATTCATTCCCTTCCTCCCCACAATCCTAATATAAGCCTAGTGTAATATGATAATTTACTTACTAATAAGAATTGACCCACGTCAATAGTGTAACAAATTCATTCCCCTCCCCTCCACAATCCTAATATAAGTCTAGTGTAATATGATAATTTACTTACTAATAAGAATTGACCCATGTCAATAGTGTAACAAATTCATTCCCCTCCCCTCCACAATCCTAATATAAGTCTAGTGTAATATGATAATTTACTTACTAATAAGAATTGACCCACGTCAATAGTGTAACAAATTCATTCCCTTCCCCTCCACAATCCTAATATAAACCTAGTGTAATATGATAATTTACTTACTAATAAGAATTGACCCATGTCAATAGTGTAACAAATTCATTCCCCTCCCCTCCACATTCCTAATATAAACCTAGTGTAATATGATAATTTACTTACTAATAAGAATTGACCCACATCAATAGTGTAACAAATTCATTCCACTCCCCTCCACAATCCTAATATAAACCTAGTGTAATATGATAATTTACTTACTAATAAGAATTGACCCACGTCAATAGTGTAACAAATTCATTCCCCTCCTTTCCACAATCCTAATATAAGTCTAGTGTAATATGATAATTTACTTACTAATAAGAATTGACCCATGTCAATAGTGTAACAAATTCATTCCCCTCCCCTCCACAATCCTAATATAAGTCTAGTGTAATATGATAATTTACTTACTAATAAGAATTAACCCACGTCAATAGTGTAACAAATTCATTCCCCTCCCCTCCACAATCCTAATATAAGTCTAGTGTAATATGATAATTTACTTACTAATAAGAATTGACCCACGTCAATAGTGTATCAAATTCATTCCCCTCCCCCCCCACAATCCTAATATAAGTCTAGTGTAATATGATAATTTACTTACTAATAAGAATTGACCCACGTCAATAGTGTTACAAATTCATTCCCCTCCCCTCCACAATCCTAATATAAGCCTAGTGTAATATGATAATTTACTTACTAATAAGAATTGACCCACGTCAATAGTGTAACAAATTCATTCCCCTCCCCTCCACAATCCTAATATAAGTCTAGTGTAATATGATAATTTACTTACTAATAAGAATTGACCCATGTCAATAGTGTAACAAATTCATTCCCCTCCCATCCACAATCCTAATATAAGTCTAGTGTAATATGATAATTTACTTACTAATAAGAATTGACCCATGTCAATAGTGTAACAAATTCATTCCCCTCCCCTCCACAATCCTAATATAAGTCTAGTGTAATATGATAATTTACTTACTAATAAGAATTGACCCACGTCAATAGTGTAACAAATTCATTCCCCCCCCCTCCACAATCCTAATATAAGTCTAGTGTAATATGATAATTTACTTACTAATAAGAATTGACCCACATCAATAGTGTAACAAATTCATTCCCCTCCCCCCACAATCCTAATATAAGTCTAGTGTAATATGATAATCTACTTACTAATAAAAATTGACTCACGTCAATAGTGTAACAAATTCATTCCCCTCCCCTCCACAATCCTAATATAAGTCTAGTGTAATATGATAATTTACTTACTAATAAGAATTAACCCACGTCAATAGTGTAACAAATTCATTCCCCTCCCCTCCACAATCCTAATATAAGTTTAGTGTAATATGATAATTTACTTACTAATAAGAATTGACCCACGTCAATAGTGTATCAAATTCATTCCCCTCCCCCCCCACAATTCTAATATAAACCTAGTGTAATATGATAATTTACTTACTAATAAGAATTGACCCACGTCAATAGTGTTACAAATTCATTCCCCTCCCCTCCACAATCCTAATATAAGCCTAGTGTAATATGATAATTTACTTACTAATAAGAATTGACCCACGTCAATAGTGTAACAAATTCATTCCCTTCCCCTCCACAATCCTAATATAAACCTAGTGTAATATGATAATTTACTTACTAATAAGAATTGACCCATGTCAATAGTGTAACAAATTCATTCCCCTCCCCTCCACATTCCTAATATAAACCTAGTGTAATATGATAATTTACTTACTAATAAGAATTGACCCACATCAATAGTGTAACAAATTCATTCCACTCCCCTCCACAATCCTAATATAAACCTAGTGTAATATGATAATTTACTTACTAATAAGAATTGACCCACGTCAATAGTGTAACAAATTCATTCCCCTCCTTTCCACAATCCTAATATAAGTCTAGTGTAATATGATAATTTACTTACTAATAAGAATTGACCCATGTCAATAGTGTAACAAATTCATTCCCCTCCCCTCCACAATCCTAATATAAGTCTAGTGTAATATGATAATTTACTTACTAATAAGAATTAACCCACATCAATAGTGTAACAAATTCATTCCCCTCCCCTCCACAATCCTAATATAAGTCTAGTGTAATATGATAATTTACTTACTAATAAGAATTGACCCACGTCAATAGTGTATCAAATTCATTCCCCTCCCCCCCCACAATCCTAATATAAGTCTAGTGTAATATGATAATTTACTTACTAATAAGAATTGACCCACGTCAATAGTGTTACAAATTCATTCCCCTCCCCTCCACAATCCTAATATAAGCCTAGTGTAATATGATAATTTACTTACTAATAAGAATTGACCCACGTCAATAGTGTAACAAATTCATTCCCCTCCCCTCCACAATCCTAATATAAGTCTAGTGTAATATGATAATTTACTTACTAATAAGAATTGACCCATGTCAATAGTGTAACAAATTCATTCCCCTCCCATCCACAATCCTAATATAAGTCTAGTGTAATATGATAATTTACTTACTAATAAGAATTGACCCATGTCAATAGTGTAACAAATTCATTCCCCTCCCCTCCACAATCCTAATATAAGTCTAGTGTAATATGATAATTTACTTACTAATAAGAATTGACCCACGTCAATAGTGTAACAAATTCATTCCCCCCCCCTCCACAATCCTAATATAAGTCTAGTGTAATATGATAATTTACTTACTAATAAGAATTGACCCACATCAATAGTGTAACAAATTCATTCCCCTCCCCCCACAATCCTAATATAAGTCTAGTGTAATATGATAATCTACTTACTAATAAAAATTGACTCACGTCAATAGTGTAACAAATTCATTCCCCTCCCCTCCACAATCCTAATATAAGTCTAGTGTAATATGATAATTTACTTACTAATAAGAATTAACCCACGTCAATAGTGTAACAAATTCATTCCCCTCCCCTCCACAATCCTAATATAAGTTTAGTGTAATATGATAATTTACTTACTAATAAGAATTGACCCACGTCAATAGTGTATCAAATTCATTCCCCTCCCCCCCCACAATTCTAATATAAACCTAGTGTAATATGATAATTTACTTACTAATAAGAATTGACCCACGTCAATAGTGTTACAAATTCATTCCCCTCCCCTCCACAATCCTAATATAAGCCTAGTGTAATATGATAATTTACTTACTAATAAGAATTGACCCACGTCAATAGTGTAACAAATTCATTCCCTTCCCCTCCACAATCCTAACATAAGTCTAGTGTAATATGATAATTTACTTACTAATAAGAATTGACCCACGTCAATAGTGTAACAAATTCATTCCCTTCCTCCCCACAATCCTAATATAAGCCTAGTGTAATATGATAATTTACTTACTAATAAGAATTGACTCATGTCAATAGTTTAACAAATTCATTCCCCTCCCCTCCACAATCCTAATATAAACCTAGTGTAATATGATAATTTACTTACTAATAAGAATTGATCCATGTCAATAGTGTAACAAATTCATTCCCCTCCCCTCCACAATCCTAATATAAGTCTAGTGTAATATGATAATTTACTTACTAATAAGAATTGACCCATGTCAATAGTGTAACAAATTCATTCCCCTCCCCTCCACAATCCTAATATAAGTCTAGTGTAATATGATAATTTACTTACTAATAAGAATTGACCCACGTCAATAGTGTAACAAATTCATTCCCTTCCCCTCCACAATCCTAATATAAACCTAGTGTAATATGATAATTTACTTACTAATAAGAATTGACCCATGTCAATAGTGTAACAAATTCATTCCCCTCCCCTCCACATTCCTAATATAAACCTAGTGTAATATGATAATTTACTTACTAATAAGAATTGACCCACATCAATAGTGTAACAAATTCATTCCACTCCCCTCCACAATCCTAATATAAACCTAGTGTAATATGATAATTTACTTACTAATAAGAATTGACCCACGTCAATAGTGTAACAAATTCATTCCTCTCCTTTCCACAATCCTAATATAAGTCTAGTGTAATATGATAATTTACTTACTAATAAGAATTGACCCATGTCAATAGTGTAACAAATTCATTCCCCTCCCCTCCACAATCCTAATATAAGTCTAGTGTAATATGATAATTTACTTACTAATAAGAATTAACCCACGTCAATAGTGTAACAAATTCATTCCCTTCCCCTCCACAATCCTAATATAAGTCTAGTGTAATATGATAATTTACTTACTAATAAGAATTGACCCACGTCAATAGTGTATCAAATTCATTCCCCTCCCCCCCCCACAATCCTAATATAAGTCTAGTGTAATATGATAATTTACTTACTAATAAGAATTGACCCACGTCAATAGTGTTACAAATTCATTCCCCTCCCCTCCACAATCCTAATATAAGCCTAGTGTAATATGATAATTTACTTACTAATAAGAATTGACCCACGTCAATAGTGTAACAAATTCATTCCCCTCCCCTCCACAATCCTAATATAAGTCTAGTGTAATATGATAATTTACTTACTAATAAGAATTGACCCATGTCAATAGTGTAACAAATTCATTCCCCTCCCATCCACAATCCTAATATAAGTCTAGTGTAATATGATAATTTACTTACTAATAAGAATTGACCCATGTCAATAGTGTCACAAATTCATTCCCCTCCCCTCCACAATCCTAATATAAGTCTAGTGTAATATGATAATTTACTTACTAATAAGAATTGACCCACGTCAATAGTGTAACAAATTCATTCCCCCCCCCTCCACAATCCTAATATAAGTCTAGTGTAATATGATAATTTACTTACTAATAAGAATTGACCCACATCAATAGTGTAACAAATTCATTCCCCTCCCCCCACAATCCTAATATAAGTCTAGTGTAATATGATAATCTACTTACTAATAAAAATTGACTCACGTCAATAGTGTAACAAATTCATTCCCCTCCCCTCCACAATCCTAATATAAGTCTAGTGTAATATGATAATTTACTTACTAATAAGAATTAACCCACGTCAATAGTGTAACAAATTCATTCCCCTCCCCTCCACAATCCTAATATAAGTCTAGTGTAATATGATAATTTACTTACTAATAAGAATTGACCCACGTCAATAGTGTATCAAATTCATTCCCCTCCCCCCCCACAATTCTAATATAAACCTAGTGTAATATGATAATTTACTTACTAATAAGAATTGACCCACGTCAATAGTGTTACAAATTCATTCCCCTCCCCTCCACAATCCTAATATAAGCCTAGTGTAATATGATAATTTACTTACTAATAAGAATTGACCCACGTCAATAGTGTAACAAATTCATTCCCCTCCCCTCCACAATCCTAATATAAGTCTAGTGTAATATGATAATTTACTTACTAATAAGAATTGACCCATGTCAATAGTGTAACAAATTCATTCCCTTCCCCTCCACAATCCTAATATAAACCTAGTGTAATATGATAATTTACTTACTAATAAGAATTGATCCATGTCAATAGTGTAACAAATTCATTCCCCTCCCCTCCACAATCCTAATATAAGTCTAGTGTAATATGATAATTTACTTACTAATAAGAATTGACCCATGTCAATAGTGTAACAAATTCATTCCCCTCCCCCCCACAATCCTAATATAAGTCTAGTGTAATATGATAATTTACTTACTAATAAGAATTGACCCACGTCAATAGTGTAACAAATTCATTCCCCCCCCCCTCCACAATCCTAATATAAGTCTAGTGTAATATGATAATTTACTTACTAATAAGAATTGACCCACATCAATAGTGTAACAAATTCATTCCCCTCCCCCCACAATCCTAATATAAGTCTAGTGTAATATGATAATCTACTTACTAATAAAAATTGACTCACGTCAATAGTGTAACAAATTCATTCCCCTCCCCTCCACAATCCTAATATAAGCCTAGTGTAATATGATAATTTACTTACTAATAAGAATTGACTCATGTCAATAGTTTAACAAATTCATTCCCCTCCCCTCCACAATCCTAATATAAACCTAGTGTAATATGATAATTTATTTACTAATAAGAATTGACCCATGTCAATAGTGTAACAAATTCATTCCCCTCCCCTCCACAATCCTAATATAAGTCTAGTGTAATATGATAATTTACTTACTAATAAGAATTGACCCATGTCAATAGTGTAACAAATTCATTCCCCTCCCCTCCACAATCCTAATATAAGTCTAGTATAATATGATAATTTACTTACTAATAAGAATTGACCCACGTCAATAGTGTAACAAATTCATTCCCCTCCCCTCCACATTCCTAATATAAACCTAGTGTAATATGATAATTTACTTACTAATAAGAATTGACCCACGTCAATAGTGTAACAAATTCATTCCCCTCCCCTCCACAATCCTAATATAAACCTAGTGTAATATGATAATTTACTTACTAATAAGAATTGACCCATGTCAATAATGTAACAAATTCATTCCCCTCCCCTCCACAATCCTAATATACGTCTAGTGTAATATGATCATTTACTTACTAATAAGAATTGACCCATGTCAATAGTGTAACAAATTCATTCCCCTCCCCTCCACAATCCTAATATAAGTCTAGTGTAATATGATAATTTACTTACTAATAAGAATTGACCCACGTCAATAGTGTAACAAATTCATTCCCCTCCCCTCCACAATCCTAATATAAGTCTAGTGTAATATGATAATTTACTTACTAATAAGAATTGACCCATGTCAATAGTGTAACAAATTCATTCCCCTCCCCTCCACAATCCTAATATAAACCTAGTATAATATGATAATTTACTTACTAATAAGAATTGACCCACGTCAATAGTGTAACAAATTCATTCCCCTCCCCTCCACAATCCTAATATAAGTCTAGTGTAATATGATAATTTACTTACTAATAAGAATTGATCCATGTCAATAGTGTAACAAATTCATTCCCCTCCCCTCCACAATCCTAATATAAGTCTAGTGTAATATGATAATTTACTTACTAATAAGAATTGACCCACGTCAATAGTGTAACAAATTCATTCCCCTCCCCTCCACAATCCTAATATAAGTCTAGTGTAATATGATAATTTACTTACTAATAAGAATTGACCCACATCAATAGTGTAACAAATTCATTCCCCTCCCCCCACAATCCTAATATAAGTCTAGTGTAATATGATAATCTACTTACTAATAAAAATTGACTCACGTCAATAGTGTAACAAATTCATTCCCCTCCCCTCCACAATCCTAATATAAGTCTAGTGTAATATGATAATTTACTTACTAATAAGAATTGACCCACGTCAATAGTGTAACAAATTCATTCCCCTCCCCCTCCACAATCCTAATATAAGTCTAGTGTAATATGATAATTTACTTACTAATAAGAATTGACCCACGTCAATAGTGTAACAAATTCATTCCCTTCCCCCCCACAATCCTAATATAAGCCTAGTGTAATATGATAATTTACTTACTAATAAGAATTGACCCATGTCAATAGTGTAACAAATTCATTCCCCTCCCCTCCACAATCCTAATATAAGTCTAGTGTAATATGATAATTTACTTACTAATAAGAATTGACCCATGTCAATAGTGTAACAAATTCATTCCCCTCCCCTCCACAATCCTAATATAAGTCTAGTATAATATGATAATTTACTTACTAATAAGAATTGACCCACGTCAATAGTGTAACAAATTCATTCCCTTCCCCTCCACAATCCTAATATAAACCTAGTGTAATATGATAATTTACTTACTAATAAGAATTGACCCATGTAAATAGTGTAACAAATTCATTCCCCTCCCCTCCACATTCCTAATATAAACCTAGTGTAATATGATAATTTACTTACTAATAAGAATTGACCCACGTCAATAGTGTAACAAATTCATTCCCCTCCCCTCCACAATCCTAATATAAACCTAGTGTAATATGATAATTTACTTACTAATAAGAATTGACCCATGTCAATAGTGTAACAAATTCATTCCCCTCCCCTCCACAATCCTAATATAAACCTAGTGTAATATGATAATTTACTTACTAATAAGAATTGACCCATGTCAATAGTGTAACAAATTCATTCCCTTCCTCCCCACAATCCTAATATAAGCCTAGTGTAATATGATAATTTACTTACTAATAAGAATTGACTCATGTCAATAGTGTAACAAATTCATTCCCCTCCCCTCCACAATCCTAATATACGTCTAGTGTAATATGATCATTTACTTACTAATAAGAATTGACCCATGTCAATAGTGTAACAAATTCATTCCCCTCCCCTCCACAATCCTAATATAAGTCTAGTGTAATATGATAATTTACTTACTAATAAGAATTGACCCACGTCAATAGTGTAACAAATTCATTCCCCTCCCCTCCACAATCCTAATATAAGTCTAGTGTAATATGATAATTTACTTACTAATAAGAATTGACCCATGTCAATAGTGTAACAAATTCATTCCCCTCCCCTCCACAATCCTAATATAAGTCTAGTGTAATATGATAATTTACTTACTAATAAGAATTGACCCATGTCAGTAGTGTTACAAATTCATTCCCCTCCCCTCCACAATCCTAATATAAGTCTAGTGTAATATGATAATTTACTTACTAATAAGAATTGACCCACGTCAATAGTGTAACAAATTCATTCCTCTCCCCTCCACAATCCTAATATAAGTCTAGTGTAATATGATAATTTACTTACTAATAAGAATTGACCCACGTCAATAGTGTAACAAATTCATTCCCTTCCTCCCCACAATCCTAATATAAGCCTAGTGTAATATGATAATTTACTTACTAATAAGAATTGACTCATGTCAATAGTTTAACAAATTCATTCCCCTCCCCTCCACAATCCTAATATAAACCTAGTGTAATATGATAATTTACTTACTAATAAGAATTGATCCATGTCAATAGTGTAACAAATTCATTCCCCTCCCCTCCACAATCCTAATATAAGTCTAGTGTAATATGATAATTTACTTACTAATAAGAATTGACCCATGTCAATAGTGTAACAAATTCATTCCCCTCCCCTCCACAATCCTAATATAAGTCTAGTATAATATGATAATTTACTTACTAATAAGAATTGACCCACGTCAATAGTGTAACAAATTCATTCCCTTCCCCTCCACAATCCTAATATAAACCTAGTGTAATATGATAATTTACTTACTAATAAGAATTGACCCATGTCAATAGTGTAACAAATTCATTCCCCTCCCCTCCACAATCCTAATATAAACCTAGTGTAATATGATAATTTACTTACTAATAAGAATTGACCCACATCAATAGTGTAACAAATTCATTCCCCTCCCCTCCACAATCCTAACATAAGTCTAGTGTAATATGATAATTTACTTACTAATAAGAATTGACCCATGTCAATAGTGTAACAAATTCATTCCCCTCCCCTCCACAATCCTAATATAAACCTAGTGTAATATGATAATTTACTTACTAATAAGAATTGACCCATGTCAATAGTGTAACAAATTCATTCCCCTCCCCTCCACAATCCTAATATACGTCTAGTGTAATATGATCATTTACTTACTAATAAGAATTGACCCATGTCAATAGTGTAACAAATTCATTCCCCTCCCCTCCACAATCCTAATATAAGTCTAGTGTAATATGATAATTTACTTACTAATAAGAATTGACCCACGTCAATAGTGTAACAAATTCATTCCCCTCCCCTCCACAATCCTAATATAAACCTAGTGTAATATGATAATTTACTTACTAATAAGAATTGACCCACATCAATAGTGTAACAAATTCATTCCCCTCCCCTCCACAATCCTAATATAAGCCTAGTGTAATATGATAATTTACTTACTAATAAGAATTGACTCATGTCAATAGTGTAACAAATTCATTCCCCTCCCCTCCACAATCCTAATATAAGTCTAGTGTAATATGATAATTTACTTACTAATAAGAATTGACCCACGTCAATAGTGTAACAAATTCATTCCCCTCCCCTCCACAATCCTAATATAAACCTAGTATAATATGATAATTTACTTACTAATAAGAATTGACCCACGTCAATAGTGTAACAAATTCATTCCCCTCCCCTCCACAATCCTAATATAAGTCTAGTGTAATATGATAATTTACTTACTAATAAGAATTGACCCACGTCAATAGTGTAACAAATTCATTCCCCTCCCCTCCACAATCCTAATATAAGTCTAGTGTAATATGATAATTTACTTACTAATAAGAATTGACCCATGTCAGTAGTGTTACAAATTCATTCCCCTCCCCTCCACAATCCTAATATAAGTCTAGTGTAATATGATAATTTACTTACTAATAAGAATTGACCCACGTCAATAGTGTAACAAATTCATTCCTCTCCCCTCCACAATCCTAATATAAGTCTAGTGTAATATGATAATTTACTTACTAATAAGAATTGACCCACGTCAATAGTGTAACAAATTCATTCCTCTCCCCTCCACAATCCTAATATAAGTCTAGTGTAATATGATAATTTACTTACTAATAAGAATTGACCCATGTCAATAGTGTAACAAATTCATTCCCTCCCCCCCCACAATCCTAATATAAGTCTAGTGTAATATGATAATTTACTTACTAATAAGAATTGACCCATGTCAATAGTGTAACAAATTCATTCCCCTCTAAACCTTGCTTTATCATTTCTTCAAGCTGTAAATATTGTCAAAACATTTTCCTATAACATTTCTGAAGAAATCATTCCATTTCTCAGATTTTTGTTCAACAATTTCATAGAAACTGTTTTTGAAAGATTTTTAATGCTAAGTAAAGAATTCATATATTAAATTACGAAAAAAATCAAACTTTTCCTAAATCTATGTTTCAATTTTTGTTAAAATTATTTATTGTTTCTGGTTTTCTCAAGGTACTCTGGTTTCCTCCACCAATAAAACTGGCTGCCACGATATAACTGAAATATTGTTGAAAGTGGTATTAAACACCATAACCCTAGCCCTAACCCTATTCATTGTATCAAGCTTGACCAATGTCATTTGCTGAGTTTGTTTCAGTTGTGGTGCAAAAATATTGTAAATAAAATTGTTCTAATATAACATTAAATATCAACAAATAATGTTTTACTGTAATTACCAGGGGTCCATTGTTGAACTTGTGATTAAGCTAATCATATGATTAGTCATAATTACATTTTTAATTCCTAATCCCATATTTAGCTAATGCAATGCTTGTTAATAATACTGAATTTTTTAATTGGAGAAAAACTTTTTGACCAGCATCGAGCTCAGATTAATCTTTAGTGTGAATTAAAAACTTGCTTCAATAAGAAATTCACAAGAAAATGCTGTATTTGTCTATTATAACATATTTACATGTTTCTATAATTTCGTAACACATGATTGTATGGTAGATGAACTACCTATGCAATCAGTGCCTATCACCACTAACGTTTTGAGTTAGAATCCCATTCAAGACAAGGTGTACTTGATACAACATTATGTGATAAAGTTTTAGAGTGACTTGCGACAGGTCTGTGGTTTTCTCCGGGTACTCAGGTTTCCTCCACCAACAAAACTGATCCCCAACATATAACTGAAATATTGTCAAAAGTGGCATTAAACACCACAGCCATAACCCATAAAATGTTAAACTTACATAATTAGAAAGAGTCCTATGGTACATTCCAACATATCTCTTTACAATGTCATATTCTGGTGGGAAGATAGGAGGTAACATTGTCTGAAAAAAAAATTACCAAATAAAACACTTGATGAATCTCATCTTTGTCCCAAGTTTTAAGCCTTGTACACATACAACTTTATATTTTCCTCGTCTTTGTCCCAAGTTTTAAGCCTTGTACACATAAAACTTTATATTTTCCTCGTCTTTGTCCCAAGTTTTAAGCCTTGTACACATAAAACTTTATATTTTCCTCGTCTTTGTCCCAAGTTTTAAGCCTTGTACACATAAAACTTTATATTTTCCTCATCTTTGTCCAAAATTTTAAGCCTTGTACACATAAAACTTTATATTTTCCTCGTCTTTGTCCCAAGTTTTAAGTCTTGTACACATAAAACTTTATATTCTAAGACACTGTACTAATATTGTATATTTATTTGCAATAATTAAAGTTACGAGTAAAAATTATCTCACGGTGGAACAAAATGGTGCCAGATTTCGTGTTTTGACATCCTATATTACATTCCCCCCTCTTTTTGTAAACATTGAAATTGTTGAAAGGATGACATTTGCTTTAACATTGAGTTGTCCACACTAATCTGTCAGAACTTCATGAATATGATTCGACACAAGCAAAACGAGTATCACATATTAGAAAAAAAAATTAATCTATAATCCACCACTGATATATTAAAGAAATAGTAAACCTAGGTTGTGTTAAAATGTCCCATACCTTGACGACTCTTAAATCTTCTATCATCAGTTGTCTAGTTAACTCTAGATGTCTGACTAACCACATTTTATTTGATTGTCTGTCTTCTAACTGGTTCCCTTCAATTCTACAATACATACAGAAACATTGGTTATGCGATTTTAACGACTACGACTTTTAAAATTAATTAGCTTGCAAATCTTTTGACTTATTCCAGAAATGAGTTGTGCACTGTTAATCAGATATCTATGTTTTCTTATTATGGGTATTTAGCACCACTTTCTACTTTGATTTAGTCCACTTCATCCCATGGGGGACATAGGGCAACATGGTTGTTTCTGTAACCGGATTTATCCACTGATGGGTGGTTGGCCCTTCAGCTTCACCATATCCCTTGTTTTGACAAAAGTGACTCCACAGACTCCACATCGTTGATATAGGGTTGGACTTTGGAACCTCCAGAGTTAGGTTTTACATCAGAGTCTCTTTCTCCTAGACTGGTTGTCTACCATGGCTAATGAGTCCTGTCTACCCATTTGAATGGTTAGAACAACTAACGGGTTTCAATACCGGGTTTGAAATCAGAGTTTTCCTTCTCCTAGATGCACTACCTTCCAGGGTTAACGAGCTCCTTCTACCCAAAGCACTGGTTTTAAGGTGCCAGCATCCCGCCTTCGCCCCTTCTCCTGTTCGTCAAAACAGTTCCACCAGGGGAAGGTCAGGAGTTGGACTTTGGTTGTCAGAGGCTATATTTTACGCATACCATAAGGAGCATTTACCTGATACAGGGCACTTATCTCTTGTATCACCCCTAGGCATAACAACCTTAGGAATCACCTCTTTCTACACTAAGTTAATTATATTGTGGTCTTCAGTTTTATTGGTGGAGAATAATTGGAGAAGAGGAGAAATCACCGTCCTGCAGCAAGTCACTGACAAACATTATCGCATAAAGTTGTATCAAGTATGGCTTCAACATGACCAAGATTCAAACTCACAACTTTAGTGGTGATAGGCATTTATTGTATATAGTTTGATCCAAACTGTCATACGATCATGGCCATTATTGCCCAAAGAAACATAGTACATGTATATACATTTCAACAAAACAACCAATATTTCTACCATTCTGATAAAGTTTCAATGATATTATCAAACTGATAATAAGCTTTGGCCTCTTTAAGGGTAATCTTTACTCAAATTCTGACTTAATTTTTTTTTGCAAAAATAAATATACAATATTGGTGTATTGATGGTAAATATAAAATTTATGTGGCGAGGCTTAGAAACGGGGGAAAGACGAGCTTTTAGCTGGTCTTTCCAACTGTTTCATGCCGAGCCACATAAATTATATATTTACTGTCAATACACTAATATTGTATTTTATCCTGCAATACAATTTGCAAAAAATAAAAAAAATAAAATGTTATTTGATTTGATAATAAAAAAAAGATAACGGAAACCCCATTTAGTACCTCAACAGTAGTTCCAATAAGGGGCGTGGCTTAATAGCTTTATTAGGCTAATGTGAAAAGTGTTATTATGACAGGGGTGTGGCTTAATTAATAGCATTATTAGGCTAGTGTGGAAAGTGTTATTATGACAGTACAGTTTATTTCAACCCATTTATTATGACAAAAAATAACCTAATTGCAGGATAAAACGTAATAATTGCATAACTTCTCTTGCATTCCGAATGTCGAATATAGATCATGAGAAACTGAACAACGCTGTTAGAGCTCGGTTGTGAGTGCTTTATTTTTAAAAATTCAGAATTTAAGAGTATCTATTCTATTTATTACATAGATTTTAAACTTTTGATTGTAGCAATAATACTCTTAAAAAAAATTCATTGTGGTACACTCGATAATATTTTTAATTGTAATGATGTAGGTACTGTGATATCATGCAGTGCAAAGAAATGTTTTTATTTTACTGGATGAAATATCCAGGCCTCGACATTAACGTTTGTCCGATACCAGTGAAAACTGACGTCGGACAAGAAGATCTTGTATCACGGTTGTCCGACGTGACAAGTGAAAAAATGACTGTCCTACCTTTTGAAGGTTATTTTCTATGATAAAAATGTGTTGCTTTGTCATTTTTACAGACATAAACTTCATAAATAATTATTTTAATGTGTTTAAAAATATCGGTTTCCATTGAGGTACACTATCGCTAATTATAACAATGAACCAAGAGATATTCCAAACATATACTTGATCTGTATCTTTTCAGCGATTTGATTAAACGACAACTGGCATTAAGTAATTATAATGAAAATCGATTTGTTTATAGTATTTCCTTCCTCTACACAATAATTCCCTGGAAACGTAAATAAAATGTCCATCAGCATGGATCTATATCCCCTGATCTTAGAAAGTACGGATTTACAACAAGCGGCGGAGATCAATTCAACCAGAAATGTTAAGGCATCTGATGTTAATTTCCATTGAGGGACATTCAGTAGCTGATTTTGATACACAATCTGCATTCAGTAGATGGTCAACAACGACGTTCAAAGCATCCTGGATTCAATCCACATTATATGATTACCGCTTAGATAGATCTGCTATTCGAGAACCAAACTTAGAAATTGACGATTAGACACTCATACCATGATGGCATCGTTTGATACCAATGACTTTATGACTTATGTCTTAGTGTATGTTAATTTGTTTATTAAAGATGTCATAATCATAATTTCTGTTAGTATTAATAATGACAGGATGCGATAATGTTAGTGAGACAATAACCAAAACATTTTACACAAATTGCTGATAATTATTCTCTAGTTTTGGAATTTTTATTAATTTTTTTGGACAACTAAAAGATTGAGTCGGACAAGTACTTTATTTAGTTAGTTGTCCGAAGGGACAAGTTAAAAAATATGTTGATGTAGAGGCCTGATATCGGTTTTATTTCACTTGGAAATTACAGTATTTCAAGGGTATTTATATATCTCTTTAAATCCACAATTACTTATAATGCAGCTGAAGTATACATGACTTAGGTTTGCAAATTCAGTTTTCCATAATCTTTATAATCTTTTCGCCGATACATTACTGCAATACATTTTTTTTCTCTTCATACTATCACTTACTTTTGTGCTATAGAATTTTCTAAGATTTGGAAGCATTTTGTTCTCCATTTCTTTGGTCTCCCTGGAGGCATAAATCCTGACTGTATTTGTCGTTGTTCGACAGCCCTGTCCATTCTATAAAGAAATAAAAAATTTAGGAGATAACTGTATTGTATTTGAAAATTTCACGGCATCAATTGGAGATTTGATGGTCGCAAATATCAATCAAATCGATAGATTGAGAATTTTACATAGAATAGTAATTAATCAAAACACCACGATACAAACAAATTGCATTAGAATTCAATTTAAATGTTTTTTTTGGTTTTTACATCATATGTTTGATTAAATTATTATTTTCAACACATAACACTATTTTAATAGTCCCTCTGCAATGAAAACGTAGCCTTATAAAATGGTGACAATTAAGTAGTATTTCACAATCTCAGAGCATCTGAAATCTGTGATAAGAGGGGAGGCTTTTGGTGGGCGTGGCCTTATAAGTAATAAGCCCATTATAAGTAATTAATTTGACTATGAAAACACAAATTATTGATAAATTATAGCAATTCATTGAATGTGTATTAATTACACTGTAGTTTTCAACACCCGAGAGGGTGCACAGGTATTGGTATCAATGAACGGGAGACTCCTGCAGAAAATGGGAAAGATCATATGTATGCATGACAATTCTACTGGCTCCCTATCATCTGTGAAAACATACGACAAAAGACAAAGGAAAGCCAGAAATCAAATAAAAATAAATAAAATACCTGTCTAAACCGAACCTCATCTTCAGGGTAGATGATACAAACATTGTCAAATAATAATTTGCGAACAATAAATTTAAATATCTTTCATCATCATTTATTCACTGAAATTGTAATGCCATAAAGTTGTGGCCGTGATCGTATGGTAGTTGGATTTACAACTACCTATGCAATCAGTGCCTATCACCACTGATGTTGTGAGTTCGAATCTCGATCAGGGCGAAGTGAACAACATTATGTGATAAAGTTTGTCACTTAGTTGTGACAGGTCGGTGGTTTTCTCCGGGTCCTCATGTTTCCTCCACCAATAAAACTGATGGCCACGAAATAACTGAAATATTGTTGAAAGTGGTGTTAAACACCATCAAACAAACATAAAATGCACAGCATTTCCTAGTATGAATTTTAATTTTCAAAATTTCAAAAACATTATCACTCTTTATTGCTTTTATGTAATTAAAAATAATGTCCATGTATCCCTATCTGGTACCCACCTTTCTTCCCTCTCTATTATCCGTAAAGCAGTCACAATGAGTGTTGGTTCCCTGCGGACTGAACTCAGTGCCCTCTGTATTATCACCCATATCTGTTTCCCTAAAGATTCAGATAACTGCACTACATCCTTGAAATATTTTTCTAAAGTCTGAAAAAAATCAAAAACAATTTCTGTACATTACAAATTATTCTGTTGGTTTACAAGTCAAATAAATGAAATAATTATAGTATAACTACTAGGATTTTGTTGTTGTTTAAACATCTTGAGGTCAAATTTGAGGTAAAAAAAAACCAACTAATTTTAGCTTCATTCCACTACTTTCTATAAAAGTTCCTGTGCCCAGCCAGGAAATTCAACAGTCATGTATATGTGTGACTGTTATATCGATTTTGACTCTTTCTACGATTTTGCTATTGGACTTTGGAACTATTCCGACAGTGTGGTATTTTTTGTTTTTCATTTTTATTGACTATGATTTGGTTTTCAAAATTTGTTGCATTCTTTTCCACCAAGTCACATTATCTGTTGATTATTGTCATGACAGTCTCAACACCAAAATTTATAGAACTTAGCCACTTATCTGTGGGATTTGGCTGTGTTTGTTTGATATAATCTTGACTTCAGAGATTGCTTATATAACTTACAGCATTATCTGTAGGGCTTTGCTGTGGTTGTTTATGTAATTCAAACATTAAATCATCTCTTGCAGATTCTAAATCTGTTAAGCTGTAAATAAGATGTGTCATTAAAGTTATTAGTCAAATATGTATAAAATACAACAGATTTGTAAAACAATTATATTGGCTTAATTTTCTTTAAAACAGTTGGCAAATATAACTTGCTAAATATTTTCTTTATACTCTATATGGAACTTTAATCATAATTCTTAACCGCATCTGTGGTGTACAGTAATAATAAGCATGCTCACCTTGAGTGTGGTAGATCATGGGTTCAAGCCTCGGTCGGATCAAATCAAAGACTATAAAATTAATATTTGCAGCTTCTATGCTAAGCATGAAGACAACTGTTAACAATTGATGAACTAATGCATGATACATGGTAGAGTGATAAACACACAGATTACTCTCCCTCCAACACCATTGTTTATCATATTGTTTATCAAGAACTTACTGTCTATGAGCCTGAAGTAATTTTCCTTCGTTTATTAACTCCTGTGTTTTCCTCACACTTTCAGGAACTGTGAAAATATGCTTCAAATTTTCCACAGCTGCTGCAAGCTGAAATCAATGCAATATACAGGTATAAATGTTATAGTTATCCCTTCACAAGCATTCTACTTTGTATTATGCATCATATGTATATTGTATCTGATTTTTGTCAAAATAATCAATAAAATATGATTACACTAAACAAAATTTAATATACAGTATAGTATACAAGTTTATCAGTAATTTGGACATTTCTTCCTTTGATCTCGCAGAGTGATAGTGTCAATATCAACAAACTGATTCTGATATGGAAAGAATTGGTTGGTGTGACGTTACCGATAAAAACAATGACATCAATTTTGAAGTTCTCGACAAAAATTATCACAGTTCGTCCTTTCTGAATTGCTTCTAAAATGATATTTGTCTCCGACTTCAAAAATGACATTATTCTATATATATATGCATTTTGTATCAGGAAGTGTTAATAAAGGACAAAGTCCTTATAACGGTAAGCTGTCCGATTTTTCCTTCTATATTGATAGCCAAATATCTGTTCACTGGAAGTTTAAAAAATAGATCAATTGATAATTTAGAAATGCAAAAGAAATATATTTCAATGAAAAATTCCCAATTCTTTAATTATTTACTCTATGCAAAATCGAAATAAACTTGAAATAAAATTCTAATAAAAAAATCTCTTTCTACGAAACTCCTGACGGAAGAGCGGCGTACAGTAGGTAAAATGAACGGAACAGCCATAACAAATCGGCTACAAAATTCATTCAAAATAAAAGATAATAACTTGTACAGATCATCGTATTATTGAAATTTTAGGATTTCGTCCTACAAACAGGTTGCCTGTCTCATATTATAAATAAGGTCATGATATCTTTTAAAATTCATTAAATTCTTAAAGAAACATTTTACTCCTTAAAAATCTAAAAACATATTAAAACACAGACCCCACTATAAAATGTGCTCCAGAATACTACGGAGGCTTGTACTGATATAATTACATTAAAACAAAAACCCTACTGTAAAATGTGCTCCAGAATACTATGGAGGCTTGTACTGGTATAATTACCTGACAAAATCTGCTATTTTCTGCATTAACTTCCATTAACGTTTTGTGTACAGGTTGTATGGATTTGTAAGTTTCTTCTACATCATCTAAACTGTAAATAAAAATAATAATCTGTTCATACTGTAAAAAACTTCTAAGCAGAGATGTCTTATACAATAAGTATAATACATAAATAAGTACTATACACAACCAATATATGTTGACAGTGATTCAGCTAGGCACCGGTCTCAGGACATTTGCCCACTTATTTCTCAAATTGTCCTGAAGAACTTTATAAAAATTAGTTTAATTGTTAAAGAATGTCCTGAAGAAATTTTGATAAAACTGGCAATTGATTTGTCCTGAAGATTTCAAAGTCTAGCTGAAACACGGTGTTAATATTAAATTTAACTTGCTTTCGCTATGATATAGTCTAAAATTGCTCACTTGGCATAAAACACTAATCATTCACGGTCTCACTGATTGAACACGGATTGGTTGATTTGATTTTTGATTTTTTAACGCCACTTTCAACAATATTTCAGCTATATCATGGCGACCAGTTTCAGTGGTGGAGGAAGCCGGAGTACCCGGAGAGAACCACTGACCATGGGCAAGCAACTGGTAAATTTTATCACATGCAGCTGCGAGTCGAGTGCATGCTTTTTTGTAATTTACAAAGCCGGGGGCGAACCCATGCTGTATTGGTGATAGGCTTGTATGAGTTGTTAGATCCAATGACCTAATTCATTGAGCCACCTGGGCCCCCAACACGGATTGGATCCTCCAGTACAGTATTGATTTTTTGGTACAGTAGTCCCCCTCTTATAAGGCCACCTCTCTTATCAGGACAGATCACTGATCAGATGCACTGAGATAGCAAAATACTACTAAATTGTCCCTCTCGAGAGAGGTCACCTTTCTTATATAAGGCCACTTTTTTTAGGGAAGAAGGGATGGTCTTATAAGGGGTACTTATTTGTCCCTCTCTCGAGATGGGACATCCTTCTTATAAGTCCACTTTTTCATGGAAGAAGGGATGGTCTTATAAGGGGGTGGAGGGGGGGGGGGCTTATGTATGTGTGTATATACCTTTGTTTGATTTCATACACATCTTGTAGAGCACTTTGTAGTTGATTCAGTCCAGTTCTTACACCATCTAGTTGTGACTGTACTGCTGTTTTTAACATTGTATCTACCGAGGCCTGCAATAACATAGATACAATTACAAAGTCTAAACATACACGCTACACACAAACAAATCTGTCATTATACAGATATCCTTGTATGATAAAATTTTGATGAGACCAAACAAAAAAGTCACAAGTCCTACTAGTGTATTCTTTGTAGAAAATGGTGAGTACATAAATGAGTACAGGACTTACCTAGATGAGTAACCAGTATCTCTGCATTACAGGTACAGATATCTGGATTGGGTTTTCATAAAATGTCTTCTTTTTATATATTTATTAAATATAATATTTACATCGTTTAAAAAAAAAGATTATTTTTGCTCAAAATAATGTTAATAACAAATATTTCTTTCAATTTGATGCTAATGATAGCTTGAAAAACTGGCATTGACAAATTAGGACAAATTATTTGGTTCATGGGACGTTAACGGAAGAGAAGAAAGAATGTTTGATGATTGATGGTCAAGAGCATTCCTACATGTACCCTCCTGTATAGATCAAGATGAAAGGGCCATAACTATGGGAAAACTGTAAAAATACTAGATGAATGTCCTAACCATGTACACATATACACACCAGGATCTATCAAAATATTTAAATATAACAAACACTATAGATGAAGTTGTGTTGACAGCATCAAAACACTGACAAACATTATCATATAATGTTTTATCAAGTACACCTCGCCATGAGCGGGATTCGAACTAACAACTTTAGTGTAGACCTAATAGGCACTGATTGCATATAAATGAACCAGAACTTTCTAATGACAAGCACATGGTTCTTTTTATATCCATCATTAATGTTTAAATTGCTGAATCTTCCTAAACAGGTAACACATATGTATACAAAAATTTACCTTTTTTCTCATTATTTTTCTTTTGTACTGATCCACCTTTTCCAGCTGGTCTGGACGCTAAAACAAGATTGTCACATGACTTAATTATAGGTACATATACGGTATATACTGGACCATATTCTTTTTACATACTTATATTAGGTAAAGTAATGAACAAATGAGTAAGTGATTGTTGATTAAAGATGAGTAAGCAATTTATCAGTTACATGTATATCATGGCAAGAACATATTCATTTTGATGAAAGGATGATGATCACTGTCTTATTTTGACCAGATCTAGACTGGTGCTCAAAACGAAGATCTACCATATTCAACCCAAGCACACTAATCAAAACACCACAGATGCAGTTATTTTTTTTATGAAATGATAAGTAGTGATGTTAAGATGTCCTTGACCTTGACCACTCTTAAATCTTCTATCATCAGCTGTCTATTTAAGCTTTGTCATGACAAGAATATATATTACTAGTATAATGTACATTTGTATGATACCATAAATTGGGATATTTTGGCAGTTTTCTGTCAAAATGTGGATGTTTAATTTTTGGTGCTTTCCAAAAGATGATTGTTTTATTTTGGTGCTTTTCAAATGGTTAGAAAAAAATAAATGCTCATGACCAATATTTTTTTTTATTGTAGATCAAAAACTTGAAATCAAATACCACCGGTATCTCACCGAAAGTTTGTTAAAAAAAGTAACTAAGAAATTGGATACGGGCGAAATACAAATACTTTTTCCGGATGACATTATCTGTGGATGAAAATTAATAAATAGTGATAAAATATTTATTAGCTAAGATGATAAGATGAACTTTAAAACAACATAAAACTCAAATTCAAAATATAATGAATCTTCTTTTCTTTACCATAACGATACCGTTATCAAACCACTGATCCGCAATGGTCTACATGTACCTGCATAGGCTACCTTAATTAACGTTTGTCAATAGGTATTTTTACAACAGGTGTGAAATCCATAACAATTTATTTGACTGACGACTTCCGGTATACTAATCGTACAATAAAAATGTCAATGATTAAGACCCTAGAGCTAAATTGACAATCAACATTTAGTTTTTTGTGAAAATTATTATACACATATTGTTAAATTATAAGCTTTATTTATGTCTGGAGTAGATCTGCTTTAAGTCATTATAACTGATAGCTGTGGATTATTGATGTATTTGCTTGTTTTATGCGTCTTGTGTTACTTGGACTATCTGATTTGATTTATCATTTTTTTTCGCAAAGTTGAATACAAATGAAAGACTTACCCATGATTTCGCATTTATAACTTTAATAAAATATTGGTATTTTTTATATTAGCACACGTTATATTTTGGCGTGTTTAATTTTGGCACTTTCAAGAGAAGCACCAAATAAACCAAAATAAAACTACGGCCAAAATATCCCAATTTACTTTATATACTTTAATATAACAACTAAACAAGATCATCAGGATTGGAATTGCTTACATGTATGTGACATCACTCATCTGGTATTCATCAGGCCATTAAAATTTTAGGGGGACTATGCTTTTTACCCCAGGCTGAACCAGTAAAACCAAAATCAGATTAATGTTTCTACATGAAAAATCACTAAGTTACCAATTTATTTTGCTTAAAACAGCAGGGTCAGATTACCTATTTTTTGCATCTTTCGGGCGAATTATTTTTTTTTTATTAAATTGGATGGCAGGAAATTAATAAAAAATATACCCCCTAAAAGTTAAATGATCATTACCTAAGTATATATACTACTGGTAGTCAATACTTAATGCAGGCAAATTATTAGAAACTAACCTGCAGTAGATTTGATATGTGTTTTGCAGCATTTTCCTTTGCCTCTGCTTCCATTCTGCCTAAATCTAAAGGTGCCGGTAAACTCATTTTCTACAATATAGACCAATGAAAAGTCAATATATTTTAATTTATTGCTGAATTAGCATTGGGTTATAGTAACTTTATTCTAAAAAAAACTTGTATGGGGTTGGTAATGGTAAATGTCTGAAGGTACCGTTTTTCAAGACTGATTACACATACAATGAATTTCATCAGAATTTCTTGTTGGAAATCGCCACCGATTACCACTACTACCAACCAAAATTACAAATCAATAATACATGTACATTTATTGTCTGTTACAAATAAAAGAAACTGATAAAACAATCATTTAGGAGTAACTAAATTTTGCCAGTGACCTGATGATTTTGTTTTCAAGTAAAAAAAAATCAAATTAATTTAAAAACACAAACAGGTTGTAACATCATATCGCTGTTGCTATATATTTAAATAGAATACAGGCCCATAAATGAATATTTAAAATTAGACAAGCCCCTGTGGCTGTATTGTCCATGTGGGTGTAGTATTGATACTGTCAATGGTAGTTCTACAAGGGTACCAGACAACTCGGCCCGCAGACAACTCGGACCGAGACAAGTCGGCCTGTAAACGAGGATAAGTCGGCCCGTAAGCGAGGACTAGTCGGCCCGTATGTTAAGACAACTCGGACCGTATGAAAAGACTACTCGGACCATCAATATTTATTGTTGTCTTACTTATTTTTTTTAATAAAATTGACAGAAATCATAAAGATACAGTCTGACATCTGTCAAAAGTATTGGGAAATGTAAAAAAAATCCCTATATAATCAGCTAAAACCATATTTTTTTCAAAAAATTATTGTGAAGTCATTTCTGGATAGATTTTTACAAATGTTATACCAAAACATTCGGAATTGTCTATATTTTGATTGGTTATTTACTCATTATATTGTTACGAGTGATTTTTATTTGTACATAATTTAAACACAACAAATAAAATTTGATTTTCCTATGTATTTCAACTAAAAATAAATCCTAAAAATTGACAATAATGGAAAAATTATGTACAAATAAAAACCGTTCATATAACCGCATCGGCATTAATATGACAGTCGAATCACAGTGGCTTGGTCACTAGATATGCATAGTATTCATTGATCCCTAGTATTTCTCGATAATGGTTTTGATCATACAAACAAGTTAGCATTCCCAATTCCCTCTTAACTTTGTCTTTTTCATGCCATCATCACATGGTCGAATGATCGGGATACAACAGCTCATGTAAGACACATTTTACCTATATTTAAAACCGCACGGTATTTTTCTTTGGACAGTCTGACACTACAGCTTGAATGTCTTTTTAATTATTCGCCTGTAGATAATCAATACACCAAATAAATGTTCCTATTTACACATTTTGTGTGATTGTTTACATCGTGTACTTCCCACTTCCGCTTTGGATTCCGTCAGGGTCGCGTTATTTCTCGCACACTACGAGACTCCACGTGAATTACGTGTGTACTAAGAAACGTACGTTGACGTCAGAGGAAAAGCGTGCACCTTCATGTCAAAAGTATCTCCATCTTTGATGTTTATTGATAATTTACTCTATAATTTTATGAATCGAAGCTGAAATAACTAATTTGTTTCCACATGTCATGGTAAGTAGGTCACGTTTCGGTGATATTCGTTTGTTGTGATCAGGAAGAAAATATCAAATATTTTTATCGTGTTATGGCGGTATTAACCTCCAAAATATTAAAACGTTCTCGTATATGTTGTCATTTATTGAAGCGTTTTAACGTCATTATCATACTTCACGTAACTTGTAAAATATATTTTTGAAATAAAATGGACAACAATGTAATCAAATTGAATGACAATGTTTGTCCGCCAAAAATACAATGTCATTCACTTTGTGACAATGTATTTAATCATCACATTTGTCATGCTTGGTATTAAAAAGGGGGAAGAGATGATATATATTTTTTTTAGAAATAATTATAATTGCTGATTACATTTCATCCACATAGGAAAAAAAATGTTGTAAAGCATGTACAACTGAAACAGGGCTACACACACCTGCATAAGTCTTACAGTATAAGATGCTGTAACTTTTGCATTCAAATGTTTCAGGTCACTTTTATATTGAACAACATTCTGTTTTTAATTGGAAAAACATGTAGAACAGCAATAAAAGCATGAACTTTAATGAAACCATTATTTCTAAAAGTTCATAATAAATAAATATAATTTTAAAGAGCCCCCAAAAAACAAGTACCTGATAGATCAAGCTGAAAGCACTTGTCGGGAATATGTAAAGAACCAGGCATGATTATTTTGTTGGATATAAGATCATTTCATTATAAAACCTGTTGAGGTAAATACATGAGGTTATTAAGACTAGATATTTTTTGTACAAATTCGAGGATTAATTATTTTGGTTTTGTTTTTTTCAACCACAATACGTTGTTCCATAGCCACTGCCGGCACTAGCTTTGTTTCAAATGAATATGATACAACATTGTGTGATAAAGTTTGCGACAGGTCGGTGGTTTTCTCCTGTTTCCTTGACCAATAAAACTGACGGCCACAATATAACTGAAATATTGTTAAACACCATAAACCATCAAGGATAAAGATGTTTAGTGATTAATATATCCAAGGTTGATCACTAGACAATCCGTTTCAAGACAGCCAGAACACAGAAGAAGTTGACGTAACATTTATAAAAAGTTGGCCTCCAAATAGAGTCGGACCAACACATTTTGGTCCATTATAATTTCATGTTTGAGGTGTTTGGGGAAAACCATTTACAAATATTTCCCAGCATTTTAGTTTTTACTTCTGTTAAAGGATTGATTGATTTCTTGGTGTTATTTTTTTTTTAATTATTATTTCTCTTTATTGTAGAGATGATCATCAGGCAAGATGGCAAGTAAGGTAAATATTTTAAAGAATTAAAACAAATTGGAATTGTAAATGAAAGGCTAATTTGAAATATGGTGAAATTTAAGTCGGCTGTAATGCTACGCTTCATCTCACAGAACCTGATTAGAGATCATATCAAGATGAACTGTCCTATATGAATACTTATTAGAAAAAATCATCAAACTGGATGCAATAATAAAAAAGTGTGAAAGACGCTGATAATATTTTTGGGACATTCTTGAATGGATCCAGAATGTTGATTTCAAGTATTAGAAAGATCATATGTCACTTTTTCTTTGACCCGAAGGTGACCTCTTAGTACAGGTTTGCCTATATTTACAAATGTATTTTGAAAGGAACTGTGATCTTTGACAAGTCTTATCAGATTTATTTGGTGAATCAAGGGAGATAATTCAATATTGTTTTTTATGATTTTTTTTTTTTAAATATAGATTAATGACACTGAGGCTGACAAGCAGAGAGATGATGATGAGGTAGGTTAATAATGAGTACAATCTAATAATAACAATAAGATTTTTGTTCTATCTTTTTTTACATTTTTGATATATTTTAAAGTTTAACAATATCCCGCTTGGTGTCATTTCAGGTAACCAATCATATCAAGAGAGTTAAATATACAAAAATGTATTGACCAATCAAACAACAAATCTTGGTGTGTTCTCCACTTTAAAAAGTAAACTAAACACTGATTGGTTGAAGGTTGTGGTCGTGATCGTATGGTAGTTGGATTTATAACTATCTGTGCAATTAGTGCTTATAACCACTAAAGTTGTGAGTTCAAACCCCATTCATGGTGAGGTAAACTGGATACAACATTATGTGATAAAGTTTGTCAGTGACTTGTTGGTGGTTTTCTCTCGGTACTTCGGTTTCCTCCACCAATAAAACTAACCGCCACGATATAACTGAAATATTGTTGAAAGTGGCATTAAACACCATAAACCAAACCAAACCATAAATAATTTTCTTTTTTGTAGATGTCAGATGATGAAAGTGAGAGTGATATTTTATCGGTAGTACTTAATGAGTCGGTAGAAGAGGATATACCTCTGCCAGCTGATGAGGATGATTTGGCAGATGATGAGAGCAATCAACCAACTGCTGAGGTAAGACATTAGGACTGGTTTGATACTGACATATTTATTTACCAGCAGCCAGGTCTGGTTTATGGTGTTTAATGCCACTTTCAACAATATTTCACATCTTGCAATGGAAAGGGGTCGAACTCACAACTTTAGTTGTGATAGGCACTGATTGCACAGGTATTTGTAAATCCAACTACGATCATGACAACGACGGCCCTTGCTAGCAGCCAGGTCTGGTGCACATTGTTTAATACTGTCAAACTTCCCTTATTGGTCCCCTTAAATCGGAGGAACCGCATCGGTGGTGCAATAGTTATCATGCTTGCCTCAAGTGCAGTAGATCGTGGGTTCTGAAATGAAATGTTTTAAGACATTTTCCTTGTTGATAGAATTCTTTCTCATTATAAACATTTAAAATATATGGCATTTGTGTGTGGCAATTCAAGATATATTTTTTTAAGACAAAAGTTTAGTATCATTGAATTGTTTGTTTGTTGTTCTTTTTAGTCTACGACGACGGAAGATCACGAAGAGGGAATTGACGACACAAATGATTCTGTCGGTGAAAACAATAACCAAGCATTGAACGTGAAGATGCATTATCCACATCCCTTGATAAAGCAAATAAAACAAGAAATTATGGAAGAAATCATCACAAATGAAAAGACAACATGTAAACAAAACAAAAGAGTAAATGCTGAGTCTCCTTCTGTTATAAAGAAGAAAAAGATGAAAAGAGAAACACTACTGGGTACTAACAGTGTAAGTAAAATAAATCATTTTCTGAATTCTATTATTATGCTTTGGATATTCCCTACAAATAATTTATCCAGTTATTATATGGTCCTATCGAGGATTGGATATTATGCAAATACCTGTTGAGAGGAGAGACAAATTTCCAGAGTGTCGTGAGCGGCGAGGGAAATTTGTGTGTCCTCGAAATCGGTATTTTTCGCAAATAACCCTCACTAACAGGATATATTTGTTTAATTCCTCCAAATATTTAACAGCCGGTAAAACAGTGGCATGTTAAGCAGCATTGTAGATTGGAACCAAGGAACTTATTAGTGCTTTTTTAGCTCACCTGGCCTTTAGGCCATGTGAGCTATTGTCATCACTTTTCGTCCGTCCGTCAACATTTCACATTTTTATCTTCTCCTCAGAAACCACAGGACCAATTGCAACCAAACTTTGGTGGAATGGTCTTTGGATGGCCCCCTTTCAAAATTGTGTCCGGTGAATCCGACTTCCAACCAAGATGGCCACCAAACTAAAAATAGAAAAAAGGGGGGATGAAATTTTAATTGTCCATTGCTGCTTTAGTGTAAGTCAAAATGAGCTCAAATTTTAACTGCAGCTACATGGCAAGGAGTAGTTTTTCTTTCAGCCGATATATACCGATTATGCAAATTAGGCATATTTTGATAAAAGATCACATTTAAATCTTCTCCTCTGAAACCACTGAACCAATTTAAACCAAACCTGGCAGGGATGGTCCCTGGGTGGGTCCCTTTCAAAATTGTGTCCGACAGCCCCGCCCTCAATTCAAGATGGCCGCTGTTACTAAAAATAGAAATTTCTTCAAATGGCCAAAACTGCTCTATTTTAAGCCAGAATGTGCCCAAATTTGAACTGTGTAAGCATAATGATGAGCTTTTTAGCATATATTACAGGATTTTTTATGAACTTTGAACTTTTGCCGATTTTGACCGATTATGCAAATTAGAAAAAAGGGGGGATGAAATTAAAAAAAATCTTCTCCTTTGAAACTACTGAGCCAATCTCAACCAAACTTTGCTGAAATGATTCTTGGATGGCCCCCTTCCAAAATTGTGTCCGGTGATCCCGACTTCCAACCAAGATGGCCGCCAAGCTCAAAATAGAAAAAAGGGTGGATGAAATTTTAATTCAAAATGAGCTGAAATTTTAACTGCAGCTACATGGCAAGAAGTAGTTTAGCATATATTCCGGGTTTCTTTCAGCCGATATATACCGATTATGCAAATTAGGCATATTTTGATAAAAGATCGCATTTAAATCTTCTCCTCTGAAACCGCTGAACCAAATTAAACCAAACCTGGCAGGGATGGTCCCTGGGTGGTTCCCTTTCAAATTTGTGTCCGACAGCCCCGCCCTCCATTCAAGATGGCTGCTGTTACTAAAAATAGAAATTTCTTCAATTGTCCATTGCTGCTTTAGTACAAGTCAAAATGAGCTCAAATTTGAACTGCAGCTACATGGCAAGGAGTAGTTTAGCATATGTTCGGGGGGGGGGGGGTTTTGAAATTTTTCTTTCAGCCGATTTATACCGATTATTCAAATTAGGCATATTTTGATAAAAGATCACATTTAAATCTTCTCCTCTGAAACCGCTGAACCAAATTTGTGTCTGGTGGTCCCGCCCTCTGACCAAGATGGCTGCACAGCTGTACTTAGTTTAACATAGGACCCTATGGGAAATTCACATAAAAACCATCTTGTCTGGAACCAGTAGCTCAATTAAAACCAAACTTTGATGGAATAGTCATTGGATGGTCCTCGTCCAAAATGGTGTCCGGCAGTTGCGCTCTCTCGCCAAGATGGCCACCACAGTGCAGTTGCGTTGTTATTGAAAGCAGCTTTGATCCAGGTGAGCGATTACAGGCTCCTGGGAGCCTCTAGTTTTTTTACCATTCAAATTAGCTCTGTAAAAATCAAAATAATGGCTGGCACTGTCGTCTGACATTTTTCTTTACTTTATCGTTGGGTGAAAGAAGAAACTCGAGTCAACTGACATGTAATTTACATATTCTATGCTTTTATTGTAGAGTGACCAATTAGAAGCAGATCCCCCTGACACTATTGATGTTACCTGTGGACACCTGCGAGGTATTCTACACAAGGAATTATTTTACTGTCCGGGAATCCACAGAGCATGTGTTGAAATGGAAGATGGCAGTTTTGTCACACCGAAGAAATTTATGTTCATGGGTGAAAAAGCAAGACTGAAAGATTGGAAAAATGCAATACGATGGAATGGACACCAGCTTAGGTATTAATTATGCACTCAAGTCTGCCCATGCAGTCTTCTCTATTAAGCAGTCACCTATATTTAAAGGTCATGTTTGTCTTGTCCTGTCATAGAAAATTTCATATGAACCAAGCCTCTTTTAAGAGGTCACCTGTCTTATCAGGCCAATTAGTCTTTGACTGTATAAAAGTTTGAAGATGCCGAAAAGATAATCAGAAGTCGTAATTCAGAAGACAGACAATATAATGGCCAAATGGTCAAATAAGAACTTGACAGAAGACGGCGATTCATGAATTTAGACTGTTAACTTACAATAATCATCAACCTGACTTGTTGTATCTTGTCCTAATCTCCAGTGAAGATTGCATGGTAGTTCTCGTAGCACTTTTCTACAAATTTAACAAAAAATCTTTCAGGAAATATCCATTTTTTAATTCAATTTTCACTATTTACTAGAACTTCATTTTTAAGGCATACAGTTTTGCTGATTTTTGTCATGTGACCATCATTTTATCAACAGAAACTTGTGTTGCCTCTCAAAACTTAAATATTTTCATTTTCGAAGATGTTTAAACCCGACAAATGGTTGCCATTTGCATCAAATATTGTTATGTTTACACACTTATTTGTTTCACATACCAGATCCCCCCTTATTAGCTCACCTGACCCAAAGGGGTCAATAATCAAGTGAACCTTTAGTTTATTAACAATCTTAGAAACAGCCTTAACACCCCTGCAAAATTTTCCAGCTATACTATGACAAGAACAAGTTCCTTTTCGATGAGATGATAATGGTATCTGCTTATTCTTAGACCAACACACTAACTTTGACCCCAATCAACAAATCTATTCTCGGAATAGTTCGTTGTAAGTGTTGGTAAAAGAATTGGTATATCCATAAAATTCGTACTAACCAAATTTGCTATAACCACTCTTTTCCAAAAAGGCTTGTTAAAGCTTTTGCTGGGGAAATGAAAATTATTCACTATAAGTGTCAATTCATTGTAACCATATTCAAATTTTATTGTATATTATACCATGAATAGATATAATGCTGGACTCATCAATCATAGGGGGCCGTCATGGCCGTGATCGTATGGTGGTTGGGTTTATAACTACCTATGCAATCAGTGCCTATCAACACTAACATTGTGAGTTTAAATCCCGTTAAGACAAGGTGTACTCGATACAATGCTATGTGATAAAGTTTGTCAGTGACTTGGGACAGGTAGGTAGTTTTCTCCAGGTGCTCCGGTTTCCTCCACCAATAAAACTGAAATATTGTTGAAAGTGGCATTAAACACCATATCCCTAACCCTAATCCCCATTGATTATATTACAAAAGATGTGGTAAATATTATCTCATTCACAAGTTTTATCTCTACAGGAAACACATAGAGGCAGGGACCCTTTATTTCTACAAACATGATGAACTCTGCACAGGAAGATGTATGGCGAGATCCCCATTTGCAAGTAGAGAGCAGTATACAAGTGCAGGCAACAAGTTATGTAAAAAGGAAAAATTTGAGTTTGAAACTCTGGGCTTTACTGCAGAAACAGAACACATTGAAACAAGTGAACTTGATCCAGAAAAGTACATGACAACTGTGGAAAATGGTTGTATGAAAATTCAGAGTGTTTCTGGTGGAGACCATACCATGTGGAACAGTACAACGCAGGGAGACGTGGACGATGATCCACCCGATATTAAGCCAGACGTTAAAGAACTTCAGTTACAGATGATGAACACGATGCAAGCTAAAGTGGAAACGGTTGTTATTGCCCCCAAAGTACAGCAAGTGACTTTAACCAATAACCTGCCGTCTGTCATTCAATCAGCTACGTACCCCACGCAAGTCAAACCAACATTTGTAACCACCCCAGTGAAAACAAGCTGTGCTCCTTCACCATTGCCACCTTCTATCATGAATGCAGTGATGCCACCCATATCTAATAACGACAGTAACGAAGAAGGTAAGAACAATACAACTGTTCATTGACCTGATAAACTGGCTTACAGTCTCTTTACTCTTTAACATGAATGCAATGAACTCATAATTGAGGGTTTAATGGAATAGGCAGTCTCGTTTACATGAAGGTAATGGACTTGTATTTGAAGGAAATATGGAAAAAGCAGAGGGCCATTGCAGCCCATCTTAATTACTTTAAACCACAAGGCCTCAGAAACTTTTTTTTTTAAATGATTCCTGAAAGTAATTTTTCAGTACAAAAATTTGATGAGGTATTCATAGGCAAAAAATATGGGGAAGAATTTAGGCATTTTTTTTTTATCAAAGATATATTTTGCCCTAAATTGATGGTGTGACCTTAATTTTTTTTTTATAATCAAGATGACAAATTCAGTGTAACTTTTTCTTTCAATAGAGGACAGACTTCTATGGCAAGGAATTGTAGAATTAGGACTCATAGATGAATTCTTCAGAGAAATCAAGGCTTCATTAGACTTGCTAAAAAACACCATGGTCAAGAGACTGGTTCCCATTGAAGGTAAGTAGGGCTAATGAAAACAGGAACCAGGTGATGAAATTGATACAATGGGAGGAGTGATTATCTCCCTTCATTGAGTTAGATCACAAAGAGAGATGATAAAATGATGTTTCTTTTGTTATGAGTCTTTATTTTAGATTTATTATTAGCTCACCTGTTCGAAAGGCCATGTGCCTTTCGTCTGTTAACTTAACCTTCTCCTCTAAAACCGCCTAACCAAATGAACCGAAACATCTATGGAAGGTCCTCTAGATCTATAAAGATTGCTCATTTCATCCCGATCCATTAACAAATATGGCCGCCATAGGCAATTCTTGTTTCTGGTTTGTCAATTTTTAAAAATCTTCTTCTCTGAAACCTCTTGACCAAATGAACCGAAACTTGGTAGGAAGAATCCACTGTGACACATTATCCTGATTCCGAGACAACCAGTCATTGCTCTTACTCTTTAATGCTGGGTGCTTAGTGGAGAAGCAGCAAATAACAATTTTACAAGTCTTTGGTTTGATCCCAACAGGACTCGAACCTACAGTTGAGGTGAGCACTGTAGTAGGAACCTATAAATACATTTAATGCATTGAATCTTATTTTTTTGTACTTTCTTTCTGTTTAATATTCATACCTTGATTTCTATTTTTTAAGATTCAAACAGAATATCAACGATTGTTAGACAACTTGGGTTAATGCAGAAATTAAAATTTAAACTGGAGGCACATAGAACTGATATGGATAGGCAAAGACGTAGATTGGACAGAGAAATGATGGGTTTGTATATTGTTTTAGAGTGAAGTGAGTGAGTGATTGTTGTTTAGCGCCAATTCAGCAATTTTTCAGCTAAATCATAGCGAGAACAAACCAATTTTCATTGAGATGATGATGCGGTCTGCTTTGTATTAGACCAACACGCTTAGTTGGATTTTTATAGTGCTAGCTCACTGAAACAACAGTCCACGGATAGACATGTCGCTCCACTCAGACACGTTATCCTGATTCCGAGCCAACCAGTCTTTGCTCTTTCTCCTTAATGCTGCGTGCTTAGCTGAGAAGCAACAAATACCAATTTTATAGTCTTTTGTTTGACCCGATCAGGGCTCAAACCCACGATCTACCGCACTCGAGGCGAACACACTCACTATTACACCACAGATGTGGTTAATTATTTTGTTTTAGACTGATACTAAAAAGTCTAATAATATTAGGCTAAAATTTAACAATAAAAGTCAAATGCAAAACATTGATAACTGTTTGTGACCGGTGCCATAAAATATCATTTCTAATGAAATTTGTTCTACGATTTTATGCAGTAATTGTTTAAAGACTTTAATGAATTTAATTATCAAAAGATTATGACACTTCAAATGAAAAGTGGAAGGTCAGCAGCTGCAGCTAATACCCAAATGGAAAAGTCTGAAGTCTGTAGCGAAAAGTCACGATGCTCCGATACTGAAAATTATCATTCAGTGTGACATCAAACGCATTGTGACCTTACCGATAAAAACAATAATGTCAGTTTTCAACAAACATTATCACTAGTATCACAGCTCCTCCCTATCAGACTCATTATAAATAATGGTTGCCTCTATTCTCTATGTACAGTCAAACCTGTATATAAAAGCCACTCCAAGGAACCTGAAAATATGACCTATATGAGCAGTTACTCTTTATATGCAGGTTAAAATTATATGAACTATTGATAAATGGGGAAAATGAGAGTTCTCTTTATAGACGGTGATTTGTTATACAGAGGTGCCCTTTAAGGCAGGCTTGACTATTCAGTCAAACCTGCTTTAGTGACCACCTCTATTAAGCAGTAACTTGTATTATGTGACCTTAATTTTAGTTTCCCTTCACAGTGCATTTCATATTAATTAAACCTGTATTTAACGACCACCTGTCTTATGTGACCATATTTCAATGTTCCCTTGGAAGGTCACATTAGACAGGTTTGACTGTATTTATTTTGTAGATACGGTTTTCATGTTATGCCAATTCATATTTGTCTTTTGTCTTTTAGATTTACAAAGGAGAGTAAAAGAATATGAACAAAAGAAGAAATTATTGGAGAAGAAATCTGAGTGCTTCGATCAACTTTTGGAAATTCCTACAATGAAAAACAATTCAGCTGTTCCTATGATGGTTTATCCGAATCGAAGTCAGACACCAACTTCTCAGCCAGGGACCTTTATTTTAACTCCTGCGCAGTCCTCAAATGTTTCTGGAACGTTAGTCTCAGCAAATATGGTTCTTTCCTCACACACATCTACAGTGTCCAATACAGTTTCAAATACTCTGGCATCAAATGGTCGGATAACATCAGGACCCGGTGGATCAAAAATATTAGTGTTTCCCAAACAAAATACTGAGTTTTTCTCTTCGCCTGAAGGTGGTCTAAAAATAACCTTGAAGCGAAAAAACGAGTCTCAAAGTGCTGATGCACCTGCATCAAAGCAAGCGACCAGTGAATCACAACTAAAGAAAATACTGACAAGCGCCCCATTGAAAAATACAGGCAATTCTGTTGATGAACAAAATTCTGTCGAAAAATTAAATGAAGTAGATGATGAAGACAAAAATGATACATATATCGGTGTCATTGAAGAAGATATATTGATTTCTGAAAATATCAGTAATGATGAACAAAATTCGTCCGTGGACGATCTAAATTCTTCACATGAGGAGTTGACAACAAATGATGATACCGGAGATCAGAAGTCGGAAGACAAAAATGAAAATCCAGTAAAGCGAAGTAAACGGAAAAGATCAGCAAAAACATACACAGATTTCATCAAATAAGATGTTTTGGGCTGATATTTTGATTTTCATTGATTTGTATAATTTTGCCTTTGATATTTATGTATTATGATGTCTATTGTCAAGCCACAAGCGTGATACATACATATTGTCGTTGATTTCTATTTGTAATAACATGACGTCATATTGATGTCACCTTGATAAATATATTGTCGTTGATATGTTTTGCTTGAAATGGATTTCTCATCTCACATCTCAGGCTTTGCCTTTGGTGCAGTATTGCTCTTGAGAAATCCATATTTCTGTTTATGAATATTACCGGTACATACTATTATGGTTATCTTTAAATATATTTGTTGCTGTTTTGCTGAACAAAACATTTTTTTAGCGAATTACATTTAATTTAATGAAAAACTTACAGACATATTCAATTTCCATTATGTGTGAATCTTTTCACTTGTTTTTGTTTCAATTTAAGGAAAGCGGAAGTTTGTATCTTTGTACCATGTGTTATTCCCGATTATACTGCAATTGTTACAAACTGTGTTATATTTTACAAAAATAGTTTACAATTGTTATTTGCAATAACTTAATATAAAAAAATGTTATATTGTATTTAATTTATGCGGAAAATTAAAAATGAATTTATTTGTCCTAAACATGTTAATATGATGGGATTTTTTTGTTTATATGCAATGGATTTAAGGAAACTAAATTATAAAATTTGTTCATACCAACGATATAGGTGAATTACTGCTAGACACTAAATACCAATCAATCAATTAGAAAAAGATGCTTAAAAATAAGAAGCTTGGAAAGGAGATAGCTGAAATATGGAAAAGTGAAGTTGAGCAAACATTATGTCAAATTTATTAATTGATTTGGTGTCTGTGCATAACTTTTGGTGCCACGATATAGCTGAAATACTGCTTTAAATACCAATCAATCAATTAATCAATCGTAACTTTTGTTGCCTATGACTGATCTCTATCAGGTTTGAAAGGAAGGTTCTAATTTTTACCATTTTATACAAAAAATAAAAGAAAGAAAAAAAAGGAAACCAATTTTGGGTATATTTTTTAAACTTTGTTGATAGGAAGGTTTTAATATATTATGGGAATTGTTTTGAAATGTACAATAAACAGAAAAACGGTAACTGGATAGAAAAAAACACTCATTTTTTTAAAAGTATGGTGTATCGCATATACAATGTAAATTAAAATCTGTCTTGTATCTGAAATCTGTACAATTTAACCTGCGTAATCTATACACCTGTTATTCCAAACAAAAACAGAGTCCTAAGGAGATTGTTTAAGATTGGATCTACTGGTCTTGTATTAGAATAGAGGGGGTAGGGTTATGGTGTTTAATGCCACTTACAACAATATTTCAGTTATAATGTTGCGATTAGTTTTATTGGTGGAGGAAACCGGAGAAAACCACAGACCTGGTGCAAGTCACTGACAAACTTTATCACATAATGTTGTATCAAGTACACCTCTCAATGAATGGTATAGGAACTCACAAATTTAATGGTGATAGGCACTGATTACACAGGTAGTAGTAAATCAAACTATCGTACGATCACGACGTCCCCCTGTATCGAAATAGAAGTTGATGGTAGAAAGTAATGGGTCTGATAGTGAAGGAAACGCACAATAAATAATTCATGTTTTCTGCTTATACTCTTAGAATAGTGCTTTGTCAGTGTGATGTACATATGAATGAATAGTTTATAATTCTTAATACAAGATTCCCACTCTCAGAAGGCCACATTCTCTGCAATGAAAATGTAGCCTTATAAAACGGGTGATTTCTCTTAAGAGGGACAGTTTAGTATCAGTGCATCTGAAATCTGGCCTGTTAAGATGGGTGTCCTTTAGTGAAGAGAACCCTTATAAGAGGGTCTACTGTATAGTGCATCTGAAATCTGGCCTGTTAAGAGGGGTGGCCTTAAGTGAAGAGAGCTAGGTTTTATAAGAGGTGGATACTGTACAGTGCAGTGCATCTGAAATCTGGCCTGATAAAAGGGTGGTCTTTAGTGAAGAGGGCTAGGTTTTATAAGAGGTGGACTACTGTACAGGGCTTCTGAAATCTGGTCTGTTAAGAGGGTGGCCTTTAGTGAAGAGGGCTAGGTTTTATAAGAGGTGGACTACTGTACATGGCTTCTGAAATCTGGCCTGTTAAGAGGGTGGCCTTTAGTGAAGAGAGCTAGGTTTTATAAGAGGGTCTACTGTACAGTGCATCTGTAAACTGGCCTGTTAAGAGGGGTGGCCTTAAGTCAAGAGAGCTAGGTTTTATAAGAGGGGGCTACTGTACAGTACTTTGCATCTGAAATCTGGCCTGATAAGAGGAGTGGTCTTAGGGGAGAGAGGCATTATAAGAGGAGTGGTCTTAGGGGAGAGAGGCATTATAAGAGGAGTGGTCTTAGGGGAGAGAGGCATTATAAGAGGGGAGACTACTGTAATACAATTTTGGTAGTTTAATTTTAGATCTTGTCCCGTCCATTATGTTTTGAAAATGTGCCTTTTTCCAGGTTTCAATTGTGTTTCAAAATGGTGTTCTATCACCAGAAGGGAAAGCGTGTTTGGTTTATACTGAATTTTTTTTCCCCTTTCAATGTTTTTGTATATATGATAGACTCAGATCAGCATTCACTGCTGGCATTATCTCAAATCATGGTCCAATTTAAGAGTATTCTCAAATCTGCATCCTTTCAAAATTCTTAGATCTATGGCCAATTTATTGGTTACGGTTAGGGCATACATCAGTGATGTCATTGGACGTCGATTTGAGAAGATGAGAAATGGCCATAGATTTGAAAATTGAATGCCGATTTGAGAATTTGAAAAAGGACAGATGTCTGTGACGTAGAAATCGGGACATGGATTTGAGGATTGGACGTTAATTAGAGGCTGGACGTCGATCGGAGTCTTGCATATTTATTATTGTTGATAAGTAATTTAAAACATTGTTAAGGCTGTTTATTAGAAATAACTATTATTTTGAGTGTTGTAGATTTCTATTTTGATCATATTTATTTCATACATGTATTTACATTTTGTAACACCTTTCATGAAGTCATTTATTTTATTTTATTAACGTGAAAAGAAAAACTAGTGTAACAATATGTGAAAAGAAAGAACATATTTTTAAATGATTAAATATTTTTTGTGTTGCATTTGTTCCACTGATAAGAGATCAAATTACATATTGGGGCTGTTGCTATCGGATGGTAGTTGGATTTACAACTACCTGTGCAATCAATTCCTATCACCATTAACGTTGTGGGTTCAAGTCCCGCTCAGGCGAGGTGTACTCTATACAACATTATGTGATAAAGTTTGTCAGTGGTTTTCTCCGTGAACTCCGGTTTCCTCCACCAATAAAACTGACCGCCACAATATAACTGAAATATTGTTGAAAGTGGCATTAAACACTATAAATCACAACCATATGACAAGGTATGGGTTTTTTTACTTATAAATTCATCCCTAATTATTTCACCACCACTGCTTATTCAATTGACAATTTGACTGTAGTACAAAGATCAGGTGGTATAATTGTCAAAATTAGCTTCTCTGAATCTCTTGTTGGAGAAGGCCTGGCAATAGACAACTTTGTTATACCTTTGTATGTCAAATTCAAGTAGATTATGGAAAACTATAATGAATTACAGAGTTATCGAACCTTATTATAACTGATAAAATTGTGATTTTTTAAAATTTATTTTTATATGCACAACTCTTTGTATCAATAATTTTCATTGTATTATGATATATACATATAAATTAATTTTAGAGTCACATGTCATTTTATACGTGTTTTGATTGGTTTAAAAAGTTGAGGTTATTTGTCAATGTACGGAATCGAAAAATAGACGTCGTTCTAAAGGTGTCGCATGCCGTTGTCATGAGGCACCTTTGGGGTTATTTAAATTTATTTCCGATTATTTGCCTTATTTTGAAAAAATAAATATATTTTTCAATATCATAACAAAAAAAGTTTGAATTAATTTATAAGGATTGATTGAAATTATTTGTTCGGTTCATTCGAAATAACCTCAATCAGAGTTATTTCTTCATGAACCGAACAAAAATTGCGATCAAAACATGAATTTCTCTGATAATTATTTTTTCCATTCAATTCTTCTTAATAATGAGTGTTTTAGATAGATTCTGATTGTCCCTTTGGTATCTTTAAACTCTTCATATATATTACCGGTGGAATTGCAATAATTTGTATTCTTTTTTATGCGAACGTCTATAGAAACGTAGAAACAATGAACTTGTGTTTAGTGTAAACATATTTTATTAAATGGGGTATAAAATACAAATATATATATATATATATATATATATATATATATATATATATATATATATTAATATTAGAGTCACATGTCATTTTATACGTGTTTTGATTGGTTTAAAAAGTTGAGGTTATTTAAGAAATAATTCATGGCAGCCGTAGATTTGTGCTCATTTAACCATGGGTTGGGCATTTATATTTGATTATTTTTTCCTGAACGCTAGCGAGGGATAAAATACGAATATAAATGCCCAACCCATGGTTAAATGTACACAAATCTACGGCTGCCATGAATTATTTCTTTTCTGATATGACAAATATGGTAATTTTTATGACCCTAGGCGACCTTAGAATCCGCCACACAATGGCTGTTCCGTTTAGCCCCCTTCGCATATGATGACGGAATCAGCGCAATTTGAGCACATATATTGAATCAAACTCCTATTGTGTGAGTAATAATATATTCAAATATTTATTTCAATTACTTTAATGACACAAAACAGATTTAATAAGTGCGCCCTCGTAATAAAATTTCACGTGGGAGGTGGCCGGAACATCCGTCGGGGAAAATCCCAGATGAGTGCGTTTTCATCGCATATTTGTGTATACATGTAAACAAAGTAATATAATGTGTAGTTGTTGTGTATGACCTCACGGAAATGGCCTTGTAGGCTTTTATTCATTACAGAAACTTTTTAAATTATGTTTTTTTGTTTCCAATCGATAATTTGAGTGCGCAGGTGCTAAAGGTAGATATATACCGACATATACTGGTTGACGATATATAGGCCGTCATATTAGAATTGTTAATATATGGAATATAAAAATAAACGTCGTTCTCAAGGCGTCACATGCCGTTGTCATCGGGTGATTTTCTTTAAATGAGGCACCTTTGGGGTTATTTAAATTTATTTCCGATTATTTGAATTAATTTATAAGGATTGATCGAAATTATTTGTTCGGTTCATTCGAATTAACCTCAATCAGGTTATACACACCCTTGCGTAACCCACTTTACATGGTGTGTACACCCTGATTGAGGTTATTTCTTTGTGAACCGAACAAAAAGTGTGATCAATCCTTAAATAGGTTTGGTTTATGGTGTTTAATGCTACTTTCAACAATATTTCAATTATGGCAGTCATTTTTATTGGTGGAGGAAACCAGAGTACCCGGAGAAATCCACTGACCTGTCACAAGTCACTGATAAACTTTATCACATAATGTTGTAACCAGTACACCTCGCCATGACGGGTTCGAACTCACAACTTTAGTGGTGATAGGCACCGATTGCAACTATGATATGATCACGATATTATAGATATATTATATCAGTTAGATCTAAATTTTCATTAGTTAAAATGATCCAAATACCAGCTATTAAGCTTGTGCTTAAATTCAATTAAGTTAAACTTGTGTTTCCATCTGTTTCAATAAATTTAAAATAAAATTTAGGTCTTTTAAAAACAATTATGTTATATATTCAATGAATTTAATGCTCCCTGAAGTTGTATAATGCATAGCAACAGTTCTATTTAATAGAGTAAACAATACGAGTCAAATTTGGCAATTGAGTAAATGCTAAAGAATGTTAAATTTGACTCACATTATTTTGAATGTATTTATATAGAAGTCAAACACTGATATAAGTAATCACTATAAATTTGTTTTTCAAAAACTTCAAACTCAGTCATTCCCAATGTCTGTCGGACATGTGGCAATGTCCAGTAAATATTGGTTTGGTCCAGTAAAAGGGCATTCATTACTGGACCAAATGACCAGTAGTAATCTGAGCACCTCCTCTGTGGAGTATGTGAATGTCCTGTAAACTTGATGCAAGGTCCAGTAATTTGTACTCCTTTACTGGACCGAATGTCCATTCAACTTCAATTTACGTTGGGAAACACTGCAAACTTAGTTGAAACCAAACAATACATGAAGGACTAGATGATCAATACAGGCTCAGCCCAAATGCCTTTAGTATCCTAATAGGATTTATTAATTTGTTAGAAACTTAGCAATAGTAAATGCAGAGTGTAAGAAGCCCATCCCCCCCTTCTTTCTTTTTTGGCTCCTTTTTGCAACAGTTCATCTTTATTCCCTATGGTCACAATTTGGAAAAGACGACTATAATCTCTGGTATTCAGACCAATCTTTCTCTTGTCAACTTGTTATGTATTGGATTTTACAAACATGCTTCCAAAAATATGGCACCTTTTCATATGTTTTAAAATTGGTGGATTTCTAGATTTTATGCACAATGTTTTGAATCAATGGATAAATGTATTCTAATTTACTTGTGTTTAATAATTACATGAAACTCTTTCAAGAATGTTTTTGATTGTTATAATCTTATTTTTTATACAATTTTTGGGTAATTTTTTTTCCAATAGTTTGTTATGAATTGGATTTATGAATTTTAATGAAAAATTATATAAAATTAGAGGAAGTGAAATATTTTCTAAATACTGCTATAAACAGAAATGAATTTGCAAATGCCATATTTATTGGACATTGAATTTACTTCATAAGAAATATTTTGACCATAATGATAAATAAGTCTATGAAAAATGGTCTACATTCTCAGAAAGTCAAGTCTAATAAATATGGTATCTCCTTAAGAAAACATTGATTTACAGTTTTACATTTGTTGGTATATTAACTTTTTCCTATATTGTCATTTATTAATACTGTTGTACAATTGTTGACAATGTCTTGTGCCAGTTTCATAAGATGTTTTATTAACATTATTTTGTATATGCTTCCTTCACTGTATCATAGATATCCATATATTCATTTGTTATCAATCATTTTTTTTTTCAACATTTTTTTTGTATAGATAAAGCAATTTGAAAAATGTTCAATGTTTGATTTTATTTTTTGGCTTAACCAGCACCTGCCACCACTTGGTGTCTGTATGTCAAAACAAATTTCATAGGTAAATTGCCTCCGAAACTAATGAACCAAGTCAAACCTTGGGTGGCCCCTTTGGAAAAGTGTAATTGACAGCACTGCTTGTCCTCCGTTCAAGAGTGAGTGATTGTTGTTCAATGCCAACTCAGCAATTATTCAGCTATATCATGGCGAGAACAAGTTAATTATCAATGAAAAGATGATGAGGTCCGCTTTATACTAGACCAACACGCTTAGTTGGGTTTTTATAGTTCTAGCTTACTGAAACAACAGTCCGCGGATAGACATAGACACTTGGACACATTAACCTGAGTCTGAACCAACCGGTCTTTGCTCTCTCTCATTAATGCTGCGTGCTTAGCAGAGAAGCAACAAATACCAATTTTATAGTCTTTGGTTTGACCCGATCAGGGCTCGAGCCCACAATCTACTGCACTCGAGGCGAGCATGTTGACCATTACCCCACAGATGCAGTCCTCCGTTCAAGATGGTTTCTCCCTTGGTATATATATTCCTGGTTGTTTGTTCAACAGATTAATACAGATTATGCAAGAAAAGTTTTATCAAACCATAGTGGTGATCAGAAGCCGTAAATCAGAGCATGACAGACAATACAATGGCCAAAAGAAAAAAAGACAAACAATGATCTACAATATACTACACAGAAAACTAAAGATAGAGCAACAGGAACCCTACTGAAAAACCTTGGGGTGAACTGAGGTACTCTGGAAAGGTAAGCAGTTCCTGCTCCACATGTGGCGGTGAACTCAGGTACTCTGGAAAGGTAAGCAGTTCCTGCTCCACATGTGGCAGTGAACTCAGGTACTCTGGAAAGGTAAGCAGTTCCTGCTCCACATGTGGCAGTGAACTCAGGTACTCTGGAAAGGTAAGCAGTTCCTGCTCCACATGTGGCAGTGAACTCGGGTACTCTGGAAAGGTAAGCAGTTCCTGCTCCACGTGTGATGGTGAACTCAGGTACTCTGGAAAGGTAAGCAGTTCCTGCTCCACATGTGGCAGTGAACTCAGGTACTCTGGAAAGGTAAGCAGTTCCTGCTCCACATGTGATGGTGAACTCACGTACTCTGGAAAGGTAAGCAATTCCTGCTCCACGTGTGACGGTGAACTCAGGCATTCTGGAAAGGTAAGCAGTTCCTGCTCCACATGTGGCAGTGAACTTAGGTACTCTGGAAAGGTAATCAGTTCCTGCTCCACATGTGGCAGTGAACTTGGGTACTCTGGAAAGGTAAGCAGTTCCTGCTCCACATGTGGCAGTGAACTTAGGTACTCTGGAAAGGTAAGCAGTTCCTGCTCCACATGCGACATATTATCATGGTTCAGAGCCAACAAGTTTTAGCTCTTGCTCCTTTAATAATGTTACATGATTAGCACAGAAGCAGCAAATACCAGCTTTATAGTCTTTAGATTGGCCAGACAGTGGCTGGAACCCACGGCGTACCACACTCAAGGTGATCATGCTAACCATTACACTTACCAATGTAGTTCAGACAGAGCTGGAACCCATGGAGTACGACACTCAAGGTGAGCATACTAACCATTACACTACCAATGTAGTTCAGACAGAGCTGGAACCCATGGAGTACCACACTCAAGGTGAGCATGCTAACCATTACACTACCAATGTAGTTCAGACAGAGCTGGAACCCACGGAGTACCACACTCAATGTGAGCATGCTAACCATTACACTACCAATGTAGTTCAGACAGAGCTGGAACCCATGGAGTACCACACTCAAGGTGAGCATGCTAACCATTACACTTACCAATGTAGTTCAGACAGGGCTGGAACCCATGGAGTACCACACTCAAGGTGAGCATACTAACCATTACATTACCAATGTAGTTCAGACAGAGCTGGAACCCATGGAGTACCACACTCAAGGTGAGCATGCTAACCATTACACTACCAATGTAGTTCAGACAGGACTGGAACCCACGGAGTACCACACTCAAGGTGAGCATGCTAACCATTACACTACCAATGTAGTTCAGACAGAGCTGGAACCCACGGAGTACCACACTCAAGGTGAGCATGCTAACTATTACACTACCAATGTAGTTCAGACAGAGCTGGAACCCATGGAGTACCACACTCAAGGTGAGCATGCTAACCATTACACTACCAATGTAGTTCAGACAGAGCTGGAACCCACGGAGTACCACACTCAAGGTGAGCATGCTAACCATTACACTTACCAATGTAATTCAGACAGAGCTGGAACCCATGGAGTACCACACTCAAGGTGAGCATGCTAACCATTACACTACCAATGTAGTTCAGACAGAGCTGGAACCCACGGAGTACCACACTCAAGGTGAGCATGCTAACCATTACACTTACCAATGTAGTTCAGACAGGGCTGGAACCCATGGAGTACCACACTCAAGGTGAGCATGCTAACCATTACACTACCAATGTAGTTCAGACAGAGCTGGAACCCATGGAGTACCACACTCATGGTGAGCATACTAACCATTACACTACCAATGTAGTTCAGACAGAGCTGGAACCCACGGGGTACCACACTCAAGGTGAGCATACTAACCATTACACTACCAATGTAGTTCAGACAGGGCTGGAACCCACGGAGTACCACACTCAAGGTGAGCATACTAACCATTACACTACCAATGTAGTTCAGACAGGGCTGGAACCCACGGAGTACCACACTCAAGGTGAGCATGCTAACCATTACACTACCAATGTAGTTCAGACAGAGCTGGAACCCACGGAGTACCACACTCAAGGTGAGCATACTAACCATTACACTACCAATGTAGTTCAGACAGAGCTGGAACCCACGGAGTACCACACTCAAGGTGAGCATACTAACCATTACACTACCAATGTAGTTCAGACAGAGCTGGAACCCATGGAGTACCACACTCAAGGTGAGCATACTAACCATTACACTACCAATGTAGTTCAGACAGAGCTGGAACCCACGGGGTACCACACTCAAGGTGAGCATGCTAACCATTACACTACCAATGTAGTTCAGACAGAGCTGGAACCCACGGAGTACCACACTCAAGGTGAGCATGCTAACCATTACACTACCAATGTAGTTCAGACAGAGCTGGAACCCATGGAGTACCACACTCAAGGTGAGCATGCTAACCATTACACTACCAATGTAGTTCAGACAGAGCTGGAACCCACGGAGTACCACACTCAAGGTGAGCATACTAACCATTACACTACCAATGTAGTTCAGACAGAGCTGGAACCCACGGGGTACCACACTCAAGGTGAGCATACTAACCATTACACTACCAATGTAGTTCAGACAGGGCTGGAACCCACGGAGTACCACACTCAAGGTGAGCATACTAACCATTACACTACCAATGTAGTTCAGACAGGGCTGGAACCCATGGAGTACCACACTCAAGGTGAGCATACTAACCATTACACTACCAATGTAGTTCAGACAGAGCTAGAACCCATGGAGTACCACACTCATGGTGAGCATACTAACCATTACACTACCAATGTAGTTCAGACAGGGCTGGAACCCACGGAGTACCACACTCAAGGTGAGCATACTAACCATTACACTACCAATGTAGTTCAGACAGGGCTGGAACCCATGGAGTACCACACTCAAGGTGAGCATACTAACCATTACACTACCAATGTAGTTCAGACAGAGCTAGAACCCATGGAGTACCACACTCATGGTGAGCATACTAACCATTACACTACCAATGTAGTTCAGACAGAGCTGGAACCCATGGAGTACCACACTCATGGTGAGCATGCTAACCATTACACTACCAATGTAGTTCAGACAGAGCTGGAACCCACGGAGTACCACACTCAAGGTGAGCATACTAACCATTACACTACCAATTTAATTCAAAAATAAAAAGATGTCTATTAAAATAAAATTTATTAGTGAAAAAAAAAATATTGATAACAAAACAAAAATCTTCACAACATAAGAGATCATCTCAAAACTTCTTGAACAATCCAGACAAATTAACATTGAAAAAATATAAAATCCACCCGTCCCCTTCAAAACAAACTGATAATTTACCGTAAACATAAGCCGCTACTTTTTTCCTGAGAATTTTGCCCCAAGGTTTATAATGAGAAGGAGAATATCTATGAATTTTATCTTGATTATGAGATATTAATCCCAAAAACTAAAGTTAATTTAAGAGGAAAGGATACCAACCACCTACTATATGAAAACAAATCTATTTACTGTAGAAAGGATATTCAAACTTTTGAGATGACCCCTTATATAAAATGACATCACAGATTTTTGAAGGACCAACACTACTGATCTCATAAAATGAGTTGGTTGATTCCAATTTCTCAAACCATTCAGCCATTTAAAGTTGTGAGTTTCAATTTGTAATTCAAATGTCTTAAATATTGTTACTGAAATTACGGTAAAAAAAATATCACAAGAATGTTAGCATTTTGAATTTTTTTTTAATTCTCAAATGTTTTTTGTCTGGCCTGTTCGTTGAGTACACCAATTGAACTCCTCACTCAGCACACAAAGTTTGAATACATGCTTTTACTTAATGTATGTCATTAATCATATTAATGCTGACAAATATGGACTCATAAAAAGACATATTCATAATTCTCTCCAGTCACTAAATCATGATCAATATTACTTCTTTCTAGTCACCAAATCATGACCAATATTATTTCTTTCTAGTCACTAAATCATGATTATATTACTATTGCTCTCCAGTGACTAAATCCTGATCAATGTTATTATTTCTTCCTAGTCACTAAAGTCTAAATCTTGATTAATACTACCATTTCTCTAGTGACTAAATTATGATCAATATTTCTCTCCAGGGACTAAATCATGATCAATATTATTATTTCTTTCTAGTCACTAAATCATGATCAATATTATTTCTTTCTAGTCAATAAATCATGATCAATATCATTACTTTCTAGTCACTAAATCATGATCAATATTATTTCTTTCTAGTCACTAAATAATGATCAATAGTTTCTTTCTAGTCACTAAATCATGATTAATATTACTATTTCTCTCCATTGACTAATTCATGATCAATATTATTATTTCTTCTTAGTCACTAAATCATGATTAATATTACTATTTATCTCCATTGACTAAATCATGATCACTATTATGATTTCTTTCTAACCACTAAATCATGATCAATATTCATATTTCTCTCCAGAGACTAAATCATGATCAATATTATCATTTCTTTCTAGTCACTAAACTATGATCAATATTCATATTTCTCTCCAGTGACTAAATCATTAACCTTAATATAATCTCAACAGTTGGAATTATATTAGTAGACAAATTCAATTGTGTACGCTTAATAACTGGACTATTCGAGTTTACCTTTTAATCCGACTTGCCATACAAATAACAATACCTAATTAGCCAGTTTTACAATTGCTTCAGAATATCAAATGTACACGATAACTTTATTTCACACCAATAATGGAAAATCTTAGTAGACAGGCGACAACAACTCATTTCGGGTCTTGAACGATTCCAGACACACACATACTTCAAATGTCATTTCACCGTTTTAGAAATCAATAATCTCAAAATTTCACATCATTTTGCTACATTGTATAATACATTGACTTTTGTTGACATGGGGAAACTGAGAAAGTCCTATAGTTTACATTATTAAGTAAATTTCACAAGACGATCTACAACTTACAAGCCACTGCCGTAGCTTTGGGTGCACTCGAGTCTCTTATTTCTTTCTAGTCACTAAATCATGAGATCAATATTCATATTTCTCTCCAGTCGCTAAATCATGATTAATATTATTATTTCTTTCTAGTTATTAAATCATGATCAATATTATTTCTTTCTAGTCTCTACATCATGATCAATATTCATATTTCTCTCCAGTAATTAAATCATGATCAATATTATTACTTTCTAGTGACTGAATCATCATCAATATTATTATTACTTTCGGACAAAAAATAACCGGCTATAAAGCTAATTATTACATATAGGCACTAACACCTTTGTTAGAAGATACTGATATGAAGATAAAAATAGACACACATCTATGGTTGCCTCCATTTTAGTTGATTTCTTATTTTGGTAATGAAGATGAAGACCGAAGCAGAAGAATGAAGATTGATCTTCCAGGTGGAAAATGTATGAAGAATTTTTAAATTAATTGCAACAATTGTCAAATATATCGGTTGTATTTTAAATTCGTCAACGTTAAATTTAGTAACATACTAAATCGATATCAAGTTTTCTTCTTCATTTTTCTGCACAAAACCTAAATTCTAGATTTTGCATCTGTCGTCCTAGATTTGTTGAGACTATGGACCCATAAGTAAATATGCTTTCAATATAATAAAAGTTCTGAAAGTGCTCTTAGCTAACTGATGACATAATTTCAACAAATAGAATAATATTTTAAAGACAAATATTAATGTATTCATATTTGTAATATATATAATATATATTTGTATATAATAAAAGTATTGTTAGTTAACTTAGTTCATTTTACAATTTTGATGCAGCTCATATTAGACTTAAATATCTACAACAGATGCAAATATTTAAGAGCCCCCACACCACGTCAAGGCTATGAGCAAGTGAGGGTGGGATGGGACTTTATTTATATTTTACTTATAGCTATTTTTGAAAATGTTAGTTGCATTTGATTATTAAATTTAGCTTAAAATATACTTTTTAAAAATATAAAAATAAAACAATTTAATATAAATTTTAATGGATGTTCATTATTAAATATCATTCAAATTGTACCTTTTAATGTTTTAAAACTATAGAAATGAACGAGACATTATTTATAGGTTTTGGGGTCATGCAATTAAAACTACTAAGATATCCTGCATAAGGCACGGGCATATCAGTCGTAGCCCGCGAAACAAATTATTTAAGTTTTAATGTAAAAAAATAAAACTACTAAGATATCCTACACAAGGCACGGGCATATCAGTCGTAGTCCGCGAAACAAATTATTTAAGTTTTAATGTAAAAAATTAAAACTACTAAGATATCCTGCACAAGGCACGGGTATATCAGTCGTAGTCCGCGAAACAAATTATTTAAGTTTTAATGTCAAAAATTTAAAACTACTAAGATATCCTGCACAAGGCACGGGCATATCAGTCGTAGTCCGCGAAACAAATTATTTAAGTTATAATGTAAAAATTTTAAATTACTAAGATATCATGCACAATGACACATATAAAAATTCCTCAAAAGTTGGTATAAAAAGTCACAGAAAAGTTCATTTAAAAAGTCACTCTGTGTCAGATTCCGCTCACTAATCTTCCGTTTACGCTGGCCAATCTGCCTACCATTTGATCGTGGCTTGATCACTGTCATCTTTCCGTAGGTGGGTGTAATCATCTTCTGGTCTTTCTGGATAAAACGTCTAAATCTTCGCCTCTCTCTCTCTCTCTCCCTCTCCCTCTCTCTCGCTCTCTCTCTCTCTCTCTCTCTCTCTCTCTCTCTGTCAATGATTACGGTTAGAGTGTTCACCAAATCTAATAGCGGTTTAGATTGCCAGTCAATTGCTTGTTTGAACACATGGTTGAGAGACTCACTGTTGTTGTTAGTCCAGTTTTTGTTAAAATAGCCACTAGGAACCTCTGCTCTCCATTGGTCTTTTACATTGTTTTTGATTTTCTTCTCTATGTACTTGTGGTACTTTGACGATATGGCCTTGCACTTCTCTTCAATTGCTTCACTCTTGACATCGAAACAAATGCTGTCATCAACATCCATAAGCCCATCGTCACCAAATATGTCTTTCAATATTGTCTCTCTATCTGGTTTGTCAATGCACTCGTCGGTAAGTTTGTGTTTTATATTTAGTCTCAAATGTTGCATACAGTGAATATGGCTGGCTTCCAGAAAAGATGTTTGAATGGACGAGACTAAAGTATATTCTTCGTCGGAGCCAATAACCAAGTTGGAAGTAGCAGTTGAAATCAGTTTATCTCTTAGATGGTTGACGAAATTACTGTAACTTTCAAAGTCGATGTTGTCGTGAATGAAGATCGGGCCTAAGAATATCGGTGGCTCTCCAGGATTGTCCATATACACGGATGTGTGTTTATAACATGAGGCGGTGACGTGCATCTCACAAAGATTAAAAGTTTTGTCGATTCCAACAATGAACTGTCCAGAACAACACAATGTTTTTAAATCTTCTAACTGGTCGTCATTGTATAGTACTGTATAATGCAGGGCGCCTTTCCGTTTTCTCTAATGATGGATTTAACTATAGAATTTTTGTCAGCTAACATCTTGTCTAATTCGTTTATATGATCTACTGGTGTACGCACCGTTTTCTTCTATACACTTTTTCTTTTTGTCATTATATTTCTTGTCATGAACTTGCTTCCTATTTCTTGGATCTTCCAGTACATCATGTTTGAGTGTCAATTTGCTGTAAACTTTCGACGGGTTCTCTGATATAACGTGGGCTGGTGTTCGAATGTATTCGGTGTCGCCTTTAGAATTCGTTTTGGTAAGAAAGTAAGCAATGTGTAGTGTATCGACAGCTGATCGAAAGACAATTGAAGCCAAATGACCTTTTTTTCTTGACAGTTTTGAAAGTTTGCCACTCCCACCACTATTGGTCCACTTCTAAAGTTTAACCCCACCACTACCAGGTCCATTCCAACAGCTTGTTCCCTACTTTCAGGGATCATCTCTTCTTCACTTTTTGTAAATTTTGGGATACATTTGGCATGATGGTCGCTCCGGCGACGGACCAGCAATAGGTTAGCCCTGGAGCGACTAGGTTCACTGTAGTACACCATCTTCAATGTAATTTGAAGTGAAGCCTCAGAACTTTTTTTTCATAACTTTCAGAACTTTATTGATATTAAGTCTTCAGACATATACAAGATATGTTACATAAGACATCAAATAATAATAACGAATACAAAATACTACCTAAATTAAGATATATATGTATATGATATAAATTACAATAGTTTTGAAAATTCTCTGACAAATTTACAAACATTTGTCAGCAATTGTACATGACATATTGATAGCATTCCTTTCATTTTATATACATTTGGGTTATTATAGAAATATGGCGGTATGTATTTACACCTCAACAGATTTATATCAGTATTTTTACAATTGAATAAATAATGAAACTCGTCACCAATGCTATCGTTACAAAATTTACAGTCTTTTTTCCTGTGGGATATTCACCCATCTTCCTGTTTCTATTGGCATTTTCATATTGCAAGTTCTTAGTTTACACAACCAGGTAAAATTGACTTGCGATAATTTTAATAAATACGGTTCTAATTTAAATTCATTTTTGAACATACCATAAAATTTTCCTCTTGAACTTTTATTCATATCAGAGAACCATGACTGTATAAATTGGTCTTGTAAAATACGTTTAAATTGCAATTTGATACATTGGTGACTAGATTCTAATTCTTTTGAATCTAAAAGATAATTCATACCTGTTGAGTTGCATATTTTAAAAATATGATCAAGCCATTTAAAACGGAAATGTTTGAACTCTTTCAAGGTAAAAAGTAATTGATATACATTACTAAATAATTTGTTTGAACTCTTTAATTTTAACAAGAATCCAATCATTCTGACATTGATGTGGATATTCAAAGGATATCGTCCTACATTCCACGTAAACCATGTAATTTGAAGTCGTTTGTCTTACTTTTAATATTTTCTTACAAAATCGTAAATGTACCTTTTCAATTTCAGCACAATTTTCAAAACCCCAAACTTCACAAGAATATGTAAGAATAGGTAACACTATGCTGTCAAACAATTTTAGTCGTAAATCAACAGGTATACACAAATTTGGTACTTTTCTATAAACAGAATAGAAAGCTTTTTAAATTGTGCATGTTGCACTAACTTATTTTTCGCTTTTATAAAACTACCATTATAATTAAACGTAATACCAAGGTATGAAATATCTTCGCATACCTCTAATTTAGTGTTATCAAACAGAAAAAAACTATCAATTCCTAATTTTCGCTTTGAAAACACCATTATTTTAGTTTTATTTGTGTTAACTTTCAGCTTCCATTGTTTGCAGTATAAACTAAAAGCATTAAGTGCATTTTGTAAACCATTTGCAGATTCTGAAATTAACTGAACATTATCAGCATAGAGTAAGATCAAAATACGTAAATATGTTGTGATGTTTTCAATGCAAAAATTGTCTATCAGATTGAGACTTTGGACATTATTGTCGTTCAACAAATTTTTCTAAGTCATTTAAATACAATGAAAACAAAAATGGAGGCAAATGTTCACCTTGCCTTACACCGACTTCACCAACGGAAACATCCGAAAATTCATTCCCTTGAGTAATACATGATTTAATCTTACTGTACATATTTCGAATTATTCTAAAACATTTTTCATAAATACAATTATCAAGTAATTTTTGCCAAAGACCAGCTCTCCAAACAGTATCAAATGCCTTGCTGAAATCAACAAAACAACAAAAATGTTTTTTCCCACAGCCAAGGTATAATGAAATTAAATTATGCAGTATGAAAATGTTATCACAAGTAGAATGCCCACTCCTAAAACCGCACTGATGTTTATTTAAAATATTATATTCCTCAGAGATTATACATAATCTTCTGTTCAAAATAGCAGTGAAAACTTTGCCCATACAACGTAAAAGGGTAATTGGTCGATAGTTCTCTGGATTTGTCAGATCACCCTTGTTTTTATACAATGGTTTTATAATCCCAACAGTCCAACATTCTGGGAAAAATCCAGAATCAAAAACTAAATTAAAAAGCTTGACATAAATATCTATGCATTGATCAATGATGGCCTCGATCGGGATTAACGTTTGTGACGTAAAACTGGTGATAAGTCATTCGACTCACCTAGGACGACTACGATTCTTCATTTAGATGGAGATTTTGGAATCATATGACAGACGAGTTCTGTCCCCTGGCTCATACGCTTCGCGATTCTCCAGGGCGGCCTATGATAAGGGGGTTCAGCTGGTACATCGGTCCGGGGCCCGGAGATCCAAGAAGAGGCCCGTGAATTTATGAGGGCCCTTTAACCTTAGCCATATACATTTTATTTTGATTTGCTCATATTTTTTGTATTTTCAACTATGTTTAGTTTATTCTAACCATTCTGCTACACAGGAAATAAAGCATTTATGAAAGTTTACCAGTGGTTTTATTGGAACTCAAATCTTCAATTTCGAGAGAAGTCTCAGCCTATCCCCGGGGCCCTAAAGCATTCTTTTTCCGCCTTACAAAATTTCTCTTGGAGGCCCTGCGATTCTCTTCTTTGTATTGCTCTATATCGAAGTGATAATCAGTACAGCTTGAGACATATTAATAAGTTTATCAGAAACATTAGTGCCAACATCACACGTAATCATACGAGATTTGTGGATTTTCCAAACATGGAAACACAAAGTTTCAACTGCTTTAAAAGTAGGAGGCTTTTTTAAATATTAGCGGAGAGGATTGGACTTTTAGAAGACATTTACAAGTTGCTCTTATCTCCAGCCTCTCCTCTACACAGTTCTCTTTTTTGATGTTGGTTAGAAATGAAAGTGGAACGCAATTAAGCCACTGTCGCAAGTGTATGAAAGTGTGTAACAGTCCCAATATTGAAGGTTTAGGTTTATGGTGTTTAACGCCACTTTCAACAATATTTCAGTTATATAATTGTGGTGGTCAGTTTTATTGGTGGAGGAAACCGGATTACCGGAGAACACCACCGACCTGTCGTAAGTCACTGACAAACTTTATCACATAATGTTGTATCGAGTACACCTCGCCATGAACGGGGGTCGAACTCGCAACTTTAGAGGTGATAGTCACTGATTGCACAGATAGTTGTAAATCCAACTACTATGCGATCACGACGGCCCCTCCCAATATTGAAAAATGCAAAATTACTGATCTACTTTACATACAAACCTGAGTCAATACAAACTACATTGTATATATATTTGTAGCGAGATGAGGTATATATATACAGGGCCGGATTATGACCATTTGGGGTCCCTAGGCTAATGAAATTACTCCCCCTCCTCAGGCATGAGCCACCATCTAACTCAGCCGTATCCGTTTGTTAAATGAATTATTCAGCAATGCAAACTATTAAAATATTATACTCATTTAAAAAAATATATATTTGAGCATCTTTTAGCAGGGCCCCTCAAGCGTAGTGGGCCCTCGCGCTGGAGGGGCCTTAGGCTGCAGCCTATAGGATGATCGGAACCTTATATGCCTCTTTATTTGTGAGAAATACAGTCATCTGTCAAAAGTATTCGGAAAAGTATTTACATATTGTATTATATTATTATGTTTGCTTATGTTGCACATGTGTGCCTGAGTTATAAAATAAATCTTGAAATCTTGAAATCTTGGAAATGTAAAAAAAATCCTATTTAATCAACCAAAACCATATTTGTTTAAAAAATAATTATGAATTCATTTCTGGATAGATTTTAACAAATGTTACACCAAAACATTCGGAATTGTCAATACTTTGAATGTTTATTTACTCATTTTGTAGTTATGAGTGATTTTTATTTGTACTTAATTTAAACAACAACAAATAAAAATTGACTTTGATTTTCCTATATATTTCAACTAAAAATAAATCCTAAAAATTAAAAATCATGGAAAAATTATGTACAAATAAAACCACTCATATAAACATAATGAGCAAATAAACAAACAAAATATAGACAATTCCGAATGTTTTGGTGTAAAATATGTTAAAATTTATCCAGAGATGACTTCACAATATGGTTTTGGTTGATTATATAGGGATTTTTTTTACATTTCCGAATACTTTTGACAGATGACTGTAATACTCTTTTTAGGGGTATCAAATATGTCAAGTCATCTTTATTTTGTTTTGTTATAACACTCACACTGGTGTTTAATTTCAATCGACGTTTTATTTATTTCTCATGGTCCACTGACTTCATGGGATTTTGTTATTTTCGTTATTACTGAATAATTTTCATTTTATACCACATACTTTAAGTCAATCAAACAACAAACAAATCATTTACACCTTTTTTAACTTTCTGTTTACATATTCATTTTCAATAAAAAAATTCTTTATAATTTGATCTCTTTATCTTTGTGTAACAACTCGTATTCATATCCAGACAACCCTATGGTAACAGCAGCTTACATGTCCCGGACTTCGACTCTATTATTCATGTAGATAATACGTGAAGGCCGGCAATTTCAATTTTGTTTATAATAAATATGCAAACAGAAAATACAAAAGGTCGGAAATTCCAAGCCACAAACGCGTGTGGAAGATACTAGTAGGGCAACTAGAAGCCGTGAGCTCAAGAATGTCCGACAATACAATGGCCTAAAAAAAAAGACATCAATATTCATGAGCAATGGTCCACAAAACACTAAAACAGAAAAATACAAATTGGGCAACATGGAGACACTAAAACCAGCCTATGAATAACCACAGGTTGGGTGGTTTAAGGTGTTTTAACGCCACTTTCAACAATATTTCAGTTATATCGTGGTGGTCAGTTTTATTGGTGGAGGAAACTGGAGTACCCGGAGAAAACCACCGATCTGTCGCAAGTCACTCACAAACTTGATCACATAATGTTGTACACCTCTCCCTGATCGAGATTCGAACTCACAACATCAGTGGTGATAGGCACTGATTGCATAGGTAGTTGTACAATAATACCCCCAACAAAGCTATTGTAAATGCGACCTCTAATATAACATACAGGCCGCTAATAGAGGCCGATGATACAGGCCGCTGTACTTTAATAATTTGATCTATTTTTGTTAATTGTTGTCTTATTTGGCTTTCTAAACATTAAAAGTGTAAAAATATATGCCATACCATTTATTTTTTCAACAACACTATTATTGTACAAGTTAGATACATTATTATTGAAACAAAAGAATTTTCCCGTATTGGATATAACGGGTTTCTTTTTCCGCATTCGTACTCAGATGACGGTCTCTTTTCCCCATGAGTACAAATGCGGAAAAAGAGACCGTCACCTGAGTACGAATGCGGAAAAAGAAACCCGTTATATCCAATACGGGAAAATTCTTTTGTTTCAATAGTACTGTATCTTATATTTGTAAATTCAACTACCATACGATCACGGCCACGACGGTCCCTCATAAATTAATCCAACCTATGAATAGACATATGAGTAAACAGTGTATGTAGCGAGACATGCCATCTTTCAACACTGTGTTTAGGTCAATAGGCATTCAAGCGTGAATTTAAATACCACCCGGCACTTGTATTTGATTTTTAATGCACACACACACAACTGAAATAGATCATGAATTCTAAGTGTAATCCTTAATGACACAGACAATTTAGTCCTCTAACCATGTGTGACGTTTCGCATTCTACCCTGGATTGTAGACACCACATTTTATCCTGGGTTTTCCACACAGTAGAATTTAAATAAGAATGGATCGTACACCTACAACCTTTGAATGATAATTATAAATACAGCAAGTGTCACGTTTCCATTGTGAACGGTGGTTTAATATTTTGTCATTTCAATGTATTTATTTTTTGCGATAACATCTGTTTAATGGCTGTGTACAATGTGTTAATCAGGTGAGTCAGATTATTTTCTATGGATAATTACATGTACAAATGTTTATTTAAATATATTTTGTATATTAAAATATGAAAATATACAACAACATGTCACACTAAGTATAAGGTACCAATCTATCTATTAAGATAAGATAAGATAAGTTTTATTTATAGTCGGCATATTTAAATAACAATACAACACAAGCCCTAGTGGGCTTTTGACCGACATATTACCGAAGTTAGAGGGCTCACATAAGACATGTATATGTTTGCTGAATATATCTTGTGTTGCTATGTTTTTTGCCGTTGACACGTTTATAATATGTTGCAGTGTATGAATATTCGTAATTGAGTTTAATTTATTTCTCCATCGCCAACAGCTGGTGCTTAAAAGATGAAATCACCCTCCCTTTTTTTAAACTTTCTGTTTACATAAGGCCTGTTTTTTTATTCTCAAACTTGTTTATGGTTGAAAACAACCTGAAACATGTTTAAATCATGAACCATAAACCTGCTTAAGATAGATAAAAAACGCAATGGTTGAAGAACAATATTTAAGAGAAATTTTCTAGTTCATTGATTATTTTTTAACAAAGTAAAATTAATTCTTCATTAACAAATAAAACAATTCAACTCTTAAACACACAAACAAAACAAAAACAACACAAAAAACAACAAATAAAATAATTTAATTCTTTATAAACAAATACAACAATACAGAATGTCAATAAACAACTTGGAAATGGGTCTATAATACACAGATGTTCTATTACAAACATATACTGGTAATTAACAAAGTTCAAACATATTCAACCGTGCTTCGATTCTGGTTAAGATGTTCTTTAACCATTTATCCGCATGGTTAAAACCACACCGTAAAAAAACCACCCAACCATAAAAAAGTTTAAAACCAGGTTAATGGTTAAGAATTAAAAAACAGGCCTATATTTATATTCAATAAAATTGCTTTGTCATCTCGTATCTTTCACCATTATTTATGCTCATAATCGCTTACGTACGTCTGCCCTCTGCTCTTAAATAAATTTTCTTGAAAGAGAAAATCGGAAAGTTTAAGAAAAGGAATAAAGGGAGCAATTCCATGCCACAATTGCCTTGGGTAGCCAACGTGAAGTTTGTGCCTTGGTGTTGAATATGCGAGCGATGTATTATTATTGGGTCTAAACAGCAGATCTGAATGGCTGTCATCCATGGTGTTGCCTAATGACGTGGGTCGTGTACCGTGTTCAAAAGAAGGACAAATTGTTCCTTTCTTCAAGAAAGATTTGAAGATAGCAAATGGGATAATCAGAATAGCCGTGCATCAAAGGATATATGAAACAATGGCCAAAAGAAAAGGGACGAAAAACAATGAATGATCTACAAAACACCATACAGAAAACTAAAGATTGAGCAACACGAATCTCATGAGAAAAAAAAACAATCAAACAAACAAACAAACAAACACGCGGATGAACTCAAGTGCCCCGGAAAGTCAGAAGTTCAAGATTGTGATGTGACCTTCGTCACAACATTGACAACACGTCATCAAGTAATTAAAACAGACGATACAGTTTTCTTGTCGCTCGTTGCTAGTAATAAAACTTTTTGTTAGAAAAAAAAATATCCGAATTATCTTCCCTTTGTGAACTAATTCATTCCAGTCATTGAGCAACCACCCAACACCTCTTCCGAAGAGGTACACGTTTTGGCTTTAAAAAGGAGGACTCGGGCCAAAAGTTGGTAAAAAAAAATCACCATAGATTTAAAAAAAAATCAAGATAAAGGGGGACCGAGTACTTAGCCACCCGTATCCACATGTGTACAACAATAACCTGTTATTGTTTGACCTTGAACGGTCGAACGATTTGTATAAAGGCGCACTCGATTGACAATAACACGATCTATGTTTATAAGTATAATTTATTAAATTGATTTTTTATTCATTTAAGATAGTAATAATATTATTCTTATAAATTGCGGTATTATAAAGGACGAAGTCCTTTTAACTGTAGGCTGTACGATTTTTCCTCCTTTGTATCTATTTTTAAAAATAGATCATTTGATATTTAGAAACGCAAAAAATATATATTTCAATGAAAAATTCCCATTTCTTTAATTATTTACTCTATGCAAAATCGAAATAAACTTGAAATAAAATTCTAATTTAAAAATCTCTTTCTACGAGTTTCTCGGCAGAAGAGCGGCGTAGGTAAAATGAACGGAACAGCCATAGCAAAAAATTATCTGTTACAAAATTCATTCAAAATAAAAGATAATAACGTGTACAGATCATCGTATTATTGAAATTTCAATGAAGGATTTGCATTTGACCAGTTGATCGTTATTTTCTGTATTTTCGTGTTGTTTTAGTGTGGCTGTAATAAATAAATGGCGTAGTTACACTGTAAATAAAAAAAAAAGGGGGGGGGTCTTGAATGGAATATCTTTATTAGCAGACGAATATCTTCTAACTCGCCGAAGTATTTCTTCGCTCACAACTTTTTTTGAATTTGTAAGTGGTTTTTTGTCAACCTAAATCTTATATTTTGATCATGAGTAGACTGGTACATTCCTTTCTCACGCCTCCCTCTTAAAATTATAGGACTTCGTCCTTCAAACAGGTTGTGCCTGTCTCATATTATTTTACTATAGCAACAAGTGTGGGCACAGAAATGTGCTGTCCAAAAGGCAAGTGTGGATGTCAATATTTCATATTATTAACTTTAAAAAAAAAAAATCATAGACTCAGGGGTCCTGGATTTTTTTAATAAAAAACTAATCCTGGATTATCACTTTTGCTTAAATTAAGTCCGGTCCTGTTTTTTTATTTAAAATGTTCATAATAGCGCCCCTCCCAAGGGATATAAAATTGTATCATTAATAATAAATTAATAAATAATAAATTCAGATTTTCTATTTAAAATAAATCTCATTTACAAAACCACAACAAATTTTTATTTTTCTCTCTAAACTGTCGAAACATAACATTTATTTAACTGTAAAATTCACAAATAAAATTCCCCCTCCCCCTCTTTTTCCTTTTTTCTTGTTTAAATCAATGATCAACAATATTCCAGAATCAAACAAATGAATAAATATAACATAGATTTCTTTTACATGCATCTTTTTACCATGCAGAGTCAGTGTGTTTTAAATCGGTCATCCAATCAGGACGCTCATTATTCTTGTCCAAGATAAAAATACATCGCTAAAATTACCTGAAAATCCCCACTTCAACTCGTAAATTTACATAGAAATCGGAGATATTTCATCATAAAACTCCCCACATGGTTTTGTCTATCATATTTCTTGAAGACAAGCTTAACATTTTATTGCATTTATCAATATTTTATGAGTATCAACAGTTTTTTCAACACTGTATCTGTTTCTCGATACAGCCGCCCGATTACAGTGACCTGTGACCCACTTTAGCACGTTCTATCAGTTTTTTCTTAATAATGTTGTTTAATAACACAATATATCGGGTTTATAGGTACATAGGGATATATAATACTTCAATAAAATTGTAGTTGGATTAAATGTCATACCATTTGTTTTTTCAACAACACTATTATTGTACAAGTTGGATACATTATTATTGAAACAAAATAAGTTGCCCATATTGGATATAACGGGTTTCTTTTTCCGCATGAGTACTCAGGTGAAGTCCGAGGTGATTCGTACTCAGGTGACGGCCTTGGTGCTACGCACCTCGGCCTTCACCTGAGTACTCGTGTGGAAAAAGAAACCCGTTATATCCAATACGGGCCGCTTCTTTTGTTTCAATAGTACTGTATCGTATACATGTATATGTAATATAAAAACAAGTACACGTGTATCGAACAGTAGATCGTCCCGTACTTTAACCTTCAAAGATAAAATCAATATTGAATTCTCTCGTATAACATGTAATAAAAACGAGATAAAAAAAAATCATTATTAATCACAACGGTACATAAGGAAGTAAAAATTCCAAGAAGCATTTAACGTGGAAAATATATGAGTAGCTAGTAGAATATACATATTAAACACCGATCAAGTTAAATACGAAATATACATTGATGTGATTTAGTGTTAGACTCTACTATACGTATCTACGTGAGAGGAATACATAATGAATGTACACATGTGTGGTGGTATAAATTTTCATTCATCGTTTTTGATCTGATAAAGCCTGTATTGTTGCGGAATTAACTAACAACTTGGATACACTGAACTACTTCCTATGCTATACACATTCGTGTACTTAAAACTCGCTTTTGTGTTAAAACCAAAAACTGCACCGTCACGAGTGCAATAGTTATGGTTTTTAGTTCTTTATATATTTTGTGAGGATTACATAATCCAGAGGCTACTATGCTGGAAGTAAGATTGTTCTCGTATGTTTATACGAATTCTGCCCTCATTTTGTCCTGTTAAAACGGTCCTGACGTCATGTTATGTATATGATTTTAGTCTTCGTAAGTCTGAACGGAGAGCTGATCGTAGTTGACCTTGACTATGGCAAATGTCAACGGTCGGATAGATGACCTTGCAAAGCTGATTGACCTTGATGACCAGACTATTATTCAAGAGCTTAAGGATCGATACGAAAGAAACATAATCTACGTAAGTATTAAGAATAAAAAGTTAAGTATAGTCACAACAACGATTCACTCAAATGAAGGGTTGGGGCTATGGTTGTAGTATTGAACCGTTTGAAATATTTTGTCAAAATGCTTATTGACATGATTCTATGAAAGGATAGTAATTATTTTATACAAAAATATATGCAATCGACTTCCTTTTCGAGTTCATTCATTTGAGACAATGTTCCTCAAAAGTAACATTGTGATACTAATTAAAATGTTCTTATTTACATGACATGTTAAAGTACCTTTAATTTCGTGCAAACGTTTGGTTTATCACATCTAAATCGGGTATTATCTTGTGAAGTGGATCATAAACCTGCATGGCTGGTCACACGACACGGCATACTCCGATACTTGTTTTTATTGCAGTGCAGAAATTGCAATATCAACTGTAACCTAGACCGAATTATTCTGTCGTTTAGAAAGCCCTTTCTATCATTCTATATTTATCTTTTACTTATCTGACTTTTTATGTTTATTTTTATTTTTTCATGCTGCTTGTGCTGCTTAGCATAAAAAAATAAAAATAAACATAAAAAGTCAGATAAGTAAAAGATAAATATAGAATGATAGAAAGGGCTTTGTAAACGACAGAATAATTCGGTCTAACTGAAACCTATTGCGAGAATCACTAAGGAGAAATTTGGTGTTTCCGTTGACCACGATATACTGTTATTTTCCCAGTATGTTTCATATGTTGGTTTTTTGTACTACACCCATGGATAGAATAAGTCCCATTTTTTTTTTTTTATTAATTTGATTCACATCAGTTGTACGTTGTATTATATCTATCTTTGTATGAAGAAGTATACCAGTTGGTGGTTTTTTCCGGGAACTCGCTTTTCAAACTGATCATCACAAAATAACTGAAATGTTGCTAAACACCCTTAAACCTAACATCTGAAGAAGATAGTAGGTTACTCACTAAGAGGTGAGGTTTGAGCACATAAAACTAGTTTAATCCCGCAAATTTTTATTGGTGTGGCTGTGTACTTTGTATCAGTCGCAGAAAGTGAGAGGTTATGTACCCGTGTGTTAGGTACATCGATGTCTCCCTGTTTCTACGATTTTTTTATTATATTTAGGAATTGTCCCGACATTATGTTATCTTTTTCATTTTTTTTTGTTACTAGTTATCTGTACTACTGACAGTACTTGCACAATTTGTTTGTAATGAATACATGTGGATGAGGAAGTCAAGTTGTACAATTTACTGACGGTACTTGTACAATGTCCAATTTGTTTGTAACGAATACATGTGGATGAGGAAGTCAAGTTGTACAATTTAGTATAATATTTAAAGATCGTATAACAATGTTAAAATAAAAGATCAAGTCGAAACCACAGGCGCTCGTGGCACGGACTTACTCCCCCCCCCCCTTTTTTATAACTTTCTGTTTACAAATTTATTTTCAATAAAATTTCTTTATTTCTTAATTATTTCATATCTTTTTTCTTATGTTAACTTGTTCGTGTCAATATTCATACAATCTTATGCTAACATCAAATTGCATGTGTCGACTCTATATTATATAGACACTAATAATCTACATATGATATAATAATGATATAATAATCCACATGCAATTTGATGTTAACATAGGATTGTATGAATATTGACACGAACAGGTGGTCGAAACGGCATTTAAATAGAATCAACACCATCGCTGTAAATATCTTCATATGATATATTGTAGATGTTGTTTCCTTTCAGTAATTATATTCGTGTCACTAAATTTAAAACTTATGGAATGGAGAGTTATGAACAATGTGGACAGGGGCAGAGTTATTGTTCTCTTTGTACTTTAGATACTATACACAGACTTTTTTTTGTTACAAGATTAATAATTATTAAAATTAATAAAGTACAATGGGTGGATTTTAAGTTGGAGAATGTCCACGTATCTCTCCATTCCTTAAAAATAATGGAGCCGAGGCCCATTGTTTTTAAAGAATGGAGAGTTACTTGGACATTCTCCTATACGTAAAATTATGTAAATTTATTTCATGATATATTCTATTTTGATAACGCATTGTTCATAGTAGTTCAATATAAATGTCACTCATGTTTCAATTGGCAAAATAAGGGCCGTCGTGATCATATGGTAGTTGGATTTACAACTAAATATGCAATCGGTGCCTATCACCACTAACGTTGTGCGTTCGAATCCCGATCGGTGGTTTTCTCCGGGTACTCCTGTTTCCACCACTAATAAAACTGACGGCTAAGATATAACTGAAATATTGTTGAAAGTGGCGTTAAACATTATAACTCCTAAACCGTAATTGGCAAAATAATTTTCTTTTGTCTATGTGCTACACATTTTGACTTGTCCATCCAAAAATAGATGTTAATCCAATCATTCTTACATTTCTATTCTCTGTTCTAAGCTTACCATTCAATACAGAAAATCAATCTCTCAAGACAATTTCTCAGGTATAATAATGTTTCTCAAATTTTGTTACCTATGTTGTTATTTTATTAGTATCATTGTCAGACCCCACCTTTCACACGAACCATATCAGTGGTGTACATTGTTAGGGTGCTCGCCTTGAATGCGGTAGATCGCGAGTTCGAGCCCCGGTCGTGTCAAGACTTTCTAAATCTTTTATTGAATTTAACTCAGTTATACTCGCCACGAAATAGCTGAAAAATGCTCATTTGGCGTTAAGCAACAATCACTCCTCTTTCAAACGTGGGAGTCGAAGTAAGGTATTAACTACTACTAATAAACACAATCGTTTCTTCGAGTTTACTAGGGAAGCAACTCATCCGTGGCATTAACAAGTAAAGCATAAGCTATATGGCATATAGAGCTCTAATAAAACAGATACAATTTATATGGAATTCGTTTGCAATGATGTGTATAAGAGTAATCACGAATAGTCGTGCACAAACATGGACGTTTTATTAAACCTGGATGTGTGCATATTTGACAGATGTTGCTTTGGTGTATATATATATAGATATATAAAGTTATTTTCACTATGAAAATTACCATATAAAAAAACAATAACATGTTACTTTATACTAACAAGCAACAGCTTAGTTAGGAAATTGACACTTTAATAGCAATTTCCTATCATTGTAACCATAATTATTTAATCATAGACAAATAAATCAATAATAAAAACAGACTTGATGTGTATTCATGTGTAATGTCTAGGATATTTATATTCGTGGGTACACCTAGCTAGTACATGCTTCTGTCCCAGAGCAAATATATCGAAAAGAGTGGACCCGCTACATTTTTGGCTCCTACAGGGGACTCGGAAACAAAATTTTATTAACAAAACCCTGTAAAATTTAACACAACTTCAAGAAAAAGAGGGTGGGGGAACTGTGTTTGTGAAGGCAATGATTTTCGAATTCTACAAAAGAGGTCTTTAATGTACAGAGAGTGTTACACTATATAAACTACGTACAAAATGTGGGCAGGATCAGGCTTTCTCTATTTTAACCCGATATTCCCCAATCAAGAGTGTATCCCCCAACCGCCACTATGGGCAGCTCCGTGTGTTGAGCCTTGTGAACCGCCACAAATACCAGTCATCCCTACCCATATCTCCTGTACAACAAGCACACAGAACCAACAGGTAAATGATATAAAATGATGCACAGTCGATCGTCCCTTTTTTCCACAATCCTGGCCCATCGGTGATAACTTAGGCTGGCTAACAAATTAATGCCGAACTGGTCATAGGATATAATGATGCATTGTTAAAGATATCCGTGAGTGCAAAACCCAACATCACTGAGTTACGGACATCCCAAGATGGAGGATGCGGATCCAGGTAAGAATTAATATTATCGTTTTTGTGAAAATAATGGTATTTCATGTTTTAATTGACGTTAATTTACAAGTATCACGATAAATAGACTGTTATTTCATTAAAAAGTGAATTTCAAAGCCTGCTGAACTATTGTCTCGTTTAGGAATAATACCAATTACGGACATTGATGTTTCAAGTTGCGGACATCAGCGATACATTATCTTCTTCAGTTACCCACACTACCCCGTTTTTTTCAACGGCTGATTTCTTCATTTAGCGATTAAATTATGAAAGAGCTTCATTGTATTTTAGTTTCATATTTTATGATACGTCAATTAAAACATGAAATACCGATGAATAATCCATTATTTTCACAAAAACGATCATATTAATTCTTACCTGAATCCGCATCCTCCATCTTGGGATGTCTGTAACGCACATTGACGCCAATGAACATGAACCATCCTATTATAAACTAGTGTCATTACATATTAATGATTATCGCTATTTTGTTTATTTTCCCTTTGATGTTTAAAACCAATATATTTCATATCACGTAATCGCTAAGCGTTGTCAAGGACGCACGTAGTAAGGAATTTGATTTGAATTTTTGGTTAACGCCACTTTCAGCTATATCATGTCGACGAGTTTTAGTGGTGGAGGAAGCCGGAGAGAACCACCGACCTGGGCAAGAAACTGGTAAACTTTATCACTTGCGGCTGCGAGTCGAGTGCACCCTTTTTGTAATTTACAAAGCTGGGCGGACGCACGTAGTATTATCGCTGTTTTCTAATATGACGTGTTATAATGACGTCACATTACCAAATCCTTGATAATAAGTGATTAACGATATAAAATATTAATTGTGTTTATTTATGAATACTAAATAGCGATAAAATAATTAGATGTTTTTTAAAACTCGAGGACGTTTCTCAGTCATCTCTCATCGAAGGGCGAAATCTCGTTTTAAAAAACATCGTTAATCACTTATTATCAGACACTTCCTTTGTTTTGATTTCAATTGTTCTTTAAATTTAAAACCTCTTTCTTTATAAGGTATATTAATGGTTGGCATAGGGACAGTCGTGGTTGTGATCGTATGGTAATTGGATTACAACTACCTGTGCAATCAGTGCCTATCCCCACTAAGATTGTTAGAATCCTGTACATGGCTAGGTGTAATCAACATGACATTATGTGATAAAGTTTGTCAGTGACTTGCGACAGGTCTGTGATTTTCTCCCGGTACTCCGGTTTCCTCCACCAATAAAACTGACCACCACGATATAGATGAAATATTGTTGAAAGTGGCATTAAACACCATAACCTTAACCGTATTCCATTGTTCTTTAAATTTACAACCTCTTTCTTGATGAGGATTAATGTTTGATAAGACCAGAGCTACTGTTTAACACACATTTACAAAAATAAAATCCAGTGAATTTTACCCCCAATTAATTTTAAGTGATAAAATGTTGTTCTGGGTGCACAAAAAATGTGATGTTAAAGTAATATTACACCAGTTTTGGGTGAAGAAATTTTCCCCCTGAAAATTCAATTTGTAATACGGCGGTACCTTTATTTACTAAGCTATTCCTGCATGTTTCAAGTCGAAATATGTTCCCAACAACTAGAAATCTGCAAATCCGTGTGCATGTTTATCGTCCTCGCCATTGTTGTGGAGACTGATTAACTTTGGGTTGTTTTGTTCCGATGATTGCCGATCATGACCACGTGAAGAAAAGTTTTGGTCCGATGATTGCCGATCATGACCTCGTGAAGAAAAGATAAGCAATCATGGATGCTGAGGTAAGCACGCACACATTCCTGACAATGATTATTGTGGAATCTGTTTCATGTCGTGTGAACCAATTTTTGTTTGCAACTATTCTTAAGTGGTACACACGGAATTTATTTTTATTTTTTTTCATCAACTGAACATTGCGCATGAGCGATAATCTCCCCGAAAGAGTTCAAATCTTGGGTCACGCGCATTACTCTACGGGAAAACAGAATGATCTGCTGTCAAATATTTTGTGATTTGCTCTTAAAATCTGCCTTTGAGCGGATTTTTAATGCTATCCAGTTGATTTTAGTTAAAATTAAGTGACATATTAAAGGGGCATTATCTGACAAAATCGTAAATTTTTATTACCCATAAAAAATATCAGATATGATTGATGCCTTAATAAAACATGTTTCTGTAACTTATAAATGTTATGAAATGTACGCGCATCGGGGGAAAAAGGTGCAACTGCTCGTGTTTTGAGATCGATCAAGAAATGGATGCCATCTAATTAATTATCGGCATTGTTTACGGGGTTTGCCGAAACATCATTAAATCAGTACAACAATGCACTTATTTCTTATTTTCTGTGAATCTGCTTTTAGTCGGCGTTAATTAGGGACAAAGAGCCATGCAAGTTTGCAGTTAATAAACGGCAAAATACAAATTATTCGTTTTTACCTGTCACTAGTAAGCTCAGTTGCATACGGAGAAAGCGAGGTCAAATTATTTGCTTGCAAGGAAATAATAAATCGATGGTAATTTTCGTTATCAAAAGGCGAAAAGTGGTACGATAAGCTGTTTAATGTGAAATATTTACCATTATTTCATCATTTTAAAGCTATTTACCAATTTCCAAAACATAATTTTTTTGGGGTCAAAATCGTACCTAATGCCTCTTAAAATGTTGTATGTATAGTTGAAACTCTGGAACTACTTCCGGTTATGAATGTTAAAAAAATGACTCAAAATCGCAGTGTGTTCTAGCCCATTAAACATATACCATGGGACTGACAATATCATTAAACAGAGTTTCATTTCTTCCTCCTCCTGTCAGAAATAATATTTTCTATGAAATTGAGACGTTGGATTTGGGTCCCCTATTTGCCTCCTCTTTTAAGAAAGTCTGGATCCGCCTCCGGTCTACTTTGAAAAAAAATTATAGGTTCATATTATAGTATTATTACGGGATGTTTTTTATATTGGCCTAGTTATAGGTCCAAGGCCTGCTGTATTGGCCTGAGGCGCAGCCGAACGCCAATACAGCAGACCGAGGACCTATAACTACGCCAATATGAAAAACACCACGTAATGATACCTTTATTAATTAACCAGTCCAATATCGCTCGGGACTTTTCCATGCAATTGTCGAAACGTCTAGTGGATTCCGATCTAGCTGTTATTGGACTGACTGGAATTGGGCCAATACGGACAATATCCGTATTGGACTGGTTTTTGCCGTATTGGCCCAATGAAAGTTTTTATATTGTATTGACAGATTTGACCATATATAGGCTAATAAATCAAAGTTAATTAATAATATAGTATTAATACGTGATGTTTTTCATATTGGCCTAGTTATAGGTCCGAGGCCTGCTGTATTGGCCTGAGGCGCAGCCGAACGCCAATACAGCAGATCGAGGACCTATAACTAGGCCAATATGAAAAACATCACGTAATGATACCTTTATTAATTAACCAGTTCAATATCTCTCGGGATTTTTCCTTGCAATTGTCGAAATATCTAGCGGATTCCGATCTAATTGTTATTGGACTGACTGAAATTGGGCCAATACGGAAAATATTCGTATTAGACTGGTTTTTGCCGTATTGGCCCAATGAAAGTTTTTATATTGCATTGACAGATTTGATCATATAAAGGCTAATAAATCAAAGTTAATTAATAAATCGGAGTTAATATTTTTTTTTTAAATATTGGACTTCGTCCCAAGTTAGGTAACACCTATTATCATTTTACAACTTTTAACAATATGTCAGTTTATCTTAGCTATCAGTGTTATTTTCAGAGGAAACTGGAATACCCAGAAAAGTCGTGAGTCATGAGATATTGAACATAATTAACCACAAAGTCGTAATCGTATCGAGTACACCTCGACTCAGGGCTGGGTACCCATGCATATGGTCGTATATACACTGTCGTCAAAGAGCTCCGATCGAAAATGTTTCGTCAACATCCGGGCTATTATAAAGCGGTATTTTTAAAGAAGATAGACGATTATCGTCAGTTTTTATGAATATACTGTATATATAATGTATTGAATTATGATGCTTTATGATTGTTATTATTATTATTGTCATTTTTTGTCCAAATATCATTGCTTTTTGCAGTGTAAAATTTGATTTTTTACTACAAGTTATAAGGAACCCGGCATCAAAATCATTACAATCTATTGAAATATCGCTATATCTTGCATTTACGAATGAATGAAATGTTGCCAAAAAAGAAAAATTATTAATGAATGATTTATTTTACTTAAGAGATATTATTTTGTTGAGGAAAAGTCAATTTAGTAACTAGTTATAGCCTAAATCTTGATGTCAACAGATGTTTTTGAAATCTGGATTTGTCAGTATGTAAATACGACTGATCGTATTATTAGGATCATTATATTGCTATTTAACAATAGTTATGATTTGGAAATACCTCAAAGGCGATAAATACTGATCCATAGTATGAATATTCGTCATGGCTGCTAATTCCAGCTACTTTGTACAATAAAAAAAAATCGTTATTTCTATGTTAAATTGTTACTGTCGCGAACACTTGATTTGTGTATGTTTTTTGTGGCACTGACATAGCGATTGGCGCTCAATACGCTACATTCACATGCGGTCGCTGTCCAGGCGCATTAATTGAGTAGAGGGAGATTCTTTTTACAATTCAATATTTGAATTTTATACTCGTCGATAACGAAGTAAGTCACTCTGTGAAAATAACTTCATGGAAACGATATTTAAATTTATTCACAGTATAAAGTTTACACAAACGTTATATATAGATATGCAAATTAACAAAGGCTGTAGTATTGAATTTCTTTCCGCACGATCGATTTTGGCAGTTATTATATAAAGAAAATTTTATGTGTACTCGATTAATGGCACGTTCGTTACAAGTTGTAATACGACACAAGTTCGTGATTTGGATGTTATATTCCTCCGTCCATCCACCCAGACTAATGCCAAAAGAATTTCAAGTACTCGTATATATTTTGCATTTTTTAGGGGTAGAAATGACAGACTGAATAAATTTGTTATGTTGATATATGTTTATAATAAATGCTACGCGATCTTGTCACGAACACACAATCCTACACTGTGTCGAGTCTTATTTATATTACATAATTTTAATTAATAAAAAAAATATTTTCTGAGGAGTGAAACGAGGGAGAAAATAAATAGACAATATACACACATTGTCGAAAATATAAAATTTATATATACGAGTTTTGACGAGTTTTTCTTACCTGTTTTGCAGCGAGTGGAAATGAATTATATATTTTCCGACATTATACGTATATTGTATCTAACGTGGTATGTCAAAAGCCCCAAAGAAACTGTCAAATTGTCTAAAAAGAGCAGAAACAAGCGTCGTTCTTATCGTTTTTGATTGTGTCCTCTGTGAAGTCCGCGCTTATAAGTTTATAAGCATAAATGCTGTTACTGTTTCATACCGTCGCTCAATATGAATCAGGTACCAAAAAACTATATCTTGGTCAGCAGCCAAATATACCAAAAAATATGCGGTCAATGCAACTACTCAAATAGAACAAGTGCAGGATAAAAAAAACAGTAACGGGACGGCGAAGAAATACTATTAAAACATCTTATGTTTCAATCTTGCGATTACCCTCATTTTTTTGTATTAGCTTCAGACAGTTTGATTGGTACATTTATATTATATTGTAAAATTCAAGAATGTCGTTTGACAGTAGAAAAACCAAATGGCAACAAGCTTCCAGTATTCATCTCTACCTGAAATGCAAGTAAAACGAAACTAGAATTTCATAACAAAATGTACAATCAAAATATTAAACAGCGTACGTAAGCCATGTCTTGGACCGGTCTTTGTAATATATACAGAACAAACAAACAGTTGCATACTAAAGGTTTATTATAACAATTATCAAACTCAAAGGGTACACTCGATATGCCAATTTTGTTAAGTGAGTGAGTGATAGTTGTTTAACGCCAATTCAGCAATTTTTCAGCTATATCATGGCGAGAACAAGTAAATTTTCAATGAGATGATGATGACGTCCGCTTTGTTCTATACCAACACGCTCAGTTGGATTTTTATAGTGCTAGCTCACTGAAACAACAGTCCGCGGGTAGATATGTCGCTCCACTCGAACACATTATTCTGATTCCAAGCCAACCAGTCTTTGCTCTTTCTCCTTAATGTTACGTGTTTAGCGGAAGAGCAACACATACCAATTTTATATTCTTTGGTTTGACCCGACCTGGGCTCGAACCCACAATATATCGCACTCGAGACGAGCACGCTAACCTTTACGCTACCGATGCGGTTCCCAATTTTTATTTAAAAAAAATCTTAATCAAAATTTAGGAGTACTTCTACTTTAGCGGACCCCACAAAAAGTACGGGAAATAGTAGTAAATACGTATATATATAAAACCCTAATCCTAACACGAACACGAACCCGAACCCTAAACCTAACACGAACACGAACCCTAACCCTAACCCTAACACGAACACGAACCCGAACCCTAACCCTAAACCTAACACATAACCCCTAGCGTTGATTATTACAATATTTGACTTCCGGGGTCCACCAAAGTAGATTCTACCCAAAATTTCTTCACTATATTGTTTGAAAACAAAAAATAATCCAAAACAATAAGAGTTACTTGATATCTATATAAGATGATGTTTTCACATAGACATCTTACACGTCTAATAATGGGTGGTAAAGTTTCCGGTTTTGTATGATTCCACATCATTTTTATAGAATTCAGATCTTTTGTTTTAAATAACAAAATTTAAAAAATAAATATAGCACAACATGATGTTAATGGAATAGGCTGGGTACTCGCGGCATATATATAGCGTTATTTAATTAAAAAATGCTGAAAAGATACCTCAGAACTTGAAAACATCGTGAATAGGGCGGACATTTTGCAACTTTTTCCACTTCTGAAACAATTTTCAGGCATTAAAATACAACTTATGAGCATATAAACAGTGAGAGTTCCTACTTTTGATCAAACACTCTTTGAATATTGCAATAATCCAACTACAAGTTCTATAAAAAAAATCATGGCCATTCTTTCGAAGGTGACTTTGGCGAATGCCAATTCTGCACAAACTGTTTTGTATTTCTTTCTTTTAATGTTATACAAGGCATCCAAATGAAAAATATTTTGACTATGTGCTGTTGTTTTTGCACAATTTTTATTCATTTAAGACAAATTTGTGTTTTTTTTTCTTTTTGCAAGTCGAACACACCCTTGGCAAGTGTTATAATGAACCTTAAATAAAGTATGAAAAGGAGACATAATTGTGATATCGAGCTTTTTATGCTATTCTTTCAATATTGACAAAACCGGGTCTACTTAAATTAAAATTTTGGGACTCAACCGGAAAGTAATGGTTGACAAAGCCGGAACTAATGTACGTAAATAAGCATTGTGTTTTTCACTGTAGTAAGTCTAAAGCTATTCATGGCAGCACGTCAGTGCAAATTATCATTTATCTAAGCATTACAAAGGGTTTGTGTACTTTAATTACACATATAGATTACTTTTTATAGCTTTATTTGATGATTTCAATCTCATTATTAGCATTTGTCATTGTTTATGTCCATCATTTTACCCATATCTGAGTAATCGATGAAGATAACTACAGTAATATATAGGTAAAAACAAACAAAAATAATCGACCGATAACGACATCTTCTGGATTCAAGATATAATAATACTATATGATCATAATACTTACTTTTTGTCGTCGCCTGTATGTTAATCATGCCTGAGTGACTTGTACTGGAAGCTGACGGAACATTTTCGACCGGAGCTCTTTGACGACAGTGATATAGCCCTATTAAAAAAAAAAAATTACGTATCTGTATATACTATTGGTAATCCTATTGAGTAGCGGCGTAAATTGGATACCTGTAGACCTACTACTATAGCGGCGTAAATTATTAAAGCAATTTTAAAGGTTGTATATTGACAAAACACATGAAATAATATTGTTACACAATCAGTAGGACAAAATATGATATAATTATATCAAGTTATACTACATATAAGTCAGCGATGCAACACATTAAGTGCATTGAACTTGTGATCATTCCGGTGGAAGTTCCTCCATCGAAACTCGGAAAGGTATGTCTGAAACAGTCCCCTGGACGTTCCAAATTGTCGACGTAGTTTTCGTTTCACGCACATCTACATATTCTTTATATTTTGAGTGTGTTCGAGCTCTAGGACGACCCGCCATTGTATAATTTTTAAAATTGCGCTTAAATATTTAAGAAATAATTTACGCCGTCCATTTGAAAATTGCGAATTTACGCCGCTACTACATAAATATGTATTTGAGCGATGATTGTTGCAGGCCCCTTGTGAGTTCAGTTCCACAGTCAAGATCTATGTAAATCCACAGGTACTTGAACACCGGACCCTCCCTACCACCTTTCCATTCTCTATCCAGAGTTGTCGTTCCTGCTACGCTACACAACATCTGTCAACGCTCATTTTACAAGATTTTTGTACAATTTAGAAACAGTAAAAAAAATGTACTTAAAGTTGTTTTAATTATTGTAAATATCAATAAAGATGAAAATAAATCACTCATTTCAAATCAATTCTCTTTTAAAAATGATTTGTGATCGTTTTTAACTTTTTAATTTTTACCTCCGCAAAATAGTTCGCCGAGAAATGGGGGGGAAATCATTTTTAAGAGAGAATTGATTTGAAAGGAGTGATTTATTTTCATCTTTATTATTAAGGGGTGCTCTGACTTCTAGAGTGAAGCAGTTGTGAAACATTATGTCTCGTCGGAAAGATAAATCAATATGCTAGCGAATGACAACAAAGATTGTTTGAATGTGTTATTTTTTAATATTTGTTTCAAGCCTGAAACAGAACTGGTAGTGGCTTGGCTACGTTGGTCGTTACATCCCTTGTTAGTATATAGGAGTATATAGGCCGCGTGACCTCTATGAAAGCGATTCAAGCCCCTGTGGTCACATTTACCGGCGCATGTGCGAATGAGATTATACCATTGATAAATCGCTCGTTTGTCTACAAAGCGAAAGAAGGACGCTATGTTAGAATATAGTGTAACCTGTTTAGAGTGAACCTGCTTGGAACCAACTTGTGTGTTCGAAAAAGACAGGTGTTCAGTTTATACATGTTGACAAAGATTTCACATATTCTAAATTCAGTGTTTCAGCTAGACTTTGAAATCTTCAGGATAATTGCCAGTTTTATCAAAATTTCTTTAGGACAGTCTTTGATAATTAAAATAAGTTTTATAAAGTTCTTCAGGACAATTTGAGAAATAGGTAAGCAAATGTCCTGAAGCCGGTGCCTAGCTGAATCACTGTAAAGTTCGGTTTACAGAGGATTTAATCGGGATTCGTTTTAGACAGATTTCACAGTACTAAGATAAAAAAAAAAACTAATTCATAAAAAATATTTTCAGACCTACATAGGAGACATATTGGTTTCTGTCAATCCATACACAACAGCACTAGATATATATGGAGATCAGGTAAGATAATTAATTTTCTGTATAAAGTGATTACAGTTTTTATGAATAGGCTTGAAATCTATTGTAATATACATTGAGTCAAGACAGGAATTTATTTAAATGACTATGACAATGTAGGAGTAAAAAAAATATTGTACTGCTGAATCATGATAGGGTCCAATTCAGACTTGCAGTCACAGGCACTTGTTTCATTCAAAAAATATATGCCCCCTCCTCTTCTTTACTTCAAGGTAAACATCTGCCCTTTACCCCTTCCCCACTTCGCCTCAATATTTTTCGCTTATTTGTGATCCTTCCGCTGACCCAATTATATCGTTACACTCCCGAGATATTTCTCTTTTCGACTGCCACATTTAAATATACCTACCGGGGCCCCCTCAGACGAATTGGACAAGACTATTCAAAGAAAGTGGCTTGGTGAAAATTTAAGTCATTGAAACGGATACAACCACTTCCGGTTTGCGCTGGATTTTTCATATGCATTCGGAATTCTCTAGACCGTCCATGTGTAACAATGCCATCATGATCATCTCCTCTCAAATGTAAAGTAAGCCTTTAAAATACAGATAATTGTTCCAATGCAGATTATAAAAATATGTTCAACTCCAAATTACTGACATTTGATTTTTAAAACACCTTTTTTTTAGTTTCTAAATCAATTTAGAACGGACCGGAAGTGACTGTATCCGTTTCATTGACTGAAAAATAGAAAATGTGACTTTCGCTGAATATTCTTGTCCCATTCGTCTGAGGGGGACCTGGTATTTATATTTAAATGTGGCAGTCGAAAAGAGAAATATCTCGGGAGTGTAACGATATAATTGGGTCAGCGAAAGGATCACAAATAAGCGAAAAATATTGAGGCGAAGTGGGGAAGGGGTATAGGGCAGATGTTTACCTTGAAGTAAGGAAGAGGAGGGGGCATATATTTTTTGAATGAAACAAGTGCCTGTGCTTGCAGTGTATGCCTTAAGAAGTACATAGAGTATTTATTTGATTGACTTAATTAGGCCCCTTTAGGAATTTGTTGAGTTCATTCATCTTGAAATTTAAATAAAATTAAGAGTGGATTGTTTTAGCTCACCTGACCCAAAATGTCATGTTAACTTAAGGCATTGCAACCACTTTCCGTTCCTGTTAATAGCTCGTTAATGCCATACATTTTGATCTTCTCTAAAACTCTGAACTATTGAAAACCAAAATCTGCAGAAATGTTATTTTTGAGGTCCCAACAAAAATTCTTATTTAGTCTTGATCCAGTAAAAAAAATGGTTGCCATTAGAAAATTATTGTTTCTGATTGGTCAAATTAAAAAAAAAATCAGACACTACAAGTCCATATGCTATTAGATTTTTGTTATTAATACAAATGATGATGTATTCGAGGTCCTCTATAAAGATATCCTTATTTCATCTTGATCTACAAAAATATGGATAACCGGCATGGTCAGATTTAATTCTGATTAGCTGTACCTACAAAAATCTTCTCTGGATGGTACAGAGCCTAAAGGACCTAATGATTTGCTACATAGTAGAAATGATGTGTTTGAATTCCTCTACCAAGATTCAACCTCATTTAAGAATAATCTTATTCTGGTGAATTAAAATGAAGGAGATGTGAAAATCTTGTATCAGAAACTAAAAAAATGTTTGAACCCAATCAGTGCATTACATGTGTAACCTAATTCAGGCTCAGATGAACCTCTATTTTTGATCTGGCCTTACACAAATGAATAAATGACCACTTAAAATTGTTTAAGAATGATATGTGCATGTTCTTTGAAAATCGCACCAAAGTGAAAAAATTCCTACATTACTGCAGAGAGTCTCATTTTCTTGTACAGACATGTTCAAGCTAATTAATAGATCTCTTCAATTGCTCCCCCATTTTTCTCATTGTTGCTGTGGGGGGAAGCAAATGACGATATTAATTGAAACAGGTTGTGATGTTAATTTACCTCCCTCCTTCCATCCTCACACAATTTTAACTTTATTGCCCCCCCCCCCCCCCTCCCGCCCCAATGCAATTCAACAGCAAAAAAAAAAAAGTACAATTCACCAGCAAAAACAAACAAAACAGTTTCACATTTCAATATTTCTATATATTTTATGACAGTTTGTTTATCTATAAGTGTTGTTAAATAATCCTGTTATCAGATAATATTATTTACTGTAACATGTAGTAGACTGATCAAATGATCATATATATATATTTAATATTAGTTCTTGATCTCATCGGGTCTGATAAAAGAGTGTAATATTAAATCCCAGGTTTATTTGTATATCTATATATCTTTATTTCTGGTAACCTTTGTTGATACAATGGTATACAGATAACAAATTAAATACATACATAATACACAATAAGATACAATACAATACATAATAAGAAAACAGCTATCTACAATATTTACAAAATGAGAGAGAGAGTTACATTTTTCAGCCATGAGGGAAGATATTTTCATTAATATATCTTATAAAGGTGCAAAGTTTTTTGATTTTTGATTTTTTTTGTCTGATTCATCAAGGTACCAAATTTCAGGATATTACAATTTTTAAAGTATTTCTTATCTATACAATTCTTTCTTTTTTTTCACTGAAATAGTCACATTTTAATAGATAATGGAATTCATCTCCAAGATCTGCTGTGTTACATAAATTACAAATTCTGAGTTCCCTAGGTATGTTGTTACATCATCCGTATTCAACAGGTAGTTTATGATTATTTAGCCTAAAGCCACAAAAAGTAAATATATCCCTATCATCAAGGATATTGATATAATTTTCAAATTCAAATTTATTTTTAAAAAGGCGATAAGTTTAAAGTTTTTTCAGTGCACTTGAGAAAATTTCCTTGTTTAGGCCAACAAATGTCTGACAGACGATAGTTGTTTCCTCCAATTAAACATATCAAACTTAATTTTTAGTGCCTTCATTCATTAAAATTCTTATTGTCATTTTTAAACAAGCACAGCTAAAGTCCGATCCTTGTCCTGTATAACCTAGGTAAAAATATAAATAAATATAAAAAAAAATGTTGCATACCTATCATTATGTACTGTCTATGTTATGTTTAGTACTCCTGTTTTATGTTATGGAACTTTCCTAAGGGACGGACCATTTAACTTGAAGGGGGGGGGGGGGAGGGGTTATGGTTTTTTTCTAAAAAAAAATATTCTGATTCCCAATGTTGCTGAAAAAAATATTCTGATTTTGGTGGTTGAAAAAAAATAATAATCTGATTCAGAGTTTATGTCATATAGCCTAATGTTAAATTCTGGAAAAAAAATTGCGCTTTGCGCGACAACAAAAATAAATATTCTAACTCTCGTGTTGTCCGAAAAAATATTTCTGAATGAAACAAAAAACCATAACCCCCCCTGCAAGTTAAATGGTCTGTCCCTGATTTGTGTAATTTAATCAAACAAAGATCAATCTCCCTCTTGCTTAGTTGACCTTAGCTGATTCTTGCTATCCTCTTCAGGCTCTTTAATTAACTTGCCCCCAAACTCAAAGACTTAAATTATTTGGCTTTATATCGGTCTTTTGATTGTAAACGTGCATGCCTTATGATTATTATTCCAGGGACTCAAGGGCCCGGGTGGCTCAATGAGTTAGGCTTGTATGAGTTAGGTAATCCAACTACCTATCACCAATAGGGTGTGGGTTAGCTCCAAACTTTGTAAATTACAAAAAAGGGTGCACTCGACTCGCAAGTGATCAAGTTTACCAGTTGCTTGCCCATGGTTGGTGGTTTTCTCCGGGTACTCTGGCTTCTTCCACCACTAAAACTGGTCGCCATGATATAGCTGAAATATTGCTGAAAGTGGCATTAAACACCAAAAATCAAATTAAAAAATCAAATCCAGGGACTCATCATACACACTAAATTGGATATCTACATTTAAGATTTATCTCATTATTCTTGTTCTGCAGTTTGGCTTAGGGTTATCTATGGTGTTTCTTGCCACTTTCAACAATATTTCAGTTATTATATCGTGGCGGTCAATTTTATTTGTGGAGGAAACCAAAGTACTCGGAGACACCTGCAGTTTGGATGACACATAAATAGAAATCTGATTCATATGCTTTATATCATACAATATTTTTACTTTGAATTATTTTATTGATTTTTAAGTGGAGACCAATTATCACATAAATATGTTATAAACATATACATGTATCAATTTTTCCTGTTTTAAAGGTCACCAGCTACATGTACATGTATGATACATCTACGAACGTTTGAATACATTTACATATATTATAATAAATAGATCTTGTTGAATGTAAATATATTTTATCATGCTATAATTGAATTAACATCGGGATACTCTGTAATTGCTTGAATAAAGGAGCAAAAATTGTGTACTTTGAATAAATAAAATTTAAAAATATTTAAAAAGACGTTACATTTGTACAGTTTCATAGAATATTATAGATAAGAGTCCTTGAAAGGAAAATTTGAATTTACTGGTCCGAATCAAATTCTTGTATTAATTTACTGATCCGACATACCTTGGGAATGATTGTAACTTGTAAGAAAGGGAGTGCTATACCCAGAAAAATACACTGACCTCTTGAAAGTCAAATGACTGACAAGCTTGAACACATAATTAAACACATTCATTGACATATACAGTTGTACTATGCTGTAAAGAGCCTATATTTGGCAGAGTTTTTTTTGTATACTATATAAATCCTTGTACAAACCAATCAACACATTTACAGTTTTAAAATTGGCAATAAACAGTTATTGTTTTATTGTTGAAATAAATTTAATAAAAAGATAAGTATTATCATTAAAAAATTAATCATCTGTTTGTTGTTAAAATAACATTAAAATCTGAACAAAGTTAGGAATACCAATTAATTAAATCATAATTAAATATTAATGAAATCAATATTCTCGTTTTAAAATAATTAGCTTTCTGTAATCTGTCCACCCACCATAAATGTAAAAATATATAAATGAAAATAAAAAAAAATAGATAAAAAAAAAATAGGAATTTTTTTCTTTTCATAAAACTCCAAAATAAATATCTGCCAATAAATCGAATTTATAAAACCACAAAATGTTAACACCGTAGATATAAAGCGATATACTATATAATGAACTGCCACTGTCACGGCATTCCACTCATTTTCAAGTAGGAGGTGATCATCCTAATTAAGTAAAAGGGCAGGAATTTTTCTATCCTTTCTCAGGTTTCAGTAAAACAACCCTTTCCCAATAAAAAAATATTCTAAAATCGATCAAGATTCTCAAAATTTTCATTCTTATCCACTTATTTTGATTTTTAATTTGAGCAATTTAGATTGCAAAAGATAAACCAGTGTACAAAACAAAGCCATATTTTACTTTCACTTTGACATTTTCATTTTTGAAAACAAAGTTGCAATTAGGCAATTTGCTCTGTTCCCGGCTGCTGTGGAATGCCCTGCTGTGTCCCCTGTCTGTTAATTAAGCAGTTTTAAGTAGAATGTCGAAAGCATCATTTATATATAGTCAGTATGATAAATTTACTAATTTCTTCCAAATATATCTGCATCGGTGTCGTAATGATTAATGTGCTCACCTTGAGTGTGGTAGATCGTGGGTTTGAGTCCCGGTCGATCAAACAAAAGACTATAAAATTGTTGTTTGTTGCTTCTCCGCTAAGCACGCAGCATTAAGGAGAAAGAGCAATGACTGGTTGTCTCGGAATCAGGATAATGTGTTCGAGTGGAGTGACATGTCTACCTGCAGACTGTTGTTTCTTCCAAATATAACCGCATCGGTGTCGTAATGGCTAGCGTTCTTGCCTTGAGTGCGGTAGATTGTGGGTTCGAGCTCAGGAGCACTATAAAAATCCAACTAAAATGTAAGCATGTTGGTCTAGTTCAAAGCGGACCTCGTCATCGTCTCATTGAAAATTAACTTGTTCTCTCCATGATATAGCGGAAAAATTGCTGAGTTGCTGTTAGACAACAATCACTCACTCACTCACTCTGCCGAATAATTGTGCATTCTGAAATAGTCGAAATGAATTAATTTTCATTTTTTGTTTTTCAGATTGGTCATAGCTATGGAGACATTAAGTTACTCAGTGATATGCCTCCTCATATATATGCCATGGCAACAAAAGTTTACAGATCAGTCATGATGACTGGTATTAGCCAGTGTTTACTGGTCAGTGGTGAATCAGGGGCAGGTAACTCTTTGAATCATGTACATTTGTGATCATGATGTGATGTTTTATGTTAAGCATAATTTTACCACAACAGGATTGAAGGCTTCAATACACAATACAATACAAATATCATACAATGAAAATTATGTTTCAGTAGAAAAGAAAATAACAAAGAAATATCAGTAACTCACCATACATACACATGAACATGAAAAGTTTCATGCAGAGATTGCGTTTGTTTACTTTCCTCGGTGACCAAGACTTTTAAGACAAATAGGACAACAAATTGCACAAGTCTTTCTGATGACAACATAATTGCTATTTTATTAAGATTATTCAAATGACTTATTTTTGGACAAGTTTGAACAGTTTTAACAAATAATTAATCTCTTAGTGCCAAACTCAGGGGACAATTGAAAAAGATATGATTTTCATCTTCCGTGCTGGTATTCAAACATTCCTATTTTTTTGCTATTTACAATTTCTAAATTACGTAATACATGGAGATTTTTGTTGAGGTAAAACAAGGTATTGTCTAAAAGTTTTATATGTGATGACTGGGTAAAATTGTTATGTTCCAGGTAAGACTGAATGTACAAAGATGCTTGTTGCTCAGATTGTCAGAATCTCAAAGTCGCCATCATCAAATTTATTACAACAAATCAAAGAGGTAATTGTATTCTGTTTAAAAAAGAAAATAATAAGAGTTGTTTTATTGGATACATTCATAATACCGGTAAATGTTTTGGATTGATTGATTGATTGGTGTTTAACACCAACTTTAGCAATATTTCAGCTAAATCTTGGTGTTTTGGATTGAAACCTACATATATTCTTGAACATGAAATATAAATATAGAAAATGTTCGAAGACATTATGTTTGGCCTAACTGCATCGGTGGTGTCATGGTTTGCTTGTTTACCTCTAAGTGTGTTAGAACATGGGTTCAAGACCCACTCAGGTCAAACCAAAGACGGTAAACATGGTATTTGATGCTTCTTCACTAAGCACTAAGTATTAATGATTGAAGAGCAAAGACTGGTTAGCTCGGAATCAGGATAAATTAAATGTGTCTTAGTGGAGCGATATATCTTCCCACGAACTGTGGAGTGAGCTAGTATTATTAAAATCCAACTATGTGTGATGATCTACTGTACAAAGTAGACATCATCATAATCTCATGGATATATAACTTCTTATCCCCATCATGTGGCTGAAAAATGGCTCATTTTGGCAATCACAACATTCACTTACTCCTTAAATATTTTTTTTTTTTTTTATGATTTCAAAATTATATCAGTTTTATAATCATAAAATGAAAAACAAAAAATACCACATTGTCGGAACATTAGGACATTCACACTGTCGGAACATTAGGACATTCACACTGTCTGAACATTAGGACATTCGCACTGTCTGAACATTAGGACATTCATACTGTCGGAACATTAGGACATTCACACTGTCTGAACATTGGGACATTCACACTGTCGGAACATTAGGACATTCACACTGTCGGAACATTGGGACATTCACACTGTCTGAACATTAGGACATTCACACTGTCTGAACATTAGGACATTCACACTGTCGGAACATTAGGACATTCATACTGTCGGAACATTGGGACATTCACACTGTCTGAACATTGGGACATTCACACTGTTGGAACATTAGGACATTCACACTGTCGGAACATTAGGACATTCACACTGTTGGAACATTAGGACATTCACACTGTCGTAACATTAGGACATTCACACTGTCTGAACATTAGGACATTCACACTGTCTGAACATTAGGACATTCACACTGTCGGAACATTAGGACATTCACACTGTTGGAACATTAGGACATTCATACTGTCGGAACATTAGGACATTCACACTGTCTGAACATTAGGACATTCACACTGTCGGAACATTAGAACATTCACACTGTCTGAGCATTAGGACATTCACACTGTCTGAACATTAGGACATTCACACTGTCTGAACATTAGGACATTCACACTGTCGGAACATTAGAACATCCACAATGTCTGAGCATTAGGACATTCACACTGTCTGAACATTAGGACATTCACACTGTCGGAACATTAGGACATTCACACTGTCGGAGCTTTAGGACATTCACACTTTCGGAACATTAGAACATTCACACTGTCTGAACATTAGGACATCCACACTGTCGAAAAATTAGGACATTCACACTTTCGAAACATTAGGACATTCACACTTTCGGAACATTAGGACATTCACACTGTCGGAACATTAGGACATTCACACTGTTGGAACATTAGGACATTCACACTGTCTGAACATAAGGACATTCACACTGTCGGAACATTAGGACATTCACACTGTCGGAGCATTAGGACATTCACACTGTCGGAACATTAGGACATCCACACTGTCGAAACATTAGGACATTCACACTTTCGGAACATTAGGACATTCACACTGTCGGAACATTAGGACATTCACACTGTCGGAACATTAGGACATTCACACTGTCGGAACATTAGGACATCCACACTGTCGTAACATTAGGACATTCACACCGTCGGAACATTAGGACATTCACACTGTCGGAACATTAGGACATTCACACTGTCGGAACATTAGGACATTCACACTGTCGGAACATTAGGACATTCACACTGTCTGAACATTAGGACATTCACACTGTCGGAACATTAGGACATTCACACTGTCGGAACATTAGGACATTCATACTGTCGGAACATTGGGACATTCACACTGTCTGAACATTGGGACATTCACACTGTTGGAACATTAGGACATTCACACTGTCGGAACATTAGGACATTCACACTGTTGGAACATTAGGACATTCACACTGTCGTAACATTAGGACATTCACACTGTCGGAACATTAGGACATTCACACTGTCTGAACATTAGGACATTCACACTGTCGGAACATTAGGACATTCACACTGTTGGAACATTAGGACATTCATACTGTCGGAACATTAGGACATTCACACTGTCTGAACATTAGGACATTCACACTGTCGGAACATTAGAACATTCACACTGTCTGAGCATTAGGACATTCACACTGTCTGAACATTAGGACATTCACACTGTCGGAACATTAGGACATTCACACTGTCGGAGCTTTAGGACATTCACACTTTCGGAACATTAGAACATTCACACTGTCTGAACATTAGGACATCCACACTGTCGAAACATTAGGACATTCACACTTTCGAAACATTAGGACATTCACACTTTCGGAACATTAGGACATTCACACTGTCAGAACATTAGGACATTCACACTGTCGGAACATTAGGACATTCACACTGTCTGAACATTAGGACATTCACACTGTCGGAACATTAGGACATTCACACTGTCGGAGCATTAGGACATTCACACTGTCTGAACATTAGGACATATTTCACACTGTCGGAACATTAGGACATTCACACTGTCTGAACATGAGGACATTCACACTGTCGGAACATTAGGACATTCACACTGTCGGAGCATTAGGACATTCACACTGTCGGAACATTAGGACATCCACACTGTCGAAACATTAGGACATTCACACTTTCGGAACATTAGGACATTCACACTGTCGGAACATTAGGACATTCACACTGTCGGAACATTAGGACATTCACACTGTCGGAACATTAGGACATCCACACTGTCGTAACATTAGGACATTCACACCGTCGGAACATTAGGACATTCACACTGTCGGAACATTAGGACATTCACACTGTCGGAACATTAGGACATTCACACTGTCAGAACATTAGGACATTCACACTGTCTGAACATTAGGACATTCACACTGTCTGAACATTAGGACATTCACACTGTCGGAACATTAGGACATTCATACTGTCGGAACATTGGGACATTCACACTGTCTGAACATTGGGACATTCACACTGTTGGAACATTAGGACATTCACACTGTCGGAACATTAGGACATTCACACTGTTGGAACATTAGGACATTCACACTGTCGTAACATTAGGACATTCACACTGTCTGAACATTAGGACATTCACACTGTCTGAACATTAGGACATTCACACTGTCGGAACATTAGGACATTCACACTGTTGGAACATTAGGACATTCATACTGTCGGAACATTAGGACATTCACACTGTCTGAACATTAGGACATTCACACTGTCGGAACATTAGAACATTCACACTGTCTGAGCATTAGGACATTCACACTGTCTGAACATTAGGACATTCACACTGTCTGAACATTAGGACATTCACACTGTCGGAACATTAGAACATTCACACTGTCTGAGCATTAGGACATTCACACTGTCTGAACATTAGGACATTCACACTGTCTGAACATTAGGACATTCACACTGTCGGAACATTAGAACATCCACACTGTCTGAGCATTAGGACATTCACACTGTCTGAACATTAGGACATTCACACTGTCGGAACATTAGGACATTCACACTGTCGGAGCTTTAGGACATTCACACTTTCGGAACATTAGAACATTCACACTGTCTGAACATTAGGACATCCACACTGTCGAAAAATTAGGACATTCACACTTTCGAAACATTAGGACATTCACACTTTCGGAACATTAGGACATTCACACTGTCGGAACATTAGGACATTCACACTGTCGGAACATTAGGACATTCACACTGTCTGAACATAAGGACATTCACACTGTCGGAACATTAGGACATTCACACTGTCGGAGCATTAGGACATTCACACTGTCGGAACATTAGGACATCCACACTGTCGAAACATTAGGACATTCACACTTTCGGAACATTAGGACATTCACACTGTCGGAACATTAGGACATTCACACTGTCGGAACATTAGGACATTCACACTGTCGGAACATTAGGACATCCACACTGTCGTAACATTAGGACATTCACACCGTCGGAACATTAGGACATTCACACTGTCGGAACATTAGGACATTCACACTGTCGGAACATTAGGACATTCACACTGTCGGAACATTAGGACATTCACACTGTCTGAACATTAGGACATTCGCACTGTCTGAACATTAGGACATTCATACTGTCGGAACATTAGGACATTCACACTGTCTGAACATTGGGACATTCACACTGTCGGAACATTAGGACATTCACACTGTCGGAACATTGGGACATTCACACTGTCTGAACATTAGGACATTCACACTGTCTGAACATTAGGACATTCACACTGTCGGAACATTAGGACATTCATACTGTCGGAACATTGGGACATTCACACTGTCTGAACATTGGGACATTCACACTGTTGGAACATTAGGACATTCACACTGTCGGAACATTAGGACATTCACACTGTTGGAACATTAGGATATTCACACTGTCGTAACATTAGGACATTCACACTGTCTGAACATTAGGACATTCACACTGTCTGAACATTAGGACATTCACACTGTCGGAACATTAGGACATTCACACTGTTGGAACATTAGGACATTCATACTGTCGGAACATTAGGACATTCACACTGTCTGAACATTAGGACATTCACACTGTCGGAACATTAGAACATTCACACTGTCTGAGCATTAGGACATTCACACTGTCTGAACATTAGGACATTCACACTGTCTGAACATTAGGACATTCACACTGTCGGAACATTAGAACATCCACACTGTCTGAGCATTAGGACATTCACACTGTCTGAACATTAGGACATTCACACTGTCGGAACATTAGGACATTCACACTGTCGGAGCTTTAGGACATTCACACTTTCGGAACATTAGAACATTCACACTGTCTGAACATTAGGACATCCACACTGTCGAAAAATTAGGACATTCACACTTTCGAAACATTAGGACATTCACACTTTCGGAACATTAGGACATTCACACTGTCGGAACATTAGGACATTCACACTGTTGGAACATTAGGACATTCACACTGTCTGAACATAAGGACATTCACACTGTCGGAACATTAGGACATTCACACTGTCGGAGCATTAGGACATTCACACTGTCGGAACATTAGGACATCCACACTGTCGAAACATTAGGACATTCACACTTTCGGAACATTAGGACATTCACACTGTCGGAACATTAGGACATTCACACTGTCGGAACATTAGGACATTCACACTGTCGGAACATTAGGACATCCACACTGTCGTAACATTAGGACATTCACACCGTCGGAACATTAGGACATTCACACTGTCGGAACATTAGGACATTCACACTGTCGGAACATTAGGACATTCACACTGTCGGAACATTAGGACATTCACACTGTCTGAACATTAGGACATTCACACTGTCGGAACATTAGGACATTCACACTGTCGGAACATTAGGACATTCATACTGTCGGAACATTGGGACATTCACACTGTCTGAACATTGGGACATTCACACTGTTGGAACATTAGGACATTCACACTGTCGGAACATTAGGACATTCACACTGTTGGAACATTAGGACATTCACACTGTCGTAACATTAGGACATTCACACTGTCGGAACATTAGGACATTCACACTGTCTGAACATTAGGACATTCACACTGTCGGAACATTAGGACATTCACACTGTTGGAACATTAGGACATTCATACTGTCGGAACATTAGGACATTCACACTGTCTGAACATTAGGACATTCACACTGTCGGAACATTAGAACATTCACACTGTCTGAGCATTAGGACATTCACACTGTCTGAACATTAGGACATTCACACTGTCGGAACATTAGGACATTCACACTGTCGGAGCTTTAGGACATTCACACTTTCGGAACATTAGAACATTCACACTGTCTGAACATTAGGACATCCACACTGTCGAAACATTAGGACATTCACACTTTCGAAACATTAGGACATTCACACTTTCGGAACATTAGGACATTCACACTGTCAGAACATTAGGACATTCACACTGTCGGAACATTAGGACATTCACACTGTCTGAACATTAGGACATTCACACTGTCGGAACATTAGGACATTCACACTGTCGGAGCATTAGGACATTCACACTGTCTGAACATTAGGACATATTTCACACTGTCGGAACATTAGGACATTCACACTGTCTGAACATGAGGACATTCACACTGTCGGAACATTAGGACATTCACACTGTCAGAGCATTAGGACATTCACACTGTCGGAACATTAGGACATCCACACTGTCGAAACATTAGGACATTCACACTTTCGGAACATTAGGACATTCACACTGTCGGAACATTAGGACATTCACACTGTCGGAACATTAGGACATTCACACTGTCGGAACATTAGGACATCCACACTGTCGTAACATTAGGACATTCACACCGTCGGAACATTAGGACATTCACACTGTCGGAACATTAGGACATTCACACTGTCGGAACATTAGGACATTCACACTGTCAGAACATTAGGACATTCACACTGTCTGAACATTAGGACATTCACACTGTCTGAACATTAGGACATTCACACTGTCGGAACATTAGGACATTCATACTGTCGGAACATTGGGACATTCACACTGTCTGAACATTGGGACATTCACACTGTTGGAACATTAGGACATTCACACTGTCGGAACATTAGGACATTCACACTGTTGCAACATTAGGACATTCACACTGTCGTAACATTAGGACATTCACACTGTCTGAACATTAGGACATTCACACTGTCTGAACATTAGGACATTCACACTGTCGGAACATTAGGACATTCACACTGTTGGAACATTAGGACATTCATACTGTCGGAACATTAGGACATTCACACTGTCTGAACATTAGGACATTCACACTGTCGGAACATTAGAACATTCACACTGTCTGAGCATTAGGACATTCACACTGTCTGAACATTAGGACATTCACACTGTCTGAACATTAGGACATTCACACTGTCGGAACATTAGAACATTCACACTGTCTGAGCATTAGGACATTCACACTGTCTGAACATTAGGACATTCACACTGTCTGAACATTAGGACATTCACACTGTCGGAACATTAGAACATCCACACTGTCTGAGCATTAGGACATTCACACTGTCTGAACATTAGGACATTCACACTGTCGGAACATTAGGACATTCACACTGTCGGAGCTTTAGGACATTCACACTTTCGGAACATTAGAACATTCACACTGTCTGAACATTAGGACATCCACACTGTCGAAAAATTAGGACATTCACACTTTCGAAACATTAGGACATTCACACTTTCGGAACATTAGGACATTCACACTGTCGGAACATTAGGACATTCACACTGTCGGAACATTAGGACATTCACACTGTCTGAACATAAGGACATTCACACTGTCGGAACATTAGGACATTCACACTGTCGGAGCATTAGGACATTCACACTGTCGGAACATTAGGACATCCACACTGTCGAAACATTAGGACATTCACACTTTCGGAACATTAGGACATTCACACTGTCGGAACATTAGGACATTCACACTGTCGGAACATTAGGACATTCATACTGTCGGAACATTAGGACATCCACACTGTCGTAACATTAGGACATTCACACCGTCGGAACATTAGGACATTCACACTGTCGGAACATTAGGACATTCACACTGTCGGAACATTAGGACATTCACACTGTCGGAACATTAGGACATTCACACTGTCTGAACATTAGGACATTCACACTGTCGGAACATTAGGACATTCACACTGTCGGAACATTAGGACATTCATACTGTCGGAACATTGGGACATTCACACTGTCTGAACATTGGGACATTCACACTGTTGGAACATTAGGACATTCACACTGTCGGAACATTAGGACATTCACACTGTTGGAACATTAGGACATTCACACTGTCGTAACATTAGGACATTCACACTGTCGGAACATTAGGACATTCACACTGTCTGAACATTAGGACATTCACACTGTCGGAACATTAGGACATTCACACTGTTGGAACATTAGGACATTCATACTGTCGGAACATTAGGACATTCACACTGTCTGAACATTAGGACATTCACACTGTCGGAACATTAGAACATTCACACTGTCTGAGCATTAGGACATTCACACTGTCTGAACATTAGGACATTCACACTGTCGGAACATTAGGACATTCACACTGTCGGAGCTTTAGGACATTCACACTTTCGGAACATTAGAACATTCACACTGTCTGAACATTAGGACATCCACACTGTCGAAACATTAGGACATTCACACTTTCGAAACATTAGGACATTCACACTTTCGGAACATTAGGACATTCACACTGTCAGAACATTAGGACATTCACACTGTCGGAACATTAGGACATTCACACTGTCTGAACATTAGGACATTCACACTGTCGGAACATTAGGACATTCACACTGTCGGAGCATTAGGACATTCACACTGTCTGAACATTAGGACATATTTCACACTGTCGGAACATTAGGACATTCACACTGTCTGAACATGAGGACATTCACACTGTCGGAACATTAGGACATTCACACTGTCGGAGCATTAGGACATTCACACTGTCGGAACATTAGGACATCCACACTGTCGAAACATTAGGACATTCACACTTTCGGAACATTAGGACATTCACACTGTCGGAACATTAGGACATTCACACTGTCGGAACATTAGGACATTCACACTGTCGGAACATTAGGACATCCACACTGTCGTAACATTAGGACATTCACACCGTCGGAACATTAGGACATTCACACTGTCGGAACATTAGGACATTCACACTGTCGGAACATTAGGACATTCACACTGTCAGAACATTAGGACATTCACACTGTCTGAACATTAGGACATTCACACTGTCTGAACATTAGGACATTCACACTGTCGGAACATTAGGACATTCATACTGTCGGAACATTGGGACATTCACACTGTCTGAACATTGGGACATTCACACTGTTGGAACATTAGGACATTCACACTGTCGGAACATTAGGACATTCACACTGTTGGAACATTAGGACATTCACACTGTCGTAACATTAGGACATTCACACTGTCTGAACATTAGGACATTCACACTGTCTGAACATTAGGACATTCACACTGTCGGAACATTAGGACATTCACACTGTTGGAACATTAGGACATTCATACTGTCGGAACATTAGGACATTCACACTGTCTGAACATTAGGACATTCACACTGTCGGAACATTAGAACATTCACACTGTCTGAGCATTAGGACATTTACACTGTCTGAACATTAGGACATTCACACTGTCTGAACATTAGGACATTCACACTGTCGGAACATTAGAACATTCACACTGTCTGAGCATTAGGACATTCACACTGTCTGAACATTAGGACATTCACACTGTCTGAACATTAGGACATTCACACTGTCGGAACATTAGAACATCCACACTGTCTGAGCATTAGGACATTCACACTGTCTGAACATTAGGACATTCACACTGTCGGAACATTAGGACATTCACACTGTCGGAGCTTTAGGACATTCACACTTTCGGAACATTAGAACATTCACACTGTCTGAACATTAGGACATCCACACTGTCGAAAAATTAGGACATTCACACTTTCGAAACATTAGGACATTCACACTTTCGGAACATTAGGACATTCACACTGTCGGAACATTAGGACATTCACACTGTCGGAACATTAGGACATTCACACTGTCTGAACATAAGGACATTCACACTGTCGGAACATTAGGACATTCACACTGTCGGAGCATTAGGACATTCACACTGTCGGAACATTAGGACATCCACACTGTCGAAACATTAGGACATTCACACTTTCGGAACATTAGGACATTCACACTGTCGGAACATTAGGACATTCACACTGTCGGAACATTAGGACATTCACACTGTCGGAACATTAGGACATCCACACTGTCGTAACATTAGGACATTCACACCGTCGGAACATTAGGACATTCACACTGTCGGAACATTAGGACATTCACACTGTCGGAACATTAGGACATTCACACTGTCGGAACATTAGGACATTCACACTGTCTGAACATTAGGACATTCGCACTGTCTGAACATTAGGACATTCATACTGTCGGAACATTAGGACATTCACACTGTCTGAACATTGGGACATTCACACTGTCGGAACATTAGGACATTCACACTGTCGGAACATTGGGACATTCACACTGTCTGAACATTAGGACATTCACACTGTCTGAACATTAGGACATTCACACTGTCGGAACATTAGGACATTCATACTGTCGGAACATTGGGACATTCACACTGTCTGAACATTGGGACATTCACACTGTTGGAACATTAGGACATTCACACTGTCGGAACATTAGGACATTCACACTGTTGGAACATTAGGACATTCACACTGTCGTAACATTAGGACATTCACACTGTCTGAACATTAGGACATTCACACTGTCTGAACATTAGGACATTCACACTGTCGGAACATTAGGACATTCACACTGTTGGAACATTAGGACATTCATACTTTCGGAACATTAGGACATTCACACTGTCTGAACATTAGGACATTCACACTGTCGGAACATTAGAACATTCACACTGTCTGAGCATTAGGACATTCACACTGTCTGAACATTAGGACATTCACACTGTCTGAACATTAGGACATTCACACTGTCGGAACATTAGAACATCCACACTGTCTGAGCATTAGGACATTCACACTGTCTGAACATTAGGACATTCACACTGTCGGAACATTAGGACATTCACACTGTCGGAGCTTTAGGACATTCACACTTTCGGAACATTAGAACATTCACACTGTCTGAACATTAGGACATCCACACTGTCGAAAAATTAGGACATTCACACTTTCGAAACATTAGGACATTCACACTTTCGGAACATTAGGACATTCACACTGTCGGAACATTAGGACATTCACACTGTTGGAACATTAGGACATTCACACTGTCTGAACATAAGGACATTCACACTGTCGGAACATTAGGACATTCACACTGTCGGAGCATTAGGACATTCACACTGTCGGAACATTAGGACATCCACACTGTCGAAACATTAGGACATTCACACTTTCGGAACATTAGGACATTCACACTGTCGGAACATTAGGACATTCACACTGTCGGAACATTAGGACATTCACACTGTCGGAACATTAGGACATCCACACTGTCGTAACATTAGGACATTCACACCGTCGGAACATTAGGACATTCACACTGTCGGAACATTAGGACATTCACACTGTCGGAACATTAGGACATTCACACTGTCGGAACATTAGGACATTCACACTGTCTGAACATTAGGACATTCACACTGTCGGAACATTAGGACATTCACACTGTCGGAACATTAGGACATTCATACTGTCGGAACATTGGGACATTCACACTGTCTGAACATTGGGACATTCACACTGTTGGAACATTAGGACATTCACACTGTCGGAACATTAGGACATTCACACTGTTGGAACATTAGGACATTCACACTGTCGTAACATTAGGACATTCACACTGTCGGAACATTAGGACATTCACACTGTCTGAACATTAGGACATTCACACTGTCGGAACATTAGGACATTCACACTGTTGGAACATTAGGACATTCATACTGTCGGAACATTAGGACATTCACACTGTCTGAACATTAGGACATTCACACTGTCGGAACATTAGAACATTCACACTGTCTGAGCATTAGGACATTCACACTGTCTGAACATTAGGACATTCACACTGTCGGAACATTAGGACATTCACACTGTCGGAGCTTTAGGACATTCACACTTTCGGAACATTAGAACATTCACACTGTCTGAACATTAGGACATCCACACTGTCGAAACATTAGGACATTCACACTTTCGAAACATTAGGACATTCACACTTTCGGAACATTAGGACATTCACACTGTCAGAACATTAGGACATTCACACTGTCGGAACATTAGGACATTCACACTGTCTGAACATTAGGACATTCACACTGTCGGAACATTAGGACATTCACACTGTCGGAGCATTAGGACATTCACACTGTCTGAACATTAGGACATATTTCACACTGTCGGAACATTAGGACATTCACACTGTCTGAACATGAGGACATTCACACTGTCGGAACATTAGGACATTCACACTGTCGGAGCATTAGGACATTCACACTGTCGGAACATTAGGACATCCACACTGTCGAAACATTAGGACATTCACACTTTCGGAACATTAGGACATTCACACTGTCGGAACATTAGGACATTCACACTGTCGGAACATTAGGACATTCACACTGTCGGAACATTAGGACATCCACACTGTCGTAACATTAGGACATTCACACCGTCGGAACATTAGGACATTCACACTGTCGGAACATTAGGACATTCACACTGTCGGAACATTAGGACATTCACACTGTCAGAACATTAGGACATTCACACTGTCTGAACATTAGGACATTCACACTGTCTGAACATTAGGACATTCACACTGTCGGAACATTAGGACATTCATACTGTCGGAACATTGGGACATTCACACTGTCTGAACATTGGGACATTCACACTGTTGGAACATTAGGACATTCACACTGTCGGAACATTAGGACATTCACACTGTTGGAACATTAGGACATTCACACTGTCGTAACATTAGGACATTCACACTGTCTGAACATTAGGACATTCACACTGTCTGAACATTAGGACATTCACACTGTCGGAACATTAGGACATTCACACTGTTGGAACATTAGGACATTCATACTGTCGGAACATTAGGACATTCACACTGTCTGAACATTAGGACATTCACAATGTCGGAACATTAGAACATTCACACTGTCTGAGCATTAGGACATTCACACTGTCTGAACATTAGGACATTCACACTGTCTGAACATTAGGACATTCACACTGTCGGAACATTAGAACATTCACACTGTCTGAGCATTAGGACATTCACACTGTCTGAACATTAGGACATTCACACTGTCTGAACATTAGGACATTCACACTGTCGGAACATTAGAACATCCACACTGTCTGAGCATTAGGACATTCACACTGTCTGAACATTAGGACATTCACACTGTCGGAACATTAGGACATTCACACTGTCGGAGCTTTAGGACATTCACACTTTCGGAACATTAGAACATTCACACTGTCTGAACATTAGGACATCCACACTGTCGAAAAATTAGGACATTCACACTTTCGAAACATTAGGACATTCACACTTTCGGAACATTAGGACATTCACACTGTCGGAACATTAGGACATTCACACTGTCGGAACATTAGGACATTCACACTGTCTGAACATAAGGACATTCACACTGTCGGAACATTAGGACATTCACACTGTCGGAGCATTAGGACATTCACACTGTCGGAACATTAGGACATCCACACTGTCGAAACATTAGGACATTCACACTTTCGGAACATTAGGACATTCACACTGTCGGAACATTAGGACATTCACACTGTCGGAACATTAGGACATTCATACTGTCGGAACATTAGGACATCCACACTGTCGTAACATTAGGACATTCACACCGTCGGAACATTAGGACATTCACACTGTCGGAACATTAGGACATTCACACTGTCGGAACATTAGGACATTCACACTGTCGGAACATTAGGACATTCACACTGTCTGAACATTAGGACATTCACACTGTCGGAACATTAGGACATTCACACTGTCGGAACATTAGGACATTCATACTGTCGGAACATTGGGACATTCACACTGTCTGAACATTGGGACATTCACACTGTTGGAACATTAGGACATTCACACTGTCGGAACATTAGGACATTCACACTGTTGGAACATTAGGACATTCACACTGTCGTAACATTAGGACATTCACACTGTCGGAACATTAGGACATTCACACTGTCTGAACATTAGGACATTCACACTGTCGGAACATTAGGACATTCACACTGTTGGAACATTAGGACATTCATACTGTCGGAACATTAGGACATTCACACTGTCTGAACATTAGGACATTCACACTGTCGGAACATTAGAACATTCACACTGTCTGAGCATTAGGACATTCACACTGTCTGAACATTAGGACATTCACACTGTCGGAACATTAGGACATTCACACTGTCGGAGCTTTAGGACATTCACACTTTCGGAACATTAGAACATTCACACTGTCTGAACATTAGGACATCCACACTGTCGAAACATTAGGACATTCACACTTTCGAAACATTAGGACATTCACACTTTCGGAACATTAGGACATTCACACTGTCAGAACATTAGGACATTCACACTGTCGGAACATTAGGACATTCACACTGTCTGAACATTAGGACATTCACACTGTCGGAACATTAGGACATTCACACTGTCGGAGCATTAGGACATTCACACTGTCTGAACATTAGGACATATTTCACACTGTCGGAACATTAGGACATTCACACTGTCTGAACATGAGGACATTCACACTGTCGGAACATTAGGACATTCACACTGTCGGAGCATTAGGACATTCACACTGTCGGAACATTAGGACATCCACACTGTCGAAACATTAGGACATTCACACTTTCGGAACATTAGGACATTCACACTGTCGGAACATTAGGACATTCACACTGTCGGAACATTAGGACATTCACACTGTCGGAACATTAGGACATCCACACTGTCGTAACATTAGGACATTCACACCGTCGGAACATTAGGACATTCACACTGTCGGAACATTAGGACATTCACACTGTCGGAACATTAGGACATTCACACTGTCAGAACATTAGGACATTCACACTGTCTGAACATTAGGACATTCACACTGTCTGAACATTAGGACATTCACACTGTCGGAACATTAGGACATTCATACTGTCGGAACATTGGGACATTCACACTGTCTGAACATTGGGACATTCACACTGTCGGAACATTAGGACATTCACACTGTCGGAGCATTAGGACATTCACACTGTCGGAACATTAGGACATCCACACTGTCGAAACATTAGGACATTCACACTTTCGGAACATTAGGACATTCACACTGTCGGAACATTAGGACATTCACACTGTCGGAACATTAGGACATTCATACTGTCGGAACATTAGGACATCCACACCGTCGTAACATTAGGACATTCACACCGTCGGAACATTAGGACATTCACACTGTCGGAACATTAGGACATTCACACTGTCGGAACATTAGGACATTCACACTGTCGGAACATTAGGACATTCACACTGTCTGAACATTAGGACATTCACACTGTCGGAACATTAGGACATTCACACTGTCGGAACATTAGGACATTCATACTGTCGGAACATTGGGACATTCACACTGTCTGAACATTGGGACATTCACACTGTTGGAACATTAGGACATTCACACTGTCGGAACATTAGGACATTCACACTGTTGGAACATTAGGACATTCACACTGTCGTAACATTAGGACATTCACACTGTCGGAACATTAGGACATTCACACTGTCTGAACATTAGGACATTCACACTGTCGGAACATTAGGACATTCACACTGTTGGAACATTAGGACATTCATACTGTCGGAACATTAGGACATTCACACTGTCTGAACATTAGGACATTCACACTGTCGGAACATTAGAACATTCACACTGTCTGAGCATTAGGACATTCACACTGTCTGAACATTAGGACATTCACACTGTCGGAACATTAGGACATTCACACTGTCGGAGCTTTAGGACATTCACACTTTCGGAACATTAGAACATTCACACTGTCTGAACATTAGGACATCCACACTGTCGAAACATTAGGACATTCACACTTTCGAAACATTAGGACATTCACACTTTCGGAACATTAGGACATTCACACTGTCAGAACATTAGGACATTCACACTGTCGGAACATTAGGACATTCACACTGTCTGAACATTAGGACATTCACACTGTCGGAACATTAGGACATTCACACTGTCGGAGCATTAGGACATTCACACTGTCTGAACATTAGGACATATTTCACACTGTCGGAACATTAGGACATTCACACTGTCTGAACATGAGGACATTCACACTGTCGGAACATTAGGACATTCACACTGTCGGAGCATTAGGACATTCACACTGTCGGAACATTAGGACATCCACACTGTCGAAACATTAGGACATTCACACTTTCGGAACATTAGGACATTCACACTGTCGGAACATTAGGACATTCACACTGTCGGAACATTAGGACATTCACACTGTCGGAACATTAGGACATCCACACTGTCGTAACATTAGGACATTCACACCGTCGGAACATTAGGACATTCACACTGTCGGAACATTAGGACATTCACACTGTCGGAACATTAGGACATTCACACTGTCAGAACATTAGGACATTCACACTGTCTGAACATTAGGACATTCACACTGTCTGAACATTAGGACATTCACACTGTCGGAACATTAGGACATTCATACTGTCGGAACATTGGGACATTCACACTGTCTGAACATTGGGACATTCACACTGTTGGAACATTAGGACATTCACACTGTCGGAACATTAGGACATTCACACTGTTGGAACATTAGGACATTCACACTGTCGTAACATTAGGACATTCACACTGTCTGAACATTAGGACATTCACACTGTCTGAACATTAGGACATTCACACTGTCGGAACATTAGGACATTCACACTGTTGGAACATTAGGACATTCATACTGTCGGAACATTAGGACATTCACACTGTCTGAACATTAGGACATTCACACTGTCGGAACATTAGAACATTCACACTGTCTGAGCATTAGGACATTCACACTGTCTGAACATTAGGACATTCACACTGTCTGAACATTAGGACATTCACACTGTCGGAACATTAGAACATTCACACTGTCTGAGCATTAGGACATTCACACTGTCTGAACATTAGGACATTCACACTGTCTGAACATTAGGACATTCACACTGTCGGAACATTAGAACATCCACACTGTCTGAGCATTAGGACATTCACACTGTCTGAACATTAGGACATTCACACTGTCGGAACATTAGGACATTCACACTGTCGGAGCTTTAGGACATTCACACTTTCGGAACATTAGAACATTCACACTGTCTGAACATTAGGACATCCACACTGTCGAAAAATTAGGACATTCACACTTTCGAAACATTAGGACATTCACACTTTCGGAACATTAGGACATTCACACTGTCGGAACATTAGGACATTCACACTGTCGGAACATTAGGACATTCACACTGTCTGAACATAAGGACATTCACACTGTCGGAACATTAGGACATTCACACTGTCGGAGCATTAGGACATTCACACTGTCGGAACATTAGGACATCCACACTGTCGAAACATTAGGACATTCACACTTTCGGAACATTAGGACATTCACACTGTCGGAACATTAGGACATTCACACTGTCGGAACATTAGGACATTCACACTGTCGGAACATTAGGACATCCACACTGTCGTAACATTAGGACATTCACACCGTCGGAACATTAGGACATTCACACTGTCGGAACATTAGGACATTCACACTGTCGGAACATTAGGACATTCACACTGTCGGAACATTAGGACATTCACACTGTCTGAACATTAGGACATTCGCACTGTCGGAACATTAGGACATTCATACTGTCGGAACATTAGGACATTCACACTGTCTGAACATTGGGACATTCACACTGTCGGAACATTAGGACATTCACACTGTCGGAACATTGGGACATTCACACTGTCTGAACATTAGGACATTCACACTGTCTGAACATTAGGACATTCACACTGTCGGAACATTAGGACATTCATACTGTCGGAACATTGGGACATTCACACTGTCTGAACATTGGGACATTCACACTGTTGGAACATTAGGACATTCACACTGTCGGAACATTAGGACATTCACACTGTTGGAACATTAGGACATTCACACTGTCGTAACATTAGGACATTCACACTGTCTGAACATTAGGACATTCACACTGTCTGAACATTAGGACATTCACACTGTCGGAACATTAGGACATTCACACTGTTGGAACATTAGGACATTCATACTGTCGGAACATTAGGACATTCACACTGTCTGAACATTAGGACATTCACACTGTCGGAACATTAGAACATTCACACTGTCTGAGCATTAGGACATTCACACTGTCTGAACATTAGGACATTCACACTGTCTGAACATTAGGACATTCACACTGTCGGAACATTAGAACATCCACACTGTCTGAGCATTAGGACATTCACACTGTCTGAACATTAGGACATTCACACTGTCGGAACATTAGGACATTCACACTGTCGGAGCTTTAGGACATTCACACTTTCGGAACATTAGAACATTCACAATGTCTGAACATTAGGACATCCACACTGTCGAAAAATTAGGACATTCACACTTTCGAAACATTAGGACATTCACACTTTCGGAACATTAGGACATTCACACTGTCGGAACATTAGGACATTCACACTGTTGGAACATTAGGACATTCACACTGTCTGAACATAAGGACATTCACACTGTCGGAACATTAGGACATTCACACTGTCGGAGCATTAGGACATTCACACTGTCGGAACATTAGGACATCCACACTGTCGAAACATTAGGACATTCACACTTTCGGAACATTAGGACATTCACACTGTCGGAACATTAGGACATTCACACTGTCGGAACATTAGGACATTCACACTGTCGGAACATTAGGACATCCACACTGTCGTAACATTAGGACATTCACACCGTCGGAACATTAGGACATTCACACTGTCGGAACATTAGGACATTCACACTGTCGGAACATTAGGACATTCACACTGTCGGAACATTAGGACATTCACACTGTCTGAACATTAGGACATTCACACTGTCGGAACATTAGGACATTCACACTGTCGGAACATTAGGACATTCATACTGTCGGAACATTGGGACATTCACACTGTCTGAACATTGGGACATTCACACTGTTGGAACATTAGGACATTCACACTGTCGGAACATTAGGACATTCACACTGTTGGAACATTAGGACATTCACACTGTCGTAACATTAGGACATTCACACTGTCGGAACATTAGGACATTCACACTGTCTGAACATTAGGACATTCACACTGTCGGAACATTAGGACATTCACACTGTTGGAACATTAGGACATTCATACTGTCGGAACATTAGGACATTCACACTGTCTGAACATTAGGACATTCACACTGTCGGAACATTAGAACATTCACACTGTCTGAGCATTAGGACATTCACACTGTCTGAACATTAGGACATTCACACTGTCGGAACATTAGGACATTCACACTGTCGGAGCTTTAGGACATTCACACTTTCGGAACATTAGAACATTCACACTGTCTGAACATTAGGACATCCACACTGTCGAAACATTAGGACATTCACACTTTCGAAACATTAGGACATTCACACTTTCGGAACATTAGGACATTCACACTGTCAGAACATTAGGACATTCACACTGTCGGAACATTAGGACATTCACACTGTCTGAACATTAGGACATTCACACTGTCGGAACATTAGGACATTCACACTGTCGGAGCATTAGGACATTCACACTGTCTGAACATTAGGACATATTTCACACTGTCGGAACATTAGGACATTCACACTGTCTGAACATGAGGACATTCACACTGTCGGAACATTAGGACATTCACACTGTCGGAGCATTAGGACATTCACACTGTCGGAACATTAGGACATCCACACTGTCGAAACATTAGGACATTCACACTTTCGGAACATTAGGACATTCACACTGTCGGAACATTAGGACATTCACACTGTCGGAACATTAGGACATTCACACTGTCGGAACATTAGGACATCCACACTGTCGTAACATTAGGACATTCACACCGTCGGAACATTAGGACATTCACACTGTCGGAACATTAGGACATTCACACTGTCGGAACATTAGGACATTCACACTGTCAGAACATTAGGACATTCACACTGTCTGAACATTAGGACATTCACACTGTCTGAACATTAGGACATTCACACTGTCGGAACATTAGGACATTCATACTGTCGGAACATTGGGACATTCACACTGTCTGAACATTGGGACATTCACACTGTTGGAACATTAGGACATTCACACTGTCGGAACATTAGGACATTCACACTGTTGGAACATTAGGACATTCACACTGTCGTAACATTAGGACATTCACACTGTCTGAACATTAGGACATTCACACTGTCTGAACATTAGGACATTCACACTGTCGGAACATTAGGACATTCACACTGTTGGAACATTAGGACATTCATACTGTCGGAACATTAGGACATTCACACTGTCTGAACATTAGGACATTCACAATGTCGGAACATTAGAACATTCACACTGTCTGAGCATTAGGACATTCACACTGTCTGAACATTAGGACATTCACACTGTCTGAACATTAGGACATTCACACTGTCGGAACATTAGAACATTCACACTGTCTGAGCATTAGGACATTCACACTGTCTGAACATTAGGACATTCACACTGTCTGAACATTAGGACATTCACACTGTCGGAACATTAGAACATCCACACTGTCTGAGCATTAGGACATTCACACTGTCTGAACATTAGGACATTCACACTGTCGGAACATTAGGACATTCACACTGTCGGAGCTTTAGGACATTCACACTTTCGGAACATTAGAACATTCACACTGTCTGAACATTAGGACATCCACACTGTCGAAAAATTAGGACATTCACACTTTCGAAACATTAGGACATTCACACTTTCGGAACATTAGGACATTCACACTGTCGGAACATTAGGACATTCACACTGTCGGAACATTAGGACATTCACACTGTCTGAACATAAGGACATTCACACTGTCGGAACATTAGGACATTCACACTGTCGGAGCATTAGGACATTCACACTGTCGGAACATTAGGACATCCACACTGTCGAAACATTAGGACATTCACACTTTCGGAACATTAGGACATTCACACTGTCGGAACATTAGGACATTCACACTGTCGGAACATTAGGACATTCATACTGTCGGAACATTAGGACATCCACACTGTCGTAACATTAGGACATTCACACCGTCGGAACATTAGGACATTCACACTGTCGGAACATTAGGACATTCACACTGTCGGAACATTAGGACATTCACACTGTCGGAACATTAGGACATTCACACTGTCTGAACATTAGGACATTCACACTGTCGGAACATTAGGACATTCACACTGTCGGAACATTAGGACATTCATACTGTCGGAACATTGGGACATTCACACTGTCTGAACATTGGGACATTCACACTGTTGGAACATTAGGACATTCACACTGTCGGAACATTAGGACATTCACACTGTTGGAACATTAGGACATTCACACTGTCGTAACATTAGGACATTCACACTGTCGGAACATTAGGACATTCACACTGTCTGAACATTAGGACATTCACACTGTCGGAACATTAGGACATTCACACTGTTGGAACATTAGGACATTCATACTGTCGGAACATTAGGACATTCACACTGTCTGAACATTAGGACATTCACACTGTCGGAACATTAGAACATTCACACTGTCTGAGCATTAGGACATTCACACTGTCTGAACATTAGGACATTCACACTGTCGGAACATTAGGACATTCACACTGTCGGAGCTTTAGGACATTCACACTTTCGGAACATTAGAACATTCACACTGTCTGAACATTAGGACATCCACACTGTCGAAACATTAGGACATTCACACTTTCGAAACATTAGGACATTCACACTTTCGGAACATTAGGACATTCACACTGTCAGAACATTAGGACATTCACACTGTCGGAACATTAGGACATTCACACTGTCTGAACATTAGGACATTCACACTGTCGGAACATTAGGACATTCACACTGTCGGAGCATTAGGACATTCACACTGTCTGAACATTAGGACATATTTCACACTGTCGGAACATTAGGACATTCACACTGTCTGAACATGAGGACATTCACACTGTCGGAACATTAGGACATTCACACTGTCGGAGCATTAGGACATTCACACTGTCGGAACATTAGGACATCCACACTGTCGAAACATTAGGACATTCACACTTTCGGAACATTAGGACATTCACACTGTCGGAACATTAGGACATTCACACTGTCGGAACATTAGGACATTCACACTGTCGGAACATTAGGACATCCACACTGTCGTAACATTAGGACATTCACACCGTCGGAACATTAGGACATTCACACTGTCGGAACATTAGGACATTCACACTGTCGGAACATTAGGACATTCACACTGTCAGAACATTAGGACATTCACACTGTCTGAACATTAGGACATTCACACTGTCTGAACATTAGGACATTCACACTGTCGGAACATTAGGACATTCATACTGTCGGAACATTGGGACATTCACACTGTCTGAACATTGGGACATTCACACTGTTGGAACATTAGGACATTCACACTGTCGGAACATTAGGACATTCACACTGTTGGAACATTAGGACATTCACACTGTCGTAACATTAGGACATTCACACTGTCTGAACATTAGGACATTCACACTGTCTGAACATTAGGACATTCACACTGTCGGAACATTAGGACATTCACACTGTTGGAACATTAGGACATTCATACTGTCGGAACATTAGGACATTCACACTGTCTGAACATTAGGACATTCACACTGTCGGAACATTAGAACATTCACACTGTCTGAGCATTAGGACATTCACACTGTCTGAACATTAGGACATTCACACTGTCGGAACATTAGGACATTCACACTGTCGGAGCTTTAGGACATTCACACTTTCGGAACATTAGAACATTCACACTGTCTGAACATTAGGACATCCACACTGTCGAAACATTAGGACATTCACACTTTCGAAACATTAGGACATTCACACTTTCGGAACATTAGGACATTCACACTGTCGGAACATTAGGACATTCACACTGTCGGAACATTAGGACATTCACACTGTCTGAACATTAGGACATTCACACTGTCGGAACATTAGGACATTCACACTGTCGGAGCATTAGGACATTGACACTGTCTGAACATTAGGACATATTTCACACTGTCGGAACATTAGGACATCCACACTGTCGAAACATTAGGACATTCACACTTTCGGAACATTAGGACATTCACACTGTCGGAACATTAGGACATTCACACTGTCGGAACATTAGGACATTCACACTGTCGGAACATTAGGACATTCACACTGTCGGAACATTAGGACATCCACACTGTCGTAACATTAGGACATTCACACCGTCTGAACATTAGGACATTCACACTGTCAGAACATTAGGACATTCACACTGTCGGAACATTAGACAAGTGTTCTGTTTATACAGGTTAAGTTAACAAAGATTTCTTAAATTATTACTTTAAATTACAATCTAATTGAAATTAGATGTTTATTTCAAGGGGCCGTCATTTTCGTGATCATATGGTAGTTGGATTTACAACTACCTGTGCAATCAGTACCTATCACCACTGAAGTTGTGAGTTCAAACACTGTTCATGGGTAACAGATGATTTTCTTTACTTTGAATTGACACTATGTATGGTTGCCATGGTTACAGAATTTGAATTGACATCTTTTTTCAGGTCAATCCATTATTAGAAGCCTTTGGTAATGCACAGACAATTATGAATGACAATTCTAGTCGATTTGGTAAACTGATCGAGATTAAGTTTTTATCAACTGGTGCAATAGTAGGAGGTGAGATTACTATTTATAGAATAACGGCAGTTTTGAAGGTCGAGACAGACAATAGCGCTAGTATCGCAGCAAGTCCGACAGGACGACCTGTTATACTAGTGATAATGTATGTCTGTCGGTGTTTTTATCGGTGACATCACTGACTGATAATTTTCAATATCAGAGTCAGTTCTTGCGCATGCGAGTTACAAACTGACCTAATATTTTTGTGGATCAAGGTCAGTTCAGTGTTCCAGATTTTATCAGTGGCACACATCAAAGGGGAAATGTCCAAATTATTAGTACAAGTGGTCTCCCCTAATAATGCCACTCCCACCAAGACTATCCTTTGATGCACTGAGATAGTAGGAAACTACTTAATTGTTCCCCCAAGAGAGACCAAACCTTTTATATGATATCTCCCATCAAAGGCCACCCCACTTACCAGTCCAGATTTCAGATATACCGTAATATACTACTAAATTGTTCCCCTGAAGAGAGACCAAACCTCTCCTTTCATAATAGACCACTTTTTCATTGCAGTAGGAGTGGGATAATGTCATTACTCTGACACTCAGTACTCCGACACTTATTACTCCGACAATCATTTCTCCGACTCTTAATACTTCGACAGTGACCGATAGTCTTTGCAATTCTGGTGCTTTTAGCAATCCAAATACAGTACGGGACTGCCCATTTAACTTGAAAGGGGCATGGTTTTTATCCTAAAGTCGGAAGTTTTTTTCGTATGCAGCGCTATTGTTTTTAGAACTTTTCAGCACGGCCCAACAAAATATTTTTAAACAACATTATTAAGAAAAAACTGGTGGAACATGCTAAAGTGAGTCACGGGTCACTGTAATCGGGCGGCTGTATCGAGAAACAGATACAGTGTTGAAAAAACTGTTGATACTCATAAAATATTGATAAATGCAATAAAATTGTATGTTTGTCTTCAAGAAATATGATAGACAAAACCATGTGTGAAGTTTTATGACGAAATATCTCTGATTTCTATGTAAAGTTATGAGTTGAAGTGGGGAAACACCCACAGGTAGTTTTAGCGATGTATTTTTATCTTTGACAAGAATAATGAGCATCCTGATTGGATGACCGATTTAAAACACACTGACCCCGCATGGTAAAAAGAAATCTATGTTATATTTATTCATTTGTTTGATTCTGGAATATTGTTGATCATTGATTTAAACAAGAAAAAAAGGGAAAAAAGGGGGGGGGGGGGAGGGGGAATTTTATTTGTGAATTTTACAGTTAAATAAATGTTATGTTTCGACAGTTTAAAGAGAAAAATAATAATTTGTTGCGACTAAAGCTTAAATCAGTGTTAAAAATTGAACTAATATCAGTGGTTTTGTAAATGAGATTTATTTTAAATAGAAAATCTGAATTTATTATTTATTAATTTATTATTAATGATACAATTTGATATCCCTTGGGAGGGGGAGGGGGGCTATGATGAAAATTTGAAATGAAAACACAGGACCGGACTTTAAGCAAAAATAATAATCCAGGATTAGTTTTCTATTAAAAAAAATCCAGGACTCCTGTGTCCATGAATTATTATTATTTTTTTAAAGTTAATAATATGAAATATTGACATCCACACTTGCCTTGAGAGAGAACATATACGTACATATATCAGGTGATTCATCACCAATCTGCAAGAGGCACCTTGAGTCGATGCTAAAAGGAATAAAGTCCTAATTGTGTCTAGTGCAGACTGGTTATGTTGATATAGAAGAATTACCTTGTGGAAGGAAAGGGGGGAGACACACAAACATGTAATATTGTTTGGAACATGGAAAGGGATCAGAGCTTTTGGATAACCAGCAGCGAGCATCAAGGGACGATGCCAACAGGAATATTTTCTTTCTCATGCTCAATGCAGGTCATCCAGTTCACAGATCTCCAATTCCATTATATAATATTACGAAACGTTCATGGAAAAACCTTCATCAGATACGTTCAAAGTCTAAAAAGATTGTATATTTAATTTCATGATTGCTATCAGGAAGAGAAAAAGATCATATTTTTATTTTATGAATGCACACAAGTAACCCATTTAGGTTTTAGCATTACAATTTACATAATATACATGTACAGACAAGACTACATAAAAAGAATACAATATTAACATGAACTGCAATTATGACTGTGATGAGTCTCACTCTCTCAGTTCTAATGACTGTCTTATGAAAGACGTAACAGTCCTAATTTGTTCGGGTGTTGACGGGTTAAGTATTTTTGTTAATTTCTCAAGACAATTTGAGTATAGTTTGAAAGTATTGGTATACAATGTTTCGATTATTGGTATTTCTCTTGCATTCAAAGAACAAATAAGACTAGTTGTATTATAGCACATGATGAATGTCAGGGGCGGATCCAGGATTTGTTGTTAGGGGGGCATGAATAGATGAGGGGTCTGGGGGTAAAGCCAACCACACCATTTTTATCAGACCAAAAAAAAACTTGACTTTGAGCCTTAATTTTGTCGGATAAATGTTAACAGTTATGTTTTTGTCAGATTATAAGAACCTAAAGTAAAACTTTTTTTGAACAACCGTGATGCGAATTGTTTAACTCATGACTGATCGATCACGATATTTTAACCCTTCAAAAAACTATTGGTTTAGTTTTAACTCATTCCTCATTACACTAATTGGTCTGTACTTTCGGTGCTTGTCCTTTCGGGTGGTTCTAGTTAATACTGCCCGTCCGGATGGAGCTTTTCTTTTCGTCGTTTGATTCGACCGTTCTTGTTTACAAAAGAAAATATTATTTCATGTAGATCTAATAAAAATGCTTTCTCTGATTAGTTTGTTTCTTCGATTCCCGTCATATTTTCCTCAAAATTCAGGATAGCAAAACTACATGGCCTACCTTTTCAAGTTATCAAGTCGTCTCATAGTTTAGTGACACCTACCCACCATTGCATCAGATGCATATGGAATTGGGTTTGTTGAAGAGACCTGTACTACCCGTGACCAATACTGCAGGTGCATTGCAACAGTTTCAGACAGAAATTGCTTCACTCGCATTCGGTCGAACTCATTGGGCTCGTAATTTTGTGTTGTTTCCCCTTTAGATTGTTGTCTGTGCTCCCTGGGTTTGTATATAAAAGGCCAAGATTGGATTTGGTTTTTTGTTGTTGTTGTTATTTTCCTTCACTTCTTTATTGACTCAGCACAGGACACTTGTAAGCACACATAAAATTAACAAATGTGCCAAGTTTGGAAGTATTCTGTTGGGTAGTTCATCTAAATTTTTGACTATATCTTTTATTTTCGTCAATGAAATAAATATAATAATCAATTGCACATCGTGAATATTGAATATATGATCACTCGTGCCGAAACGCATTCAGATTAAACTCGTGCGCATAGCAAGTTCCGCACACTCGTTTAATCTGATGCATTTTGCGGCACTCGTGATCATATTTTCAATATCAACGTGCAATTATCCTATAGTTGTTTGGAGTTACGATTAGATAGGATATGATGATACAGTCCGGGATGCATGGTCCGGTGAAGTATTAATGTGTGTCGGAGTAATGACTGTCAGAGTAATGACTGTCGGAGTTATGAGTGTCGGAGAAATAACTGTCGGAGTTATGACTGTCGGAGTAATGAGACGACCCCGTAGGAGTAGCCTTATAAGAGAGGGAACTGTTGTATCTGCGATATTTTTAAGGATCTAAAAACATTGGTCATAAAAAAAGGATTTTTTTTATGTAGGATATGTTACAAATTATATTTCAAGTTTTAGTTTACTTCAAAATTGCAGAGTGTGCTCTCTTCTTTCAAAATTCCTGTGACCATATTTTCTGGAGATAAAAATGTCACTGGTCATGCACGTACCCCTCTACAAAATCCTTTCTCAGGGTATAAAGGTACCATACATATTATACCGTAAATACCCAGATTAATATATGCAATTAATATGTTTTAAGAACAAATTTTGTTATCAATACATCTTCACAATAAATTTCAATCGCCATCTGTGTGACCGTTAATATGTATCCCAGTAGAGTCCTTTGCATCAGTTTTTCATTCGACTTTTTTCCCAGGAATCGCCCCTACAGCACCTGGGCAGAGTTACGGTTCTTAGTACATGTATCAACTAAAGTACGAAACAATGCCAAACTTCCGGACCGGCAATGCTTTACATTTTACTGGTCCCAGTTAGGTTTTATCGGTTTTGTCCGACAAATTGATGCACTTCGTGAAGACTGCATCTTGAGAGGAGTGCACCATTCACTAACTTCTCCATTGATGGATGGTTTATTTGGTGTTTAACTTCACTATATTTCAATTATATTATGAGCAGTTTTATTGATGGGGAATTTACTGACAGAACATGTAGCAAAGGGTGAGATTCAAACCCACAACTTTAAAAGTGTTCGACAGTAATTGCATAGGTAGATGTAAGTCCAATTACGATATGATTGAGTTCATCACTACCCCTTCACACTGTGCATATTACATGAAATTATATGAAATTTCAATTACCATTTTTTTCACAGGCAAAGTAACAGAACACATGTTAGAGAAGAGTCGACTAGTTCATACCTCACAAAGGGAGAGAACCTTCCATATTTTCTACAGTATGGTTGCAGGATTTAGTGAATCTGAGAGGAGAAGATATTTCTTAATGGACAGACCTGAATCGTACAGGTATGCATAACTCGGGTTTCTCAATGAACATACATGTGTGGTTATGGTGTTTAATGCCACTTTCAACAATATTTCAGTTATATCGTGGGGTCAGTTTTATTGGTGGAGGAAATTGGAGTACCCGTAGAAAACCACTGACCTGCCAAAGTCACTGACAAATTTGATCACATAATGTTGTATCAAGTACACCTCATCTAAGCAGGATTCCAACTCACAACGTTAATCGTGATAGGCACTGATTACATAGGTAGTTGTAAATCCAACTACCATATGATCACGACCACGGCTGACCCTTAACATACATGTAATGTAGAACAACAATACAAGAGCTGTTTCTTTTCCTATAACGTCAGTTCTATATGACAGATCCTTATAAAATTGTAACACAAAGATCCTTGACATTGAGTTTAGTATAAATAAAAGTGAAATATTTAACAGAGGAAAGACGGCATGCAGATTACAAAAATCAATAAATTACGAAAAGAAAGTTTAAGGTGGTACCATACACTTCAGGTAAAATTTGATCTGATCGTTTAATTTTCTTATTTTTTTGGCAGTGTGTTTGAATATAAAAATTTTAGCAAATTCCAACCAACAGACTCAGAGCTATAAATTCACTAGCCACATAGCAGCTTTTCTCTCTGTGGTTTTGATCACTGAGATGCTTGAAATCTGCATACAAACATCATATGATCAAAACATTCAACTGATTTTAAAGAGTTATCTCCCTGTAGTGTATGGTACCCCCTTAAGCGGTGATGTCAACAATTCCATCAACAATATCACCTTAATTTACTGAACCACAAAAAATGAACCATAACATATGTGAAAATCCAGGTCTTGGTTTGGGACAGACACAAAAATGTTGTATAATAGCAATGATTACACCATAAGGCATTATATCATGCCCCTTGAAAATGTTAAAATTGCTAAAATATTAATTAATGTACTGTGGTTAAGCTAACTACTAGTAAAACATAAATCAGGATTCTATTTGTATTTGTTGATCCTGGTGATGGAACACCTGTGTTTGTCAGTAATACCATTCTAGAGAGTTATGTCCCTTGAAAATAATAACAAATATAAAATGTTAAAGGACAGTGGTAGGAACCAGTTAAGAACAGTCCTCACGTTTCGCTGTACAATATAAATGTAGATTCTAGTTTTATTGTAGACTGAAGTTGACCCTGGTGATGGAGCACCTGTGTTTGTCAGTAATACCATTCTAGAGAGTTATGTCCCTTGAAAATAATAAAAAATATAAAATGTTAAAGGACAGTGGTAGCAACCAGTCAAGAACAGTCCTCACGTTTCGCTGTACAATATAAATGTAGATTCTAGTTTTATTGTAGACATAAGTTGACCCTGGTGATGGAGCACCTGTGTTTGTCAGTAATACCATTCTAGAGAGTTATGTCCCTTGAAAATAATAAAAAATATAAAATGTTAAAGGACAGTGGTAGCAACCAGTCAAGAACAGTCCTCACGTTTCGCTGTACAATATAAATGTAGATTTTAGTTTTATTGTAGACTTAAGTTGACCCTGGTGATGGAGCACCTGTGTTTGTCAGTAATACCATTCTAGAGAGTTATGTCCCTTGAAAATAATAAAAAATATAAAATGTTAAAGGACAGTGGTAGCAACCAGTCAAGAACAGTCCTCACGTTTCGCTGTACAATATAAATGTAGATTCTAGTTTTATTGTAGACATAAGTTGACCCTGGTGATGGAGCACCTGTGTTTGTCAGTAATACCATTCTAGAGAGTTATGCCCCTTGAAAATTAAAACAAATGCAAAATGTTAAAATACAGTAGTAGGAACCAGTTAAGAACAGTACTCTGATTTCACTGTACAATATAAATGTAGATTCAAATTGTTATTTGTAGACTAGTTGATCCTGGAGATGGAACGCCAGTGTTTGTCAGTAAAGAAGATTTCCAACGGTACAAAGATATGATGGTAGATATTAAACATACCATGAAAGCAGTGGGATTCTCTCAACAGGTATGATTACTTCTAAAGCAGACTGTATCGGTGGTGTAATGGTCAATGTGCTAGCCTTGAGAGTGGTAGATCATGGGTTCGAGCCCTGATCAGGTCAAAACAAAGACTATGAAATTGGTATTTGTTGCTTCTCCACTAAGCATGCAGCATTACAGAGAAAGGGCAAAGACTGGTTGGCTGACATTATTATACATAGTTTGGGGGGGTATATAGGAATCGACCTGTCTGTCTGTCTGTCTGTCTGTCTGTCCAGACCAACTTCCACATCTTTTGTTCAATTTCCATAAAGGTTTGTGGAATTTAAGATCAAGATGTGTGAACTTTGCAGTATAAAGAATTTGATTGTCCAATGAGTTTTACCCCTGTTATGCCTCTTTGGACTTAGAAATTTTGAGACAATTCAGTATGCACTTTGTTGTCGCAAATTCTCCTACATGATTAATCAGAAGTTCATGAAACTTTGTACATTGCAAGATCCTAATATGAAGATGTGCACATTAGTAGTATATTCCGGTCCATCAAGTTTTCCTAGAATTATGAGTCTAAAAGTTGTGTTCCAAATATGTTTGGGCTCAATTAAGATGATGGGGACGTGGGGGGTATTAGTCTCGCATAGCGGACAGTTAAGTTATTTCATTTATGTATCAATGCGGAACTCCTGCGTCCAGCAGTACCTCTAGTTGTTTCTGTAAGACCTTTTCTCCGGAAAAAAAGTTTGGAACCCAACTGCTACAAAATAAAACAGCAAAAAAAAAAAAAAACACCTACAAATACAACGATTATTTTAAGTTTTTGTACTAGACAGGACTATTAATTATCTTATTTTAACATGAAATCCTTCATTGGCTGTATAAATAATACCATGATAAAACTCCAGATATATTTTAATTCACACATGCGTATTGACGAACAAATTATAAACATCATTCCTAAGTAAATTCATGTATTCATACAGGACCGTGGTGCATACAAACATAATAATTCTTGAATTGTTTCTTGACATATAACCTTTTCCGGAAAAAATATTTAAAGCAACCATCTATATACTTCGACGTTTGTAATTTGTCGACTTCCGGTGACATAGTTTACAAGGAACGCTGGTGACATTGACACAAGCTGGTTGCTGATTTATTTTGTGATTTTGTACAAATTTTACTTGTTTAAGTAGCTAAATTCAAAATGCCATCAAATTGGAAAATATCAGTAATTTAATTGCATCACTGTTTAGGTATCCATGTTGGAAAAACAACTGTAAACATGAAGGTTTGTGGAATTTGCTGTCGCATGCATTTTTATTACTGACTTCCACTTCAAAATATAAGATTTTTGCTACTAGAATCAAAATAATTCTTGGAAGCCATAATTTGTATAACATTTTAACATGAGTAGCATTATTTTCGTTGCATTCTATACCTTGCTGTCGCTCGGGATAAAATATTTATGAAAATAATGTTACTCATGTTAAAACTGGATACAAACTATGGCTTCCATGAATTATTTCTCAATTTTATCATTTATTGATAAAAATAGATTTATATAACGTAGATTTGTGAATCATTATATCCTATGTATTTTACAGGACGTAGATCTAATTCTGGCCATCATGGCAGGGATCCTACATTTATGTAATATAGATTTTGTAGCGGAACCAGAGTATGGGCAAGTGATAATACTGAATGAAAACGAGGTAGATGCAGGTGTGTACATTGTGATTAATTTTTATTTGATTTATTGACGTATAATTTTGAAGTTGGGACATGATTTTTATAGTTTTTATGCCCATCCTTCGTCACTAGTCGTCTGGGGCATTAAGTTTTACTAATGTCCATAGGTTTGTCTAAATGTCCGTCCCACATTAGGCTTAAGTTCCCCATAAACAAATAAATTGAAATTAATGCTCAAGGTTAGGGACCATATAAGGAAGGCCAATTTCGATTTCGAAATTTACCACCTTTTCCGATCGGGAGGTATACCCTGTTTACTTAGGTGGACACTGGAGCATCCATGTCATATGGACACATTCTTACATTCTTTTTCATTTGCATGCATGTTTAACTCAACAAATTCCAGTAATATTAATTATTGTGAATAAGATCTATTGGTGGAGGTAACCAAGAGAAAACCACTAACAATCTTTGTCTTATAAGTTTGTATTGACGACATCATGCCACCATTGTGTGTAAACCCACAACTGATCACACTATGATACTCTTCACTCGTCACATCACCTGAGGTTCAATACATATGAAAACCACAGTTGATGGGTTTGTTCCGTTACAGATCTATATTTAGTCATTTCCATAGCAACATAACATCATTCAAATATTCCTATTAGTATCTCTAAGAAAGATTTGATCGTACTAGTCGATAACCTGTTGAAATTGTGACCCATTTATGTCCTCTCTTTATTTTAATTTGCAAGCAAATCATATTCTTTTTAATATATATGTAAGACTCAGATCGACGTCCAATCCTCGCATCCATGTACGATTTCTACGTCACAGACATCTGTACCTCAAATCTATGTCCTTTTTTCAAATTCTCGAGTCGGCGTCAAATTCTCAAATCTATGGGCGTTTCTCACTTTCTCCGATTTAAGTCAGGACGCTGTTCTGAGTCTATTATATATAAATATTGCTATGCATATAAGTTAGAAACAATAAAGATATGTTTACATGTATTTCAGCATCAACATTATTATCACTACAAGCAGAAGATTTAGTTACCAAATTATTAGCCAACACGTCCTGGGTCAGAGGTTTGTTCATTTCTTAAAATTATTTTATCATAAAGTAAAAACTATCTAAAGCAGTATTTGATGGGAAAAGGCTAGGTGTGGATATGACCCCCCCAAAAAAAAAAAAAAAAAAAATTATACAAAGTCTTTTTTTTTCTAGTCTAAATATGGTCAATATTATATCCTAGTTTTTAGAACTTTTTTTACTTTAATTTTGTCATTTTATTTATTTGGGTTTTTATTTAATGGTTTTTCCTGAAATTTTTGCATTTTCTTTACAAGAGAGAAAATTGTGCTGTTTAATATGATGGTGAGCCAATGTCAAGAGTAATTTTGTAGCTCTTTGAATTTTTGAAAGGCAAAGAAAAAGGTGTGCAAATGAGCAACTTTTGATTCCCTGAAAACCATTTTTATAGGAATGGATGCCAAAATATTGTGAGATTCATATTTTTTAAAGAATTATGCTGAAAAATCTTAATTTTTACTTAATTATAGGAACAAGTATCCAATTTTTAATTAATTTTTTTATAAGCAGGATATTGGGCAGAATCATTGCATTACTTTGTTCGTAGCATTCCGAAGAACTGCAGACCAATGTTGTGTGGTGTGACAATAACAATATTTATGTCAATGCCGATATTGGAACTAGAAAACAGAAAACATCTGCACATGTATCATTTTTGTTATTTAATATCTAAAACAATTTAAAACACAAAAACGATCCCATATATCACATGATAAATCCGTAATTGAATAGCACATATCAACAGACATATATAATGCTTGTATATAGCAGTGGCCTTATCTAAGACAATATACATTTGATTGAAGGAGAAAGAATTGTCAAGTTTAAGACTGTATCGGAGGCCAACGATGGGAGAGATGCCTTAGCTAAGACGATATACAGTCGGATGTTCAGCTGGATGGTACAACAGATTAACCTCATGTTACATGTAGAATATGATAGGTAAATATCTGAGAACTGTTTATACAGTGATAAAACGAAAAAAATTAAAGTTTGAAGATACCCAAGGTGGTGTAATCAGAAGCTGTAGATTGAAGGTCACATAATACAATGGCCAAAAAGATAAGGACAAAAAAAAAAAAAAAAACCCAATGATCCACAAAGCACTACACAGAAAACTAAAGATCGAGTAACATGAACCCCACTAAATAGCTCTTGTTTTAAGATCGAGTAACATGAACCCCACTAAATAGCTCTTGTTTTAAGATCGAGCAACATGAACCCCACTAAATAGCTCTTGTTTTAAGATCGAGTAACATGAACCCCACTAAATAGCTCTTGTTTTAAGATCGAGTAACATGAACCCCACTAAATAGCTCTTGTTTTAAGATCGAGTAACATGAACCCCACTAAATAGCTCTTGTTTTAAGATCGAGTAACATGAACCCCACTAAATAGCTCTTGTTTTAAGATCGAGTAACATGAACCCCACTAAATAGCTCTTGTTTTAAGATCGAGTAACATGAACCCCACTAAATAACTCTTGTTTTAAGATCGAGTAACATGAACCCCACTAAATAGCTCTTGTTTTAAGATCGAGTAACATGAACCCCACTAAATAGCTCTTGTTTTAAGATCGAGTAACATGAACCCCACTAAATAACTCTTGTTTTAAGATCGAGTAACATGAACCCCACTAAATAGCTCTTGTTTTAAGATCGAGTAACATGAACCCCACTAACTAACTCTTGTTTTAAGATCGAGTAACATGAACCCCACTAAATAACTCTTGTTTTAAGATCGAGTAACATGAACCCCACTAAATAACTCTTGTTTTAAGATCGAGTAACATGAACCCCACTAAATAGCTCTTGTTTTAAGATCGAGTAACATGAACCCCACTAAATAGCTCTTGTTTTAAGATCGAGTAACATGAACCCCACTAAATAACTCTTGTTTTAAGATCGAGTAACATGAACCCCACTAAATAGCTCTTGTTTTAAGATCGAGTAACATGAACCCCACTAAATAGCTCTTGTTTTAAGATCAAGTAACATGAACCCCACTAAATAGCTCTTGTTTTAGAGCTGAGTGAGTGAGATGTTTGCTGTTTAGCAAGAAGTAAGCAATTTTTCATTTTAACAGCTCTAGCACACTGAAACAACAGATAGATACTCGGACACAAAGCTGCATATTTATAGGAGACCTGAGTCTTCATGTGAGCTATTGGAATCACTTGGCGTTTGTCTATTCATATTTAAATTTTCTTCTCAAGAACACTGAAGGGATTGAAACCCAGCTTAACTTAAATGTACCTTACAAGGTTCTAACCAGGTGATGTAACTTTGGTACTATGGTACTTTTTGTAATAGGGGGCCATCATGGTCGTGATCACCACAAAAGTTGTGAGTTCGAATCCAACACATGGCAACGTATACTTGATACATCATTATATGATAAAATTTGTCAGTGACTTGCGGCGGGTTAGTGGTTTTCTCAGGATATTTCAGTTTCCTCCACAATAAAACTGACTGATAAAAGCGAAATATTATTGAAAGTGGCGTAAAGCATCATAACCCTAACCCTAACCTTATTTTGCGTAATATTTTAAGTAACTTCTTTACAACTGCTTATTACCCACTTTAAAAATCTAGGTCAAAGGGAAATAACTAATAACTGTATTCCCTCAACCATCTTTTTTTGTTCATTTCAGAGTTATATAACAGTAATCGTGAATAAAAACCAACAATATAACATTACCAACTAATATTAAATGTTTAGGTTTATGGTGTTTAATGCCACTTGCAATAATATTTCAGTTATATCTTGGCGGTTAGTTTTATTTGTGGAGGAAACTGGAGTACACAGAGAAAACCATATACAAACTAATATTAAATGCACTTTGTTACATTTCAGGAGATACCCTATTGGTGTCATCAGTGTATTGGATATGGCAGGTTTTGAGAATTTCCCCATCAATAGTTTTGAGCAACTGTGTATCAATGTAGCTAACGAACAATTACAGAATTATTTTAATGAAGCTGTGTTTGGGTGGGAGATGAAATCCTATGAAGCTGAAGGAATTAAACCACCGAAAATAAAATTTACTAATAACAAGGAAATTTTAGATCTGTTTTTACAGGTAAGGAACATATGAAATTATGGAAAGGTGGCTGTGTGTGATATGTGATAAAGTTTGTCAATGACTTGTGAAGATATGTGACTTGCTGTGCTTTCATTATGCTTTCATTTCATCATATAAAAATATGCTTTAAGCTCCTAACAACTGGAATAATATAAAAATCAAATCGGTTGATTAATATATAGATTCTGGCTTTGATTATGTACAGAAATTGTGTCGGAGATCAATGGATTACTAGCGTTATGTAATCCACGTTTTTCTCTATATTATTTTGCCATTGTTCTCCCTAAACCCTAACCATTACCATATTTCTAACACTTAATATAAAATTTTAAAGTATAGCAGTACCCCTTTTCAGGCCTACCGATCAACAATGAAATAGTGACCATATCAGAGAAGTGACTTCTCTTCATTGGAACAATTTAGTAGTATATTACAATCTTAATGCAGCTGAAATCTGACCTAATAAGAGGAGTGACCTTTGGAGATAAGGACTTTAACAAAGGAGGCGCCACTGTATTTACAAATTATTTTAGACAACTTATTCAATTTTTATGACTAATATTTTTTTTTTTTTTAGTGTGATATTTTTATTGAAATCTGTACATTTGTTAGTTGAATACATAAAGTACCAGTACCTTATCCCGGCCTCGTTAACATTAGTAAAGCACATAACATATAAAGATGTTAGTATTTGTTAGTAATTTACATACAGAATGGCATACTATTTCTATTTGAATAACATGACAGAAAATACCAAATAATGTGATTCCACAAAAAGATGAGTTTTTCAATCATAATAAACCAAATTAACAAATATACAGATACTCAACAAATAGGGTTTTAAGTAGTTATAGAAGTAAAAGAATTTTTTTTTTAGTTTTTTAAGGCATAAAAATAATTCTTAAAGAGAAAGAAAAAGTTTTTTAATTTGCTTTGATGAATAGGTAATTTTAGCATTCATAAAAACAAAAGGCTATTTCTTTTCTATCATGTTATATACAGAATGAATATTTGTATAAATCTTTATATCTAATTAAACAGTAAAGTGAAAGCATTCCATATCTGGTTGAAAAAAACTAATATTAGGATTCTATTTTTAGAGACCTGGTGGATTATTTGCCTTGCTAGAAGATGACTGTCGCCTTGCTACATCAGTAGATGATGGTTTTGTAGAAAAGATTAATAAACAGTTTGCCAAAAATAGCCATTATAAAAAGTCTAAGTCAAAAGATCCTGTCTTTACTATTCTACATTATGCTGGTCAGGTAAAGATTTTTCTAAGAAATAATAAGAATTTTAATGATTTTGACCTTATATTTAAAGTAGGCTTTATTTTCACAAAAATACATTTACAAATCCCCTTCAGCAAATTGAAGCATACCTGGCAGGGATGGTTCTTGGGTGGTCCACTTTCAAATTGCTTCTAATGACCATGCCATTGGACCAACACTGTTACTATTAATAGAACACATAAAAACACATACAGAACCAATAAAGCTATATTTTCCCAGAAAATGAGCTTGTATTTGAATACCCGAGTTGCAGTTTGAGGAACAATTTTAAAATATATTGAATTTCAACTTTGGTATTCTTTCCAAGATTCTCAGACCTATTATTTTTTGGAAAGGTATCTTGCAACCGTACCCAACAAGAAGAACAATATTATGATAAATATGTTGAACTTTGTAGGTAACTTATAGAGCAGAAGGATTCATAGAGAAGAATAGAAACACACTGGGTACAAACTTCCAAAGTCTGATGGAAAACAGTCAAAACAGATTGATTACAGAACTGTTTACCACACAATTATCTGAAACAGGGAGATTAAAGACAAGGTATTTAAGATCAAAGAATATTTCGCTTGAAATACTGTGGATATAAATTTTTTCGTTTGTATCATTTTTTCGTCAATTGACAAAAACTGGGATTTACATTGATGTTTGAATTTTTGGTTCTGATATATTAATTATTATGTCTCCCCTTTGAACGAAGGGAGACATATTGTTTTAGTCGGATTTTTTCATCCGCTTCTTCTGCTTCTCAGCGAATCTTGTCCGAACCATAACTTTTTTGTCTTTCCAGATAGGTCAATTATATTTGGTATATGGGTGCATGACCATAAGGCAGTGTGTCGCATACCATAATGACCTTCGTGGGATCTTGACCTTTGACCTCAAGGTCAAATAATTGTTTTTTAAATAGTATTTTCTTGTCCGGGCCATAACATTTTTGTCTTTCGAGATAGGTCAATGATATTTGGAATGTGGGTGCATGACCATAAGGCAGTGTGTTGCATACCAGAATGACCTTTGTGTGACCTTGACCTTTAACCTCAATGTCAAATAATTGTTTTTTAAATAATTTCATTCAACTCATGTGTATCTTATTGTTGTACAGATGGCCGCATTAAGGGGAGACATAAGTTTTTGGTGTCTAAAACAGTTCTTCCTAGTTTAATCCTTTTTTCTTGCATCTATTGAAAGGATAGAAAAAAATGGATATAATTATTTTGAGTGCACATTGCTTTTAATTGCTAATTTTCTTATCTGAATTTTGAGTGATTTTAATTTTATGACAGAGACACCTTACACAGAAATCTTGGAAATTTACCAGAATGGAATATGCCTATAAGAACTTTTGACCCCGGTGAGAGTTTGTCAAAACGGGCTGGCAGAGAACTCAAAAAGAAGTTTGTATTCCATTACTCAATATATTTTTGATAAGTATATGTAATTTCTAAATACTCTGTTTAATTTTACTGTAAACATGGAAATAGTATTGTATTATTGCAATAGACCATTTGTGCATAACCGACTTGATTTTAAAATTTATCTTTTTTCTCGTTTTTATAGTTATTTTCCTTTAATGCAGACAATAGGTCCAATTTTCATGCAAAGTTCAATAAAAATAAACATAATTTTCCTATAATCTGTAAAAAAAATTAATGTTGTAACAACTTGTGAATTTTCTATTTGTTATGAAATTATCGTCTGATTTTTTAACAAGGTTCATATATCTTACAGGCCTCGACATTAACGTTTGTCTGATTGTCCGGTACCAGTGAAACCTGACATCGGACAAGTAGATCATGCATCACGGTTGTCCGACGGGACAAGTGAAAAAATGACTGTCCTACCTTTTGAAGGTTATTTTCTATGATAAAAAGGTGTTGCTTTGTCATTTTTACAGACATAAACTTCGTAAATAATTATTTTAATGTGTTTAAAAGTATCGGTTTCCATTGAAGTACACTATCACTAATTATAACGGTGAACCAAGAGATATTCCAAACATACTTGATCCGTATCTTTTCAGCGATTTGATTAAACGAAAACTGGCATTAAGTAATTATAATGAAATAGAAATAGATTTGTTTATAGTGTTTCCTTCCCCTACACAATAATTCCTTGGAAGCGTAAATAAAATGTGCATCAGCATGGATCTTAGAAAGTACGGATTTACAACAAACGGCAGAGCTCAATTCAACCAGAAATGTTAAGGCGTCTGATGTTAATTTCCATTGAGGGACATTCAGTAGCTGATTTTGATACACAATCTGCATTCAGTAGATGGTGAACAACGACGTTCAAAGCATCCTGATTTCAATCCACATTATACGATTACCGTTTAGATGGGCCTGCCATTCGAGAACCAAAGTTGGAAATTGATGATTAGACATTCATACCATGATGGGATCATTTGATACCAATGACTTTATGACTTGTGTCTAAGTGTATGTTAATTTGTCGATTAAAGATGTCATAATCATAATGTCTGTTAGTATTAATAATGACAGGACGTGATAATGTTTGCGAGACAATAACTAACACATTTTACACAAATTGCTGAAAATGTTCTCTAGTTTTTGTAATTTTTATTAATTTTTTTGGACAACTAAAAGGTTGAGTCGGACAAGTACTTTTTTTGGCTAGTTGTCTGAAGGGACAAGCTAAAAAAATTTTTAATGTTGAGGCCTGATCTATAAATTGTAAGAAAATTATACTCAAAATTCTTTTTCCTTTTCATTGCTCTTGCAAGAATGGGTACCATTTTGTCTGTTGTAAGGGAGATAACTCCTAATATGAAACAGGCACAGCCATGATTGCTCGTGAATCTGAAAATTATCTGGCAATTTCACGCTCATCCAGTGCATCAAAAAGTGTCGAGATTTTTTGGGCCGAAATATTTCGGGGACGACTTTTTTTAGGGCCGAATCTAGTCTCATTCAATCGAACTGTCGTTCCTTACGAAATCTCAAAAGTTAAATTTCCACATAGAAGCAAAAATTCTTGTCAGTATGTCAGAAGTGATTTAATAAATTAGAAAATATCAATATAAGTAAAACAAGCTAACACAATGACTTTTATTACACACGGGTTCCGGGTTTCAGTGGTATCGGACGTACAAGAGAGGGTGCGAGACTTAGAATCACTTTTGCGCTTTATGTTAAGAAGATCTTCATTAGTTGAGTGTGTTACACGGAACGTGTTTACAATGTGCAGAATGTTTTTTTATCCATCAGTATTGTGCAGCCATGTTTGTCTAAAAATCTTAAGTACACATTTTATACCATAAAGAGCTCGCTAACGCTCGCATATTAAAAACAGATAATTTTAAAATCAAATTAAAAACAGATAATTTTAGAATCATATTAAAAACAGATAATTTTAAAATCAAATTGGGAATGTGCAAAAGGTGTATTAAAGTTCTAAATTGAAGAGCGTTATTAATTCATCAAAGCAATTATGAAACAACAATTAGCTTTATATGTATCAATAGACAATACCTAGATAATGAAACCTTCAAATTGTACAGTTTAATGTGATTGAAGTAAATATATGAAAGCAGAAATAAAAATTAAAAAAAACCAATTCCAGAATTATTGGAAAATAAAGGTGAATCGTATTTCAAATTCTAAAGGTTTCTTTTTCTTCAAATAACCTTTCTTATTGTCAATGTATTTTATTTTTGTTTATCGCAATGTAGAGTTGTAAAACTATATTTTATAGAATGAAGAATGGCCAATTTGAGGATAGTAATGTACCTGCCATGACCACTGCTAGTGCTTACTTCAAGGTTAGTATTGATTTGACACCAGTAGGCTTGCTTTATCAAGAAGAATTTAAAGAAACCAAAGGGGTAATCAGAATCTGTAAATCGAAGAAAGACAGACAGCACAACAGCCAAAGAAAAAGGATAAAAGGACAACAATCTACAAAACATTACACATACAACTAAAGATCAAGTAACGTGAACCCCACTAAAAACTGGGGGTGAACTCAGGTGCTCCGGAAGGGTCAGCAGTTCCTGCTCCACTATTGGCACCCGTTATCAAATTTGGTATTAATTTATGTATAGAATGAATGTTGTTTTTTATCTAGATAAGGGCTGTACTGTGTAAACTAATCAATAGTCATAGCTTAAAGAAAAATATTATCAAAATTTACTTTTTTAATTTTCATTTGAAATCGTACTAATCAACGTGATAAGCATACGAAGGGAACTCAATTTCATTGAGAATGAAAAGTTACATAATAAAGGTGTACAATATAACAAACCATAACAAATTAGGATTCTCTCCTTGATTAACGAATCCCGACCTTCCCTTCTTCATGTCTTGAGTAGAAAATAAACAAGCAATTTAAAACATGAACAAATTCGCTCTAACTCAAAAAACCACTCACTTTATTCAAAGAAATGATCACAACATAAACATGAACAGCGAATGCTCATAATTAATTGACTGCTAACTCTATCCTGTGAAATCGTTTTTATACGTTGAATACCAGTTTTGTGTTTTTCGTTTGATACAATCAAATCATAAAATTCAGTACACTACGAAAGACATATTTAATTAGAGACATTATTAGCAAGTTCCAAAACAATGAAATAAATAGTCAACGGACGTCTCATTTTCTGCCAGTCAACAAATTTTTTTTAATATGTAAATAAATGAAGCCACAATAGTTGTTGAGTTATTATCTGTTGGTTGTAAACCAGTACTCTGCTTGGGGACATCGTGAGTTGATGGAGAGGTGTATCCGATATAACATTATGTGATCAAGTTTGTCAGTGACTCGCGGCAGGTCGGTGGTTTCCTCCACCAATAAAACTGACTGCAACGATATTACTGAAATATTGTCGAAAGTGGCATTAAGCACCATAGCCCTAAGTTGGTGCCCCTGTTGGTATAATCACAAAATTCAGTGTAAAAAAATAATGAAATAAAAAGTCCATGAACATCTAATTTTCAGGCAGTCAATAAAAAATTGTTACAGCGAAAATAAGTAAATGAAACCACAGTAGTTATTATGTTAACTTGTAAGCCATTACTCTGCTCATCATATTATTTAAGAATTTAATGCATTCATTTGAAGTTTCATTGGGGTATGAAAGCGTTGACCGAAGTACATTCTTCATGTTGAAAATGTAGTTCGATCAACACTTTCATACCCCAATGAAACTTCAAAAGAATGCATTCAATTCTTATAATTATATTTAAATCACACCAAAATTTAATATAGTTGAATTTTTCGTGGTGAATTTTATTTGTGTTAGATTATTTGCTGTTGGAAATTACTACGCCATTGATTGTTTACATCTGACGTCGTTGTGGAGGCACGTACAAGTTCGGATTTGAGTTTCATTGGGATGTGAAACATCACTTTTATAATCATGTGACCACTTCATAACCAATCATATTGTAACATTTCAATGAAAACGGAAGTAATGTAATTATTGATTTATAGACAAGTATCTTTTATTTCTTAGGGTCTTGGAGGTGTCTAATATATAATATTTGTTCATGCCACGATATACCTGATATACTGCTAAAGTTCAGTGGTGATAAGCACCAATCAATCAATAAAATTATTGAATGAATTATTGCATGGTGTCATGATGGTCTTTTATTATATTCACAGAATTCTCTTTCTAAACTGTTGAAGAAGATGAGTCAAGGGGAACCACATTTCATACGATGTATAAAACCTAACTCTCATCAGCGTCCTCATCATTTTGACGAGAAAATTGTCATGAGTCAGCTGATTAGTACAGGTGTACTTGAAACAACTAAAATAAGAAAGTTAGGTTATCCAACCAGGATGCAAATAGAAGACTTTATTCGTAGGTATGTGATTGGTTTAATTATGTCTTCGCCCCCTTCTGTCTGTCTTTACAGCTGTCAGAAAATTTGAAAGAGTTTTTGCCCTCTCTGATTTTAAGGGGGGTGGGGGTGGGATGGGGTTTACATAGGGTTTTTTCCGTCAATAATAACCTGTAATTGTTTTTTTTAGCTTTTTTTTTTTCTTTTATTAACATGGACACATTGAATGGGGGAGACCAGAGGTCCTACTTTGGTTGAATCTTACCAAATCCTGGTTAACATGTTCACTGTGACTGTAGGAGATCAAAGGTCATTTAAAATCCTTGTCAACATAGGCTTGAAATTTATACACAAACTGTATATACACAATATCTCGATCAAGATCGAAAATTAAAATATTTCGCGAAGAATTGTAATAATATATAGCAAGACTGCATATTAATCTCTGATGCTTTTAAGATTATCATAGTTCGTTTAAGACATGAGTCATTGTACATACAGTCAAGCCTGTCTTATGTGACCTTCAAAGGGAAATGGTTACATAGGACAGGTGGTTGCTTAATAACGGTTAAATTATTATGAGGAATTAAAAATTATGGTAGTTGGATTTACAACTACCTGTGCAATCAGTGCCTATCACCACTAAAGTTGTGAGTTTGAACCCCGTTCAAGGCGAGGTGTACTCGATACAACAATAGGTGATAAAGTATGTCAGTGACATTGCGACAGGTCGATTGTTTTCTCCATGTACCCTTGTTTCCTCCACCAATAAAACTGACTGCCACAATATAACTGAAATATTATTGGAAGTGGCATTAAACACCATAAACCAATCAACCTATATATATATATATATATATATATATTATTGTAGATACTCAATCATTGCTTTACTGAAGCCACTTTCCCAGGTAGAAGTTGACCCAACTGTCTGTAGACATATTCTGAAGTATGCTGGCATAAAGAACTGTGAAATTGGAAAATCTAGGGTAAGTTAATAGAACAGTGGATGGTTTTAATGATTTAGTCTTTGTGGATATAAACCTCGCATTGATAAATACATTTTGTGAAAGAATAATAAAAAGCATAGATCAGGAAAGTGCCCAAAAATTTTGATCAAGACTAAAATAGAGTTGTCTCCCCTCTTATAGGGGCAACCCCTTTTACAAATAAAAAATGGTAAATTTGCTCCAATATTTTTTCATTATCAAAATAAATCTAAAATGATGGTTTGATTTATGGTGTTTAATGCCATTTTCAACAATATTTCAGTTTTATTGATGGAGGAAACCTGAGTACCTGGAGAAAACCACTGACCTGTCGATGATTTTTTCCCCATTGTTGCATGTTTATTTCCCACTCAAATATCAGATCATTCCAGTCTAATCTGTGCAACACTTCAGAGTATTTATGACCAGTGATTTCCGTCTTGGTGTCTTGTTTAAGGCAGATTTTTTTAAAACATCAGTTAGCCCTTAATCAATAATTTCTGTGAATTATCTGTCTAACCAATTAAATTATCAGTACAAATAAAGTGTCCTGACGACATGTAGAATTTATAGGGGTTAGGATTAGAGTTATGGTGTTCAATGCCACTTTAAGCAACATTTCAGCTTTATCGTGGCGGTCAGTTATATCAGTGGAAGAAATCGGAATATCTGGAGAAAACTATCGACTTGGCGTTAGTCAATGACAAACTATATCACATAATGTTGTATAGAGTACACCTCATCATCAGCAGGATTCGAACTCACAATTTTAATGGTGATAGGCACTGATTGCACAAGTAGTTGTAAATCCAACTACCATACGATCACGACCACGATGGTACCTTGTAGAATTTATAAGCATGTTCCTGAAGAATATGTAATCAATCTAAATTTGGTCCCAGAATTATATGCATATTTTTATTCCATTATAGGCAAAATAATAAAGAATAATATAAATTTTTTGCTAAGCTACTTCCCCATTTATTTTGATAAATGATAATAAATATACATTTTTTTCCAACCTCCCTGGTTATAGAATAAACGTTAGAGAATACAGAAGGAGGAATCAAAAATGGACAATCCAGAGAAACTGGCAACATAGGTAAAACTTAGATAATTTAATTTGCTTTTTCCCCCCAGGTGTTCTTAAAGTATTGGCAGACAGACCAGTTAGATCTAGCATTAGAAAATACTATTGCAGATACAATAAATGTACAGAGATGTGTTCGTGGGTTTCTTGCTAGGAAATTATACAGGAGATTACTCCATATCAACTTACAGCAGAAACATCAATTAGCTGAGTTTAGCCTGACATTGACAAGGGAATGTGATAAAATGTTTCATATGATGGTTTCATCCTCTGACCATGATGCTCAGAAATTTAGAAAAAGGGTAATATTAATTATGTATAGTGTTAAAATATATCAGTCTTTACAATAACATAATGATTATTCTGGGGAAAAAATAATGTTTACAGGACGAAGTCCTTAGTTATTACAAAAGTCACATAAATCTAACATGCCTAGAATTTCAACAGCCAATATTGTTAGAGTAGAAAGAACCGCATCAGTGGTGTAATGGTTAGCTTGCTCGCCTCGAGTGCGGTAGATCATGGATTCGAGCCCCAATCGGGTCAAACCAAAGACTATAAACTTGATATTTGTTGCTTCTCTGCTATGCACGCTGCATTAAGGAGAAAGAGCAAACTTGTTGGCTCGGAATCAGGATAATGTGTCAGAGTGGGGCGACATGTCTATCTGCAGATTGTTATTTCAATGAACTAGCACTATAAAAATCCAACTAAGCGTGTTGGTGTAGTACAAAGTGGGTCTCATCATCATTTCATTGACAATTAGCTTGTTCTCGCCATGATATTGCTGACAAATTGTTGACCTGGCGTTAAACAACAATCACTCATTCACCAGTTTTTATAATAACATAATGATTATTGTGAGAGAAAAAAATCTATACAGGATAAACTCCTTTGTTATTACAAATGTCACATAAATCTAACTCTCCTAGAATTTTGTTTATATTCCAACGGCCAACATTGTCAGAGTAGAAAGGAATTCATTCAATACACTATTGCTAAATGAAATTATCTAGTAGCTCTATGTAAATCTTTATACTGTGAAATGATGGAAATACTATTGATATTACAGAGTGGCTGTCGTGGTCGTTTTCGTATGGTAGTTGAATTTGTAACTACCTATGCAATCAGTGCCTATCACCACTAACATTGTGAGTTCGAATCCCACTCAAGCGAGGTGTACTCGATACAACAGTATGTGATAAAGTTTATCAGTGACTTGTGGCAGGGCAGTGGTTTTCTCTGGGTACTCAGGTTTCCTCCACCAATAAAACTGACAACCACGGTATAACTGATATATTGTTGAAAGTGGCGTTAAACAACATAACCCTAACCCCTAAATGAAATTGTCTAGTACCTCTATGCAAAACTTTATACTGTGAAATGATGGAAATACTGTTGATATTACGGAGACAAGAAATCTCCAGACATCCTGTGGTAATGATAACAATCCTCTATGTCTTAGATAAGCTTCATCACTGAATTTTACACTTTTGTGTCTGAGATTTTCCCAGCTTAATTTTACACTTTTATGTCTTGAGATTTTCCCAACTTAATTTTACACTTTTATGTCTTGAGATTTTTCCAACTTAATTTTACACTTTTGTGTCTTGAGATTTTCCCAACTTAATTTTACACTTTTATGTCTGAGATTTTCCCAACTTAATTTTACATTTTTGTGTCTGAGATTTTACTGCCTTAATTTTACTCTTTTGTGCCTGAGAATTTTCTGTCTTAATTTTACATTTTTGTTTGTCTGAGATTTTTCTCTTTTGTGTCGGAGAATTTTCTGTCTTAATTTTACTTTTTTGTTTGTGTCTGAGATTTTTCTCTTGTTTTGATTTTTTTCACTTTTGTATGTGATCTTTGCTATCTAACATCTGGTTCTGCCTTAATTGTCTTAATAGATTCTTAGATATCTTTTAAATGATGAAGATGATTTGGTTGTTTTAGATAGAACAAAGTCGATATGGTAGATCTGCTGGACACAGACCAAGAAGCATAGAAGAATTACCTGATTATGAAAAACCCGTACAGTCGTATAGGTACAGAATTTAAATTCTTGCACTCACTTTTAAGCAACAACACATATCTTTATCACTATAAACAAGTAGGGGTCATCGTGGTCATGATCGTATGGCAGTTGGATTTACAACTACCTATGCAATCAGTGCCGATCACCACTAAAGTTATGAGTTCGAATCCCGCTAATGGTGAGGTGTACTCGATACAACATTATGTGATAAAGTTTGTCAGTGACTTACGACAGGTCTGTGGTTTTCTCTGGGTACTCCGGTTTCCTCCACCAATAAAACTGACTGCCACGATATAACTGAAATATTGTTGAAAGTGGCATTAAATACCATAAACATAACTCTAACCCTATAAACCTAAGTACATTTGACAAAAAATGATGGAACTAAATTTTGTTAGAATCTGCAAATAGATGATATTACAATTTGAAACTCTTTTAACTCTACATTTCAAAACCTGTTGAAGTTTTTTTTTACTGAGTAAAGAATATAAATAGGAATGTTTAAGTAGAGTATCATGTTAAATGGTAGATTCATAGTAATGTTTTGCTTAAAATAATTGTAAAGATAAAATATTTCTTCCAATTTGACACCAAAAAAACCCAGTTTAAAGAATATGACGAAAAATAGGAAAAAAGTGAAAAAAGGGGCATTTGATGCTTGACAGTGTACTTTAATTTTTATAGACGTCCACAACCAGATTATTACAATCGAATATCGACAGAAACACCGAGAGGTCTGAACAAGCAGTCTATGATTTCTCCAGTCATTTCACAGGAAACCTCAGACAAAGAATATCTGTATCAGGTAAAAAAAAAAATGGATTTTCAAAAATAGTGTTGAACAGGTTCGTTCCGCTGTTGCAAAGTTTTGCTTTATAGAGTGAATAATGTTTAAATCTATGAAGTTATGCATTTTCTAACCTAAATCATGGTGAGAACCAAACAAATTTTATTTTGATTTGCATATATATTTTTTTTATGTTTCTGTTTGCATCAGAGCTTCATGTTGAACTTATAAGATTTGATGGCTCATTGCAATATCAAATTACAGTTGACCTGTCATCCGTTAAAGGTGGCCGTGATCATATGGTAGTTGGATGTACAACTACCTATGCAATCGGGGCGAGGTGTATAACATTATGCGATAAAGTTTGTCTGTGGTTTTCTCCGGGTCCTCCGGTTTCCTCCACCAATAAAACTGAAATATTGTTGAAAACGGTGTTAAACACCATCAAACAAATAAACAATATAAGATTCGTTGGCTCATTGAAATATCAAATTCTAAGTCGTCATACCGCTTCCAGTCTAAGATGCGTGCGCAAAAAGTGTAACTCATCAGTTTTTCAAAGCAGAAGCCTTGTGGAGTACACAAGACCTTTTAAACAGCTGAAAAACCACCTGTCTATCAAAAATCCCACTCAACAAAGAACTTCACAAAGCTGATAAGGGTGTTCAGGGAGGGCATCTGATCCCTCCAGTGGTACTATGACTCCTTAGAATCCTGTTCAACCTTCATCTTTTACCAAGGTAAATCTTGGTTAAACCGGTGATTACAGTTGACCTGTCACTCCTTAAAAGACACATTATCTGACTCCTTACCAGGCCAATCCTTGATATATATATCTCTTTAATGATTTGTGCTCAGAGAAGAAGCAGAAAGTACCAATTTCTTGGGTGTAATGCATCGAGCTCGAACACCGCTCTGCAAGAATGTGCATTCCAGGGGAGCAATACAAATTCGCATGAGCAATTCAGAATTATTTTATAAAATTTGTGCTTTTAATTTTCTTAGCTCATCTGACCAAGCACTAACATACACTTTTTCCATCACTTTGCGTCCATCACAGACTTTTTAAAAATTCTATGCCATAACACCATTGTAGATAAAAATTGTATGTTCTGTTATTGCTATTACAATGAAAACTGTTCTAGTCAAATTATCTTTGGGGCATTTTTTTTGTTCAGAATAGACAAGTGTTTAGGGACCGACCATTTAACTTTCAGGGGTGGGGTTATGGTTTTTTGTTTCGTTCAGAATTTTTTTTTCGGACAACACAAGAGTTAGAATATTTTTTTTTGTCGCAAAGCACGAAATTTTTTTCAAGAATTTAACATTAGGTTATATGACAAAAACTCTGAATCAGATTGGTTTTTTTTTCCTCCACCAAAATCAGAATATTTTTTTCAGCAACATTGGGAATCAGAATATTTTTTTAGAAAAAAACCAAAAACCCCCCTTCAAGTTAAATGGTCATTCCCTTGTAAGTTAAATTAGCAAAGATTTCATTTATTAGGAATTTTACTAATAGGTCATTTTATACTGGAATCTGGTTTATTCAAGGTTCAGTTACCAATATGGGACATTTATTTTTGGTGCAGAATAGACAGTTAAATTAGGTCATTTTATACCAGTTTCTTCAAGGTTCGGTTTAGACAGGTTTAGCTGTATATTTAAATGTAAGATCCTACAGGAAATGTATAAAAATGTTCTCATAAACAATTTTCATCAATGAGTGTTTACTTATTAAATACATCCATTTATTTAAATTTCCCCCTCCCCATTCAATAAAAAAAACTACGACTAATTGAGCAATACTGGTTCCATGTCAAGCCTCTTGTTTTATTTCAGAACCAGATAAGACAGATAATGGCCAAATGGACAGAGATACCCCATGATGCATGGTGTAAAATTATTTACATGGAGTATAACAAACCTGTGGCTAAGTTTTATATTGTAGATAGAGATGTCATTATAGACGGGTCGTATGAAAGCTTTGAAGGAGATAAGTAAGTGAAATAGTGATTGTTTGTTAATGTTATATCCACTAGATGATGATGATGATACTGACAATATACTAGACCAATGCGCTTAGTTGGATTTTTATAGTGCTAGCTGACTGAAACAACAGTCCATGGGTAGACATCAGTGGGTTGGTTGGATTTATGGTGTTTAAAGCCACTTTCAACAATATTTCAGTTATATCGTGGCGGTCAGTTTTAATGGTGGAGGAAACCAGAGAAAACCACTGAACTGCTGCAAGTCACTGTAAATCCAACTACCATACAAACATGGCCATGACGGCCTCGACATCTGTGGGAAATAACATGCATAATAAAACTAAATACATATATATTTATAATAGACAATTTATTATTACTAATGTTTGGCCTAATGGACAAGATGGATGCTACCTGAAATAACTGACGTTATCTAAGCAATACAGCTTTAATACCCGAGCATTGTGGAACAATGTGTGACTGTAAAGACGGACTTCAAACGTGTTCTCATATATCAATCCAAGCTCTGTCATGAATACAACAAAAGAAAAATAACTCCATCAAACATGGTTTTTATTAATTTTATGTGAATCTCCATGTGATTATTAGTAAACATGTAAAGTTTTGAGGAATTTTCATTTTAAATTTAGGAGTTATACTCTACTACTCCTTCATTTTATATTGGAATTACAAGGTATTTTCCCAAAAGAAGAAATAATGTGGAAGGATGGATGTTTTTGTGTCAATATTAACAATTTTATTTTACAAATATTTATTTTAGGATAGGGTTAGGTGCCTTTAGAAATCCTGACCGAGATGCCAGAACAGAAGAGATCAGAAGCTATATTGGGAAGGTTAGAACATTAATCTTAACATGATATTTTAATATTTTGAATGAATAGATAATTTTCGGCTGAACACATCGATCTAATTTATCAGAACGTCTGTTCAACACAGTTGTTCAACAAGAGGCTGTCATGATTGTATGATAGTTGGCTTTACAACTACCTGTGCAAGCAGTGCCTATCACCACTAAAGTTGTGAGTTTGAACCCTGCTCATGGTGAGATGTACTCGATACAACATTATGTGATAAAGTTTGTCAGTGACTTGAGGCAGGTTGGTGGTTTTCTCCAGGTAATCCGGTTTCCTCCACAAATCAAACGAACGACCACAATATAACAGAAATATTGTTGAAAGTGGCATTAAGCACCATACACCAACCAAATCAATCAAAAGATTTGAAAGCCTAACAATTGAAAAGTTTTTAGGAGTAGGAAAACAAGTGGCCTAATTAAGGGTAGCCAAAATTGGTTAGGATAATCTGTGCCCTAGAGAATTGAACCTTTGCTTTAATAATAATTACATTATTATTTAAGGTGGTACCATACACTACAGAGAGATAACTCTTTAAAATCAGTTGAACGTTTTGATCATATGATGTTTGTATGCAGATTTCAAGCATCTCGGTGATCAAAACCACAGAAAGAACAGCTGCTATGTGGCTAGTGAATTTATAGCTCTGAGTCTGTTGGTTGGAATTTGTTAAAATTTTGATATTTATTACAGTGGATATATTCAAGCACACTGCCAAAAAAATAAGAAAATTAAACGAGCAGATCAAATTTTACCTGAAGTGTATGGTACCACCTTAAGAACTATGAATTTTCAAAAATAGATGTATCAATAATTTCTTTTATAATTGTATTGTACTTGAATATTTGTCAATGCTAGTTATATACCTCTGTTCAAATACTTATTTTGTAAGCTCGAGGGAATTGAGATATTAACTCTTTATTTTTGCATATACAGTCAAACATTTATATAAAGGCCACTCAAGGGAACCTGAAAATGTTACCTTTATGAACAGTTGCCCTTTATATACAAATTAAAATTATATGCACTATTCATTAATGGGAAAAATAAGACTGTCCTTTATAGGTAGTCATTTGTTATATGGAACTTCCCTTAAAAAAAAATTTGAAGATACCAAAGGGGTAATCAGAATCCATAAAATCAGAGAAGGACAGACAACACAATTGACCAAAAGAAAAAGGACAAACAACGATATACAAAAAATTACACATAAAAATAAAGATCTATTAACACGAACCCCACTAAAAACTGGGGGGTGAACTCAGGTGCAGGTTTGACTTTAATTTTATATATTAATTTTATTTTCCAGGGACTAATGTTAAGGAAGGATGAAGATGGTAATATACACATTAAAAAACTGAGTAAAAATAGTATTATTATCAAAGATGTTACAGAACCACAGAACTATTGTTTTTCTGAAGAAGTTATAGAACTAAATGGAAAAGTTCCAAACACTGACTTCTTAAGGGTAAAATTTATGTATTGTAAATCATTATCTACAGATATTATACAATTACTATCTTTTAATGAGGCAAATGTGTGGATTGTATTATTGATCCGAAAGGACGAAGTGAATATTTTTTTTTTTTGTCAATGAATATACACATAAAACAGAATCAAAAGACAGACATTGTTTTTTTTCTATATTTTGAATAAAAAAAATCGTATTTAATGCCTTAGATTAAATATTCACTGGCTGTAAATGTCACATGTTACTATTTTTAGAACAGAGAATTCTATCAGAAATGTTCTATTTTAAATTACTAAAAAAAGTAACTTGTAACATTTACTGCCAGCAAATATTAAATCTGAGGCAATGAATATGTTTCTTTTATTCCAAAAATGACTTTCAGTTGAAATCTATCATAATACAATTTACTAATATAGAATAAACGTGTATATAAAATGAACTGCATCAGTGGTGTTAAGATTAGCGTGCTTTCCTCTAGTGCGGTAGATCATGTTTCTTTTTACTGCGAATCTTGGTCCTTTACAAGGAAATAATTTTCATGGTACTTGTGTGTTTTCTGTGACTTATTTGTCTCCCGATTATACATTCTAATAATAAGGGCCGTTGTGGTCATGATCATATCATATTTGGATTTAGAACTGCTTTTGCAATCAGTTCATATCGCCACCTAAGTTGTGAGTTCGAATCCCTCTTAGACAAGGTGTACTCGATACAACATTATGTCATAAAGGTTTGTGGTTTTCTCCGGGTACTTCGTTTTCCTCCACCAATAAAACTGATCGCCACGATAGAACTGAAATATTGTTGAAAGTGGTGTTAAACACCATAAGCTTACCCTCCCCCAAGCACATTCTAATAATAGTGTGACAAATGCTATGAAGTTTGTTTGTTCAATTTTTTCAGATATTTGAAATGAATCAGTTTCACAGTCACATTGGCATTGCTTTAGAAGGTACAAAAACCTCAGACACTGAGTCTTTGTTGTACAGGGCACCAGTTTTACCACTGAGATCTATTGTAAGTGTGAGTCTGTTAGAAGACCATGAAGAGATCGGTCAGACGCCATGTTGGTTGTTGATAGTCAACATTGAAGCACTAAGAGCTTTAGAAGATCAAGAAGGTAATTATTATTATTAATGGTCTTTCTTCATTTCTTGTATAGTATGAGGGGTAATCAGAAGCTGTAAGGGATGGACCATTTAACTTCCAGGGGAGGGGGGGGGGGGGGTTATGGGTTTTTTTGTAAAAAAAATATTCTGATTCCCAATGTTGCTGAAAAAAATATTCTGATTTTGGTGGAGGAAAAAAAAAATATGATTCAGAGTTTTTGTCATATAACCTAATGTTAAATTCTGGAAAAAAATTCTGAACAGAACAAAAAACCATAACCCCCCCCCCCTCCTGCAAGTTAAATGGTCAGTCCCTAAAGTATGAAAATACAAAAGGGGTAATCAGAAGCTGTAATTAAGCATAAGAAGGACAGACAATACAATGACCAAAAGAAAAGGAACAAAAAAGACAGACAATAGTACACAGAGCCCTACACAGAAAACTTACGATAGAGGAACAAGTACCTTAGTGGCACTCATTGTTTATGATTGTGTTAACACCTTAGTACCTTAGTGGCACTCATTGTTTATGATTGTGTTAACACCTTAGTACCTTAGTGGCACTCATTGTTTATGATTGTGTTAACACCTTAGTGGCACTCATTGTTTATGATTGTGTTAACACCTTAGTACCTTAGTGGCACTCATTGTTTATGATTGTGTTAACACCTTAGTACCTTAGTGGCACTCATTGTTTATGATTGTCTTAACACAAGAAAAGTTTGATATGCTAAAGATTTTATAATGGAAAGCTGAAAGTAATCATGAGAATAGAAACCACCAAATATTTTCATATATATCGTAAAATTTTACATCCGTCAAAATAATTTCTATGCAATTATTCAACTGTTTATTGTTTCTCCGTACATCTTGGTAGCAATTAATCAGTTTTACTCTGCCATATTGTTCAATGATTTGAGGGGAGAGGTGATTGTTTATTTTGTAGATATTGGTGGAATTGTTGACCATCAGTGTGAACATTCTTATTATAACTTTCTTCAATCCAATTTTGATTAATTTTGCTGTATTATGTCGCCATGTATATATAATGTACCTCCGTTTACCTTTTCCTTTTTTGGGGGGGGGGGGGGGGTATAACTATCACAAGTCATTTATATAGATGTTCATATTTCAGTGATAAATCATGTACTACAGAAGTTAGCTCAGATGAAGACAAGAACAGAAGAAGACGTTGAAAAGGAAGAAATTACAAATGAAATCATACTCAGGGTGAGTTTTACTTTATTTTACTCAGGAAGAAATTACAAATGAAATCATACTCAGGGTGAGTTTTACTTTATTTTACTCAGGAAGAAATTACAAATGAAATCATATTCAGCGTGAGTTTTACTTTATTTGATTTCTGTAGCAAACAATTTCTGTAGATGTGGTAAAATAAAGGATCCATATGATTATATAATTTGAACCCTTACCATATCATATGGGTTCTCTTATACAGGAGTGAATGTGAGATTTTATGTTGAGGTGTGGGGGTCAAATCCCTTTTCTTTTCAGATAGGTTTGATGGTATTGTGACTGACAATATTGATAGTGGAATAACTTGGTCAGTGTCTATTTTGGGATGCTTTATCTCAGGTACAACTGAAGCACTGGATACGGGTCTAGATTACTGGTACTCTTGTCTACGGCTGCCATCGAGTTACATTTATATATTACAGACTCAGTTATAGCTCTCTCTGGTCTGGAAGTTTTGAAGAAGTCGGTGATTGTTCGTTTCATCTTGGAACTGAGATGAACTTTCAGAATTGAATTCCATTTTATTACCAGTTTAGCTGTTTTTGCAATCAAATGATGTTAAGCTTTCTCCTGTCCCTCACTTCCAATTATCGACCAATCAAAATATTGTTAATTTTCACAGTTGATTGAAACCAAACTTGTGCTCAATTTACCGTTAAACACATGTGTCTGGTGCACGGTTTTAAAAAATAGGATACTTATTTTTACAAAAAGCCAACTCAATATGTTTTCTTCCAATTTTTGCCAATGAATAAGTTATTTATTTCCCCCCAAACTGTCCAAAATAGGCAGTAGTTGAAAAATAAGATAATTTAAAAAGATGGGAATTCTCCAAAAATGAAAATAATAGAAAAAATTAGGCAGATGAAAATTTAGAGAAATTACAGTACGTCCTATTTCCCTTAGAGATGAAAGCATGTATGATAATTTTTGCTAAAACCAGACTCGCTACGATACTAGTGATAACATCTCTCTCTTACCTTTAAAACTGTCGTTATACTATTAATAATAGTTGGTTTTTTTTTTTTTTCAGCACAAAGGAAGAGAATGGTCCAAACATAAGCATAGAGATGAGAAGGAGAGTAAAGCTCCTCTAAGGAAGACACGGATAGAATTAAGACAAAAGGGCCTAGATATAAACAAGTTCATGCCTTATAGCTGGGATGAGAAATTTAGTATGTAGTTGTGTTTTTCTTCATTTCTTCATTTCGGCAAGTCTTTAAAATAAAAAAGTTTGAAGATACCAAAGGGATAATCAGAAATCGTAAATCAAAGAAGGACAGACAACACAATGACCAAAAGAAAAAGGACAAACAATGATCTACAAAACATTACATAGAAAACTAAAGATCGAGCAACACGTACTCCACTAAAAACTGGGAGTCAATTCAGGTACTCAGGAAGGATAAGATGTTCCTGCTCCACATGTGGCACCCTTCATGGGGAGTAAAGTCTGTAGATATTATTATGTGATCAAAAGCCACAAATAAATAGAAAATGACGAAACAATGGTAAAAAGAACAAAGACACGGGCAAACAAAATTCACAAATACTGAACGCAGAAAACTGAAAAAGTGCAACAGGAACCAGAACACTAGAAATATGAATTATGTCCATTTTACTTTTTGTGTCGCCTGAGTTGTTGAAGTCGAAAAAGTGGTCATTTTGAAACTCCTTTTTTCTTTTCTATTTTATTCTTTTTGGCAGAGAATTTGCACTTATATTTTTTATTTATGCAAATTATATTAGGTTAAGCCTAATGTTAAGGTTTTTTTAACCTTGGTTAGCGTTATGACATTTCCCTCCACTTTCAACAATGTTTCAGTTATATCATGGCGATCAGTTTTATTGGTGGAGGAAACCGGAGTACCCAAAGAAAACCACCGGCCTGCCACAAGTCACAGACAAACTTTATCACATTCTGTTGTATCGAGTACACCTCGCCATGAGCAGGATTTGAACTCACAACGTTAGTGGTGATAGGCACTGATTGTATAAAGGTAGTCACATATCCAACTACCATATAACCACGACGGCTCCTTTTTATTCTTGGTAGACTATATTAAACCTTCATATAATCTCATGAAAACATGCAACACAGACAATATATTGAATCTTATTGTAGAAATTAGCATTATAAAAAGATTATCATTTTACATTAATGGACACCGCATCCGTGATGCTCACCTTGAGTGTGGTAGATCGTGGGTTAGAGCCCCGATTTGGTCAAACCAAAGACTATAAAATTGGTATTTGTTGCTTCACAGCTAAGCAGTTGGTTCAGAATCAGGATAATGTGCCTGAGTGGGGTGACATGTCTATCTACGGCCTGTTATTTCAGTGAGTTAGTGCAAAAATGAAAAACCAACTAAGCGTGTTGGTCTAGTACAAAGCGGACCTCATCATCATTATCTTATTGAAAATTAACTTGTTCTCTCCATGATGTAGCTGAAAAATTGCTGAGTGGGCATTAAACAACAATCACTCACTCACTCATTAATGGACATACTTTGGGTATATATTGTAGGGCCTAAGAAAAAGAACAAAACATTTTCTGAACTACAAGAAAAGCTAGATGAAATAGATGGTGAGGAGGATGAGCCAGCATCAATTATAGGTGGATACGGAGTCAGTAGAAAATTAGGTATACAGTAGTGTCCCTTTATTACTAATTAGCCCCTCCCCCACACCACCAAGGACTCCCCTCTAATTAAGCCAGATTTCGGATGCACTGAGATAGTTGGCTACCTCAATTATAAGCGCTTATTTCTAATTAGCCCCACCACCCTCCAAGGACACCCCTCCCTCTAATCAAGCCAGATTTCAGATGCACTGAGATAGTAGGCCACCTCATTTATGAGCCCTTATTTCTAATTAGCCCCACCACCCTCCAAGGACACCCCTCCCCCTAACCAAGCCATATTTCAGATGCACTGAGATAGTAGGCCACCTCAATTATAAGCCCTTATTTCTAATTAGCCCCACCACCCTCCAAGGACACCCCTCCCCCTAACCAAGCCATATTTCAGATGCACTGAGATAGTAGGCCACCTCATTTATAAGTGCTTATTTCTAATTAGCCCCACCACCCTCCAATGACACCCCTCCCCCTAACCAAGCCATATTTCAGATGCACTGAGATAGTAGGCCACCTCAATTATAAACCCTTATTTCTAATTAGCCCCACCACCCTCCAATGACACCCCTCCCCCTAACCAAGCCATATTTCAGATGCACTGAGATAGTAGGCCACCTCATTTATAAGTGCTTATTTCTAATTAGCCCCACCACCCTCCAATGACACCCCTCCCCCTAACCAAGCCATATTTCAGATGCACTGAGATAGTAGGCCACCTCAATTACAAGCCCTTATTTCTAATTAGCCCCACCACCCTCCAAGGACACCCCTCCCCCTAACCAAGCCATATTTCAGATGCACCGAGATAGTAGGCCACCTCAATTATAAGCCCTTATTTCTAATTAGCCCCACCACCCTCCAAGGACACCCCTCCCCTAACCAAGCCATATTTCAGATGCACTGAGATAGTAGACTACAACTGAATTGTCCTCCTTAAGAGAGGCCACCTCTATAATTCGGCCAATTTTACTCTGCGGAAGGAGTGGCCTTATAAGGGAGGGACTACTGTACTTTTAATACTGACCTCCAATTTTTGTAGATTTCTGTTGTATTCTATTACACTGTAGTTATAAATGATATGTATGTACTGATATTAGTAATGAAAGTATACGCACCTTGAAAGTCTGTGCACCTTGAAAGTAGATGAATCTTGAAAGCCAGTGCACCTTGAAAGTCTGCACACCAATATTGCTTCCACTTCTGTTTCTAAGTAAAGATCGTCTGCTACAGCAAGCTCCCCCCTACCAAATAATATATCCGTCACTGACATTTCGTCTCAATTTTTGCATTCCATGCCCTCCATACCTAGTACAAGAAGTAATGCACAGACTTATAAAACATGTCAACATCAACAATAAACGTAGGGTATGTACATTTTTTCCATTCATTTTATTAGTTATTGTTATTTTTACATCGTTGAAAAGAAGAATGATTTATCTTTCTTTTGATACCAAATTTACATAGAGAAACATTTATTTCACATTGCAGTTGCCCTCAGAATTGTTAGGTGCGCAGACTTATAATACGGCTCTGTATATGAACCTAAGAGACTATCCAATGTTCCACTTAGATACATACAAATCGAAGTAAAAGAACAGTGCTTTTATTGATGTTGAAGAGGTAGCAGTACTTGTATTTTTACTTGCAAAAGAAATCGCCAATGCCAGTATTTTTTGCAAGTACAGTCAAACCTGCATTAGTGACCACCTCTATTAGGCAATAACTTGTATTATGTGACCTTAATTTTTATTTCCATTCACAATGCATTTCATGTCAATTGAATCTGTATTAAGCCACCACCTGCCTTATGTGACTATATTTCACTGTTCCCTTGGAAGGTGACATAAGGCAGATTTGACTGTATTTCAAGAGAGAAGCAAATATAAATTGTACATCCCATTTCTATTGACCAAGGGAAACAATTCTGGAAAGGTGAAAACATTCAGTTTTTTCAAGAGGGCAGAAAGGGTTAGAGTTATAGTGTTTTAACACCACGTTCAGCAATATTTCAGTTATATCATGGCAGTCAGTTTTATTGGAGGAAGAAACCGGAGAACCCAGAGAAAAACCACCGACCTGCCGCAAGTCACTGACAAACTTTATCACATAATGTTATATCGAGTACATCTCACCTGAGTGGGGTTCGAACTCACAACGAGGGCAGAAAATTACCAGTTGATACTTTGATTCAAAAATACTTATAAAAACAATTTTGTTAAGTTATTCATTAAATGATGACGGACAAACCACTAAGGTGATGTCTATCTTTAACTGTTTGAGGGTTTGTAGATAGAATAAAAATGTGATTAAAAGCATTTTTTGTCCGTTTACAGATAAATATGGAGCTTCCAGTATAGGAAGTAGTATGGCATGGAGCCAGGCACCAGTCAGAACAGAGTGGGCTAAGATCAGGGCAACTATTAGGGAAAACGAAAATGATTGAAAGAACCAAACAAATATGACAAACTTTAGTCAGGAAATGGTGTGACATATACTGTTGTGTAAAAGAAAGCTAAAACTAGTCAAACCTGTATTAAGAGGTCACCTTTGGGATCAAGAAAAAGTGGCTTTATAAGACAGGTGACCTCTTAAAAGGGGTTCAATTCATATGAAATTTTCTATGACAGGACAAGAAAATGGTGACCTTTTAATGCAGGTGACTACTTAATAGAGGTAACTGCATGGGAAGGTTTGATTGTATATGCTTTAATATTCTCTTATCTGAAACATCCTGGCATTTAATAATGATCGAGGAGGGTGAATCAGCAAGATTAGCATCCTTGGGATTTTACCTCTATTTCAATGGAAAATCTGAATTTTAATTTTTACGAAATAAAATAAGCCTGTCTAAAATAACGCGAAGAAAATCAAAATAGAGATCTGATTTAGTGTCGGTGAGGATCAGATGTTAATTTTATTACTATATTTAACTTCTGTCGATGATATGACAGAAATATTGTTGAAAGTGGTGTTAAACACCATAACCCTAATCCTAACTTCTGTCGATGAAATATCAAATAATTAATATAAAAAAAATTGCATTGAAGTCTGTAGAATCCAGAGGATTATGCCTGGCTTCACTTCATGGCATTTTCTTCATATCACAAATCACATATCATTGATTGGTCAATTACATAATATGATGTCATGCTGGAAAAGAGACTTTGTGGCACCTGCAAAGCAGGGCCAATAAATACATCTCGTTCAAGTTATCATTTCATTTTCGATGAGGTTTAGAATATATATGTAAGACTCAGATCGACGTCCAGTCTCTAATCGACGTCCATTCCTCAAATCTGCGTCCAATTCTCAAATATATGGCCGTTTTTCACTTTCTCAAATCGACGTCCAATCACTGATGTATACTTCAAATGATGTCGCATCCGTTAGGAAATGGTTTTGAAACAATGATGGAGAAGGGACAAGACCAGATTCAGAGTACATTGTACTTCTACTTTAGCGAACCCTAACCCTAATCATAACCTTTCCAAACTCGCATATCTATAGGCCCATTTAAACTGTACATAATCCGAAAACCTGTCTATTTGAAATATGAAAAAGATAGTCCCAAAGAGATTCGGCTTAGACTGGTTTTACTGTAAATTTGTTTGCTTTTACTGCAAAATCAATCTATTGAAAGAACAAATGTATAGGAAGGATAGAACAAGAATTTTGTCTTAAATCTAGAATGTGTTGAAGCATTTAATATTGAAAGTGATGATTCATGCTCTCTGGTTAACATACAACATATGTAATCTTATTTTTGACTCTTTATTGATTAAGTCTATTTTACATTTACAAAGACCAAACCACAGATAATTGAAATTAGATGCTTGTCGGATCTATGTGTACTTTTCAGATGCCTGTCCTTGGATGGGATGTATTATTGGATCGTGTTGTCATTTACTTTGATTTGGTATAAACTTGTTGCACACTATAGCTACCTCTACTCTGCCTTGACTGATTTTCTTCAACATGTTCAACCTTTACAAGATTATAAGGAATTGTGGTTCAAGTGTCTGTATGCTGTTTCTTTTTGGTGATGTTCATTCTTTTGTTGTTCTATATGGAACATTAGCCCATGCAAAATCGTCTATTGTAAACATGTCACTTACCACTCCCCACTTTGCTGTGACCAAAATTGTTCAAACTTCACTAGATTATTGAAAATGATGGTCTAGGGGTCTGTGTGCCTTTATAATAATTTAACTTGATATTCCAAAGTAATGGAACTTATTTTAATAAAAAAATATTCTATCGTAAACATATGTTGCGTGTTTACTCAAGTTTGGCATTATTGGAAATGGTGGTCTGAGGGTCTGTGAACATTATAGTGATCCAGAATAAAGAAACTTTTTTTAATGAATATTTGTTTGTCGTTACCCTGTTGCAAGCTTACGCAGGCGTGCCTTTTTCTAATTTACTTGAAACCAAACCAGATTTTTGGGAATAGCGGTCTGAGGGTCTAAATACATTTTGACTTTGTGTTGTTTGAGAGTAATTGAACTTCGTATGAGTGTATTATATACATTGTGCACCTGTTTATTTTTTTCCCTCAAGATCATTTGATATCAAACATCATTGGGTATCTGGTCACAAAATCTTTAGGTATAGTACAGCATAGTGGTTTATGAAAAGATTAAGAGTATTTTTGAATGTGTTAGTATAGGCTACCTGATGTTGTTACAAAATATTTAGGTAAATTGTGTAGAGTAGCAGTTTATGAAATGTTTAGAGAGTTTCTGAAAGTGAAAGTAAAGGTTGCCTAATGTAACTCCATACCAAATGTTGTTATATTTAGTTGTAAGAACAAATAGACCCAACGAACATCAAATTTTAATCATTTTGAAAAAAATACAAGATTTATTTTTATACTACATTATATATAATATATATTATCCAGTTTGTGGCAAAAACATTTTGACAAACTAGCCTGAACAACATGTTAGAAAAAAAAAAATTTGATTGAGCAAATTTTATGCAATTTTTACTAGACCAGGGATTAGGGCTAGTGGTTTTTGGCACAGACTGATTATCTGTATCAGTATTCAGTCAAATAATTATTTACTTGTATTTATTAATGTGATAAATTTATTTGATGTTTTGTATTCAGTAAACCAGCATTTTATAAATGGATTGTATGACGTTAGGGGCTTTTATGTTATCTGAATTAAAATATACTTATGTAATCAGTACCTATTGATCATGAGGCTGTCATGGTCGTAATTCTATGGTTGGTTTTGTTTATAGAGTTTGACACCACTTTCAGCAATATTTCAGTTATATCATGGCCCCCAGTCAGTTTTATTGGTGGTGGAAACAGGAGTACCCGTAGAAAACCACCGACCTGTCGCATATCACTGACAAACTTTCCGTCACATAATGTTGTATTGAGTATACACCTCACCTGAGCGAGATTCGAACTCCCAATGTTAGTAGATCGTATGGTAGTTGGATTTTCAACTACCTATGCATTCAATGCCTAACACCACTAAAGTTGTGAGTTCTAATCCCGCTCATGGTGAGGTGTACTCGTACAACATCATGTGATAAAGTTTGCCAGTGACTTGTGGCAGGTCGATGGTTTTCACTGGGTACTCCGGTTTCCTCTGCCAATAAAACCAACAGCCAAGATATAACTGAATTATAGTTGAAAGTGGTGTTAAACACCATAGCTCTACCCTATTGATCACTGCTAAAAATATGATGTCTATTTCTGCCACTCAGTGTCGAATTGTTCTTGATACAACTTTATGTGATTATAAGTGTCATAATTGTTGAGTACTCCAGTTTCCCCCACCAATAATATTGACCACCACGATATAACAACAGGGGCAGATCCAGGATTTCAGGTTAGGGGGGACGCACATAAAAAAAAAATTGAGATATTTCGTGTGAAAAATCACGATTTTACGCCAAAAAATCAAATTTTTTTCAATTGCAGAGGGAGGCGCGAAAATTGTTGGGGTATTTCGTGTGAAAAATCACGATTTTACGCCCCTGTAACTGGCATATTTTGAAATCGGTGACAAGATATCAGATGCACTAAAATGGTAAAATACTATACACCAATTTGCCCCCCCCCCCCCTCCTTTTTTTCAAGCGAAACGACCCCTTTTAAAAGGCCACTTTCTCATTGCATTAGAGGTGGCATTATAAGTTTGTAAAAAAGAAAAAAAACACATATATTATAAGAGGTCCATATGATCCCAGGGTTTCATTGTGTAGAATAGGCAGCAATGTAAATGGAATAGATATCTTATATTATACTTTACCTTTTTATTAACACTATTTGTCTTTTAAAGCAAGCCGGTTCAATATAATATAAAACCTGGAAATCGACCGACATTTCATGGTTTCTGGTTTTACTTTTCATAAATAAACAAATAGACATGACAGACAAATAAGCTTCAACACGTACAAAAACACTTGACAAAGATATTACATTGAACAAAAAATGAAACCATTAAATTTGCTCTTAAACTTGTTGTTTCTGAGTCTCCATGTCTGGTGTATTTTAGTTCTTTGTTTAGTCCTTAAGGGATGTGTCTGCTTGAAATTAAACTTCAATGGTCATACTTAGATTTCCATTTTTTCGCCTATATATATCTCTTGTTTTTGTGATTATTTTAGTATTTGTATTAAGAATGTTCATATAAAAATCATCCAATTGTGTTCTTATTGAAGTAGTATTGGTCGGTTGTGTATTATATAACAAATAGTTCATGGAGCTTTGGGCCAAATGGCCCTCAATGCCATGAACTATTTGTATAATATAAGTTTGTACAAATATCGGAACTGCATTTTGATTTTTTTTTTTTAGAATTGTGATATATAAGTGTAGCATTCGGGAGCAATAATTGTTATTCATCTTTATAATAATACATGTATTGTAATTAGCTATAACAAGAGAGAATATTCTTTAGCAGTATAATATTGTAAATGGTTTAACAATGACTTTATAAATAGTCAACTTCATTATCTTGTTCTCAAATAAGTTTGTTTTCAAATAATGACATGTGATTTTGTCACAATAATTTATACATTTTTGTTTCAAATTAAACAAGTGTTTGTGTTATGTAGCTTAATAAGAACATATTACTATTAGACAAAAGTTTCATGAAATGATTCTGACTTAAAACGGGACAAAAACATATGTTGATTGATTTGAGCGAGTGAGTCAGTGTTATTTAACGTCAATGATTGATTTGATCGACAAGGATTTGTTATAATTTTTAGTACTGGTAGTGCCATACATGTATATACATATAATTTAAATACAGATAGGATATTTATATTTTATCCGTGGTTTTCTCCGGGTACTTAAACACCATGACCCCTAACCCTAGCTGCAGGATCTGTATATGTTAAAAATCTCCAACAAATTGTAGACAATCATTATGCCTTTTTTCATCATTGTCAAAAGGACATTTAATTATACCTCCAACCCAATGCAATGTAAATAACAAAACATTGGGCCACCTGTAGAGGCAATCTTGTATTTTATATTAGACTTACATATAACTATTGTAGTGTTTTATTCAAGTTCATGCACCTTCCTTTTACTGGAAGTATATCAAATGAAATATTCCTATTTAATAGGCTATATTTTGTATTTCAAATTGAAATTTTTATGTTTAATTATTAATTAAAATATTAAAAAATGTTGTAGCAGTTGTTTTTTCTGTATGTAAATTAAATATCCATTTAAGAATTGAAAGCCATGTATGACCACATAAATTTTGCCATCTAATACGGTATGGATTTGTTGTCGTTGGGGGGTCATGATTTAATATATTATGGTTTTCATGATGGAAAGGGTCAAAGGTAACCAATGTACAAAAGGACATATAGAGAAGTATAAGCAAAATAGCAATTGTACGAAAATTCTAATCTTACAAACTGCATCAGTGGTGTAATGGTTGGCATGCTCACCTCATGGGTTCAATCCTCTTGTCAGGTCAATCCAAAGACTATAAAATTGGTATTTGTTGCTTCTTCCTAAGCACACAGCATTAAGGAGAAAAAGCAAAGAATGGTTGGCTCAGAATTAGGATAATGTGTCTCAGTGGACCGACATGTCTACCCATGAACTGTTCTTTCAGCAATCCAACTCAACATATTGTTCTCGCCATGGTATATATATATAACTGCAAACTTGCTTACTTGGTGTTAAACAATATTCACTCATTCACTCTAATCTTACTAGAATTTCATTACTTGGCCAATTGCAACCAAAGTAGCTTGTGGTTTATTTTGTTAAAAATATTTCATTTTGATTGGAAAAAGGCATTGCTGCAACATGCATTGTTTTTTCTCATTGGATACAATTTTTGAAAAATCTTCTGTCTAAAACTAGGTACTGTGAAAGTTGGAGCCAAACTTTGCAGTAATGCTGTTGGGAAGGTTTTACACAGTACTATCTTCATTTCATTTTGACTGAACCAAAAGCATGGCCACTGTGCCAATTGGAGCCAATCTTTATAGGAATCATTTTATTTTCAGCAGAAAAGGTTTTCACCACAAGAAATGTTTGTTTCTGATTGGCCAATATGCAAAAAAAAAATATTCGACTCTGAATTGTTATGCCTATTTGCTGATGTCACTACAAATACTCTTCACAGATCATACAAATGTATGTATGTGGAATAAAGGGGGTAAAATACACATACAGTCCCCCTCCTCCGAATTCTTACCCATACCAATGTAAGTTGAAACTTGCACAGTTGTTACATTGTAATGACAGATATGAGATGTATTGGGTTTTGAACAATTGTGAAATGTGAAAGTTTGAAGATTTTTTGTAGAATATGTAAATTGGGATAATTGTAAAAATAAAAATATTTATAAAAATGTACAGAACAAGGAATGATTTGAAAATCTTATCCACTGAAATCATTAAACCAATTTAAAGCAAAAAGGATGGGATGGGTGTTCTTCTTTGAAAATCGTATTTGACAGATATGAATAAACTCCATCCAAGATGGCTGCCGTCACTAAAATAGAAATTTCATCAAATTGTCAAAACTGCTATATTCAAATATAACATGAGCAGAAATTTAATCTGTAGATATATAGGGGCCGTCATGGTCGAGATCGTATGGTAGTTAGATTCACTACTACCTGTGCAATCAGTGCCTATCACCACTAAAGTTTTGAGTTCGAATCGCGTTCATGGCGAGGTACACTCGATACAACATTCTGTGATAAAGTTGGTCGTGACTCGCGACAGGTCATGGTTTCTCCGGGTACTCCAGTTTCCGCCACGATATAACTGAAATATTGTTGAAAGTGTCGTTAAACACCATAAGATTAACCTCTAATCTGTAGATATAAGCTATTTTAAGTTATAATTTTCACAATTTTTTTTACGAATATGCAAATTAAACCTATTATAACAATAATAAATAATAAAATATTCTCCGACGAAAACATTAGATCAATTTGAACAAATTTAATCAGAGTCATGTTTAGAATATGTACTTTCAAAGTTGTATCATATATTCCAGCCTGTGCACACCTTGGGGAGTGCGGGACCTAATTGATCTCTGTAAAACATGCAGTGTGTTGTGTGTATTTGAACAGCCAAGAGTAGATAACTCCATCGCGGGGCCTAATTGCCTTAAGGCCCTGATTCCAGCCAAACAACAACAACAAAGCATTCCGATTTTTGCTCTATATTAAAACTAGACTGAATGAAACAAAAATCTTCAAGTATATAGAACTTCTTTGTTTTCTAAAGGAAGTGGTTGTAATCAAAACAGTAGATAAGAGAAAAACAAAAATTATCGTTTTAACATATTCCAGATATTTCGTGGAATTTGTGGTCTTGTCGAGTTCGGCTGAATATAAAAATTAGGCTGATTTCGATCGTTTGAAGTACTAATTTATTAAAACTAAAATTAATCTCCCACAAGCATAGGTAATATAACCTTAGCTGAATTTGGATATCCTAAGATCAATCTCCCGCAAGCATAGGTAATATAACCTTAGCTGAATTTGGATATCCTAAGATCAATCTCCCGCAAGCATAGGTAATATAACCTTAGCTGAATTTGGATATCCTAAGATCAATCTCCCGCAAGCATAGGTAATATAATCTTAGCTGAATTTGGATATCCTAAGATCAATCTCCCGCAAGCATAGGTAATATAACCTTAGCTGAATTTGGATATCCTATTTAAACAATTTGGTTTACTTGCTCACAAAGACTTTA